>CM037783.1:51651059-51701059 GCA_021229015.1 Solen grandis | reverse complement strand
AAGTACGAAAACGAAAAGTACGTGTATATTTGATTTTGTGTAAGTACAATATAACACTCCGCAGATAAAACATAAAAAGTTTAACTAAATTTAAAATACAGGAAAACTTAATGACACCTGTCATATTCATTTTCATAGACAAATTTAAGGAAAAAACGAGTGATATACTCGTATCTATATATTTATTTTCATTTACAAAATTACATCATGTAAGGACAGGCACGGAGAAACGCATAACACATTTTCACCAATTAAAAACCGTATCAGGAACCGTGCCGGTTCTTGCTGGCACGTAATGACGAATGTAAATTATGACATTAGATTCCAGTGTTGCCTTTTTATATTTTATTTAATATTGTTTTATCTATAAAACAAGAAGAACGTAAAGGAAAGACAGTTCTATAGGTGGAAATATTAATTTATATATATATAACAACAACAACACCTTTCATACTTAAGAAAGGTCATTCCTTTAATTATGACTATGGAACAGAAATCTTTTCTGACCAAACCTTTGGAGTTATTTTCAAATCTTATTCATACCTAGAACTGCTGTCCAAAGACATGTTTACCTAAATCTCGCGCAGTAAGCTTGCTTTATAATTTTTATCAGTAGATTGATGATTAACTAATATTAACAATAATATAGTATCACTAATGATAATGATCATACTTATTAGCAGCAGCATTAGTGATGGTAGGAATACAATGCCTTTATCTATAGGTAGTCAGCGTGACTGCGCATCCGAAGGTGTGGGGTTCGAATCCTGTCGAGGCAAAAATCTTTCATGTTCGTCCAAGCGAAAAGTACTGGTCCAACCCAGGAACCCCGAAAGAAATAAGTATATCAACGTTGCCCAATCGACGTAATGTTGTATTAGTAATTACACAAAGAGATCGATTCGCCCTTCTAGACAGTCGTGCCCTGATACGCCGAACCTATTCTCTCCTTTACACAATTATCTAGAATTGTAAATCTATCAACAAAAACAAGTAAGTCTACAACGGAAAGTGATTATTCCGCGCGTTGATGGATATATGAATGGAGACGAATATTTTAGACGCCTTGCGTGGCAAAAACGCCGACTAACAGCATTAATCTTACACTATTACCGAACCCGGTCCGCTTTGAGAGTTTCAGTGTGTATGGTGGCCCTTTGAATGACTGTACAGCCGCCGTGTGCTTTTCTCTTATACATTTATTAGCGACGAATGTGTGAATAAAGAGGGTACTCTAATTCTTTACATTTTAATTTTAAAAAATATACATGTATTACCATGATACCGCGATTAGTTTTCTGTATATTGCAAGGGTGTGATATAAGGGTTTACTTAATTTGTATCACAATTTCATTCATTCTTAGCATATATTTATTTTTTCTGTGTAACAATACAAAAAGTCAATATAGGAACAGGATCATGGGCGACGTGATTTCCGTCCATCTTAAATTGCTTATAAAAAAAAAGAATTATAATTTGGTGATAATAAAAAAGGCAAGGAAATACATGCTTTACGTTTGAAGTACAACCAGACGGGTGTCTATACAGTACATGATTGAGACATAGATCCTGTAGAGTCCCTGATTAAAATACATCGACTAGCTTACTGTTTTCTTTAACATTCATAAGGGTTCCTTAATTGTATATATTTATATGGGTTACAGTTTTCATTAATGTAATTTCTTATTATTAACACAATAAAGTAGAAAATGAATTCAGAGATTTTTTTTCGGGGGGGGGGGGGGGGGGGTTTACAACTTGTGGCTTTTTTATTGAGAAAATTAGAGTTGTAAATATGGAAGTCATAAGAAAATGAAAATGTTTAAGTAAACAAAACACTTAACCTAATTATAGGTGTTATATATCATAGAAACATTCAAATCAACATTTGAATTATAAAAAATAACCCAGTTTCATTAAAATTCCATAAATTATTTTTGTTGAGAAAAAAAAGCTATTTCGTTAGAAAAAAAGGTAGTCATTATGGGAAGAAATGTCATTTTTGGCAAGGGAACACCACCTGTAAAAGATGGTAAATTAATCCCCGAAAATCACTAGAATTGTTCAAATTACATACTCGTATATGATACTTCCTATTATTAGTCCCCTACCGGTGTTCACACCGGAGGGGACTATAGGTTTGCCCTCCGTCTGTCCGTCTGTCCGTCCGTCTGTCCGCTCAAATCTGGATCCCGCGATAACTTAATAACTAAGCAAGCTAACTTGATGAAAATTGCTATATGACTAGATGGCAATGTGTAGATTATGCACGTCATTTTATTTTTGTTCTTCGACTAAAATTGTGGTTGCTATGGTAACGGAAATAGTGAAAATATGGCAAAAATGGGATCCCGCGATAACTTAAAATTGGGTTGCTATGGTAACGGAAATAGTGAAAATATGGCAAAAAATGGGATCCCGCGATAACTAAGAAGCTACTTGATGAAATTGTATATGACTAGATGGCAATGTGTAGATTATGCACTCATTTTATTTTTGTTCTTCGACTAAAATTGGGTTGCTATGGTAACGGAAATAGTGAAAATATGGCAAAAATGGGATCCCGCGATAACTAAGCAAGCTAACTTGATGAAACTTGGTATATGACTAGATGGCAATGTGTAGATTATGCACGTCATTTTATTTTTGTTCTTCGACTAAAATTGTGGTTGCTATGGTAACGGAAATAGTGAAAATATGGCAAAAATGGGATCCCTCGATAACTAAGCAAGCTAACTTGATGAAACTTGGTATATGACTAGATGGCAATGTGTAGATTATGCACGTCATTTTATTTATGTTCTTCGACTAAAATTGTGGTTGCTATGGTAACAGAAATAGTAAAAATATGGCAAAAAATGGGATCCCGCGATAACTAAGCAAGCTAACTTGATGAAACTTGGTATATGACTAGATGGCAATGTGTAGATTATGCACGTCATTTTATTTTTGTTCTTCGACTAAAATTGTGGTTGCTATGGTAACGGAAATAGTGAAAATATGGCAAAAAATGGGATTGATTACCATATTGAGTCAAGGTGGAGCCGGTAGGGGACTTTATGTGTTGCATACAACACCAGTTGCTTGTTTCTTGAGACATTTGACCAACCACATTTCTGTGAAGACCGCATGATTATTGCACATTCTAAAAATGTTAATACTTTGAAGTAATATTCTATCTAAATGTTATAAAGAATATGAAAAAAAAAAAAAAAAAAAAAAAAAAAAAAAAAACTAAGCAAAGTCACTATATGAATGTTTAACCATTCATTCTTCATTAATATTTTTCTTCTTATTATCGATATCAAAATGATTTTGTAAGGAGGGAAGATAAAATATATTCATTTATTATGAGGCCCATAAGGAAAATGGATAATGGCCCGAATCGTAATTTTCTTTCTTTACAAAATGCAGTAAACATTATAAGAAAACTAATACTTCACTTCTAATCCAAACAATGCGATATAGATTTAATTAAATAAACATTTAAAGTCACTCTTTACCAATATTTCTGGATAAAACAACAACAACAACAACAACAACAACAACGGAAATTTGTTATTGATTGTTAAAGGTTTTACACGGAGACCCAGTATTTCTTTCTGTGTAGTCGGCGTGTTCTTTCCAGTTTAACTTACGTGTGTAGTTTAATCCTTTCCCTCATAGAGGACAACATGAAAAGACCTATGCGAACAGCATAAAACCAGATCAGCCTGCGAGTAACTCGCAGGCTGATCAGGTTTTATGCTGTTCGCTGCTCCTCAGTGGTCTGGAAATGAGGATTTTGTAATTAAATTTGGTAAGGTTTAACTGTGGTTTTCTGCAGATCAGGCTTTATGTGATACCTATTGAGTGCGTCAAAATGAGTCTATATGAGGGAAAAGGTTAATCTACTGCTGTTAGATAATCTACATCGAGAGTCTGTGGTATAGGTCGCTTCATGATTCTACACTTGTGGTCTAATTATTCTTACGATACATTTGTGTGCTTTATTTATTTGTTCATTCACTGATTTTTTCACATCATTTAGTTCACCAGTTTTGGTCACAACAGTATCATATATATATCACCAGGTTCTGCAGATATTACTGAAGAAAACAGTTCTTCGTTAACATTTGATTCGATAGAAGCTAGTTTGTCAATTATGTCCTTTTTTTCTAGGTTTTTTTTTCTTCAAACAATGATAGTTTAAACATAACCGTATTAACGTGCCAAAAATAAAGCAACACATTTGATTATTTAATAGAATCATTGTCCAGTTCAAAGTAAGATAACTCTACTTGTCCGTCAAGGGACCAGTTGAAATCCCTGCCCTGTCTTACACGCTTTGCAGACGGCTTCCGTCAACTGTTGTTGGTGTGGTTTGGACAGCTGATCTAAAGATGTTTTTATCTATGCCTCTTTTGGGGGGTAATCCAGACCATTTCCATTGTCAGACAGCTTAAGTCAAGTAAAAGAAAAAAAGATTTCTGAATATATATTAATTAATTGCTTATTTAAAAGCCTTTACATTTATATTTACGTTGAAAGAAAGATATTGATAGATATACAAATAAATGGTGATAAATATATCCGTGAAAATTTAGGTATACAGACAGACAAATGACGTGGCAGTGTGATCACTTTGGCTCTGTGCAACTAGACACAATTTATAAATTGAAGTAAAATGAAAACATGGATGTTAAACAACAGATATCGGTCTTGGTATGACATATTTGTTTAAAGAACACTGAATTCGAATTATAACCGAAAAACAAATCCATCATTCTCTAGAAGTTAAGAATATTTTAAGTGAAAGCATTTCATTTTAAAAGAAGTCATTGTTAAATCCTGTTAAATCCCCATTTTACCCAGAATAACTTTTGATTTGGACTTGGATTTTTACTCAAGAATATTTTATTCACAATTTGAAACGTCCATGTGTGGAGTGTCGTCTGCTAACATCTGCACATGGGTGACATGATTTTGTCATAATTTGTTGATGTCAACAGATATCTAGCTGTATAAACTTTTTAAAAGTTTAATCTCGAGAAGTTGCTCGCTGATTTGTGTGCAGTAAGACAACAGAAGTCTAAAGGCATCGTAACATACTGGCGGTGCGATCAGATACGATCACGTGTTGAGCATGACGATGTGGGGCTGTCGACACTTTACCGCCACTTATCAGTGGCGAACACAAGAGAAAAATATCAAACCTGTTAAATTTGTAGCTTGAAGTTTAAATGTCCCAAAGCTGTCTCATTTCTAAAAATATTGGAACCCCATTTGCTTGACCTATTATATGATTTGTTTGTAAAAGAATACTGGCGGAGGAAATACGTTCAGGATTCGTTGTGGATATTTTATTTTTGTCGTGATAGAAAGCCAAAAAAAAAAAAAAAAAAAAAAAAATGACAAGTTTAAAAAACGAAGATGATTTTTATCTCCATGCGAAATAGCTTTGATAGGGACCGAAATAAGTTTAAGGACTTTAAAGAAAGCATAGATAACTGTCTTCGTCAAAGTGGTATAATAGGTTCAGGGCTTTGAGAAACGACTGTCGATCAGGAAGTAGTAGTATCTTACTTTAGATTGTGATAAATCTTTAAATCAAGATGCCTACAGACTGATTTTCATTCACACAACAATAACAACAACAACAGCACTTTTATTATGGTACAATTTATCATTTTATTTAAACTACTCAATTCATTTTACGCCGATTGTAGAACAAGTTCTTACAACTCGTACAAATATCGGCGGTTCTTGGGCTGGACTAGTACTCAGTAAAAAAAATCCTTAACCCGGCCACAGCGGGCTTCAGACCAGAACTTTCAGATCCGCAGTTGTATACGTTACGACACTCACTATGATATAAGCTAAGTCCGAACCCATCTTACTTACTAGCATTTTGGTGAGGTTGTTTAAGCACAGGAGTTTCTATGCAATTTCATTTTTTACAACTAAATGAATATACTGCAAATAAATGAAAATGACAATAGCTGTTTATATTAATTACTCCAGTTTCCTTCATCTTTTTATCGTCAATAAAACACGTGTCTGTAAATGATACGTATATTTATACTCTCTGCTTTAAGTAAGAACACTTGTAGTCAAACAAAACATGCGTTTCATTGTCTTCTAATAGAAATTGAGTGTGTAAAAATCCTCTTCAGTAATATAACATAATGGACGACACGTTTATTGAATCACCGACATGTTTGCAGTGAAGGTGTTATCGTTATAAGCGAGACTACGCGAGATCTCCTACTGTGAAACCATGTTAAGTCTATTTTGCTTACATTTATCTGTTTGTTTATAGCTGATAAGCTTGACATGCCCGTTTATTTTTACGTTCCTCTCAGCTATTTATTGTATAAAGGCCCTAATTGATTTGAATAAGAGTGAGAGACACGTCAAGCAAACAAAATAATGTTTGCTGCACCATCTCCGTATCGTGTTCCTTCAATGATCATAGAAGCAGTGATTATCAAATTACGAATTTTATTTGACAAATTGTGCTTGTAATTTGAAATGATTTTTTATATGTATCCATATCAAACGTAAAAGGCGCATAAATGCAATTTTTTTAAAAGTGTTCTCAGAAATTATGCTTTTGATCGATCATTAGTTTGAAAAGTTAAACAACAACAACAACAACAACAACAATATTTTTATTCTCGCACTTACTTTTGGCACCTTGTTTTGCTAAATAAAAATGTTAGATGTTTGGCTTATGGGAAGCGTGCAATATTTTATTCATATTCTATTCTCTGTTTACGAACTTACCATGCATTGGAATATATGGTCTACATAAAACCTCAATCAAAACTGCTCTATGTTAGTCAGTGATACCATAGCGTTTAAGTGGTAGCCTATAGACTGTCTTAATTGTTTCATTCCGTTATGCGCAAGAACATTAGAAACGATGACGAAACTTTAGAAATAAAGTTGATATATTTTTAAGATGAGCAGCATTATTCTTCTTTAAGTAATTCAGTCTGTTATTAACCTTCTGTTGTTCAACTTGAATATTCAAGAAACGTGAGTAAAAAGGCAATGCCACTTACTCGTATACTGTTTTATTTGTGTACACTAGAAGTAGAAATACCAACTCCCGGTCATTATGTGAGGCTGGCCGTCCAGTCACGTATGTTATCTCCGAGACACAGGCCGTATCTTTCTATTTTTGATTATATAACCACCGTAAGCATCGGGGGTGATTAAGACTTGTTCTGCAATCGATTTAACATTTACTGAAGTTTGATAAAGATAATTAATTTTCATTGACAATAAATTTCGTTGATTATGTACCTAACGGAATTTCGTGGGTACGTTTATTCATGGATCTATGTTCTTGAAAACGAGAGGTCTATATAAAAGACAAGTTTTCGTGGGGATTAATATTCGTGGATAAAACCATCCACGAAATCGACGAAAATTAGTGTCCAACGAAAATTAATGATTTCAGTGTAACTATTGTGCGCAAAATAACAACAACAATGAATGTATCTTTATTAGAGGGTTCTTCTATACTACCATATGTATCTTAGATGATTTTATGTTTCTGTGTATAGTATGTTTGTTGCTATTTATAAGATGCTTCATGTGATTAAATTTTGATGAAAAAAAATGTTTGTATCTTTCTATTTCACGCACCACTTAGAGAGAGGGAGAGAGAGGGGGGAGAGAGAGACATAAGTGGGTATAATCTCCCGCAATTGACATATTAAATTACTGTACCTTTTGTAAACCACTGGAGAATGTTTCTTGAAAACACCTCCACACATTTGCTGAACCTCCGTTTAAACCAAACAACAACAACAACAGCAAATTAACAACAAACTCACAATGCATAGCATTTAAATTCGCGTCTATAAGAATCAATTTGCATATTATTGGAAAATGTTTAAAATTACAAATAAAATAAAAGACAAATATAAACACTTACTGTCGCCCTGTACAATGTCAAACTTTTTACAGTTTTTTTTTAAATTACAGACAACAAAACCTGATTTTTTTTTTTTTTTTTTTGGTGTGAAATAGTGTTTGAAAGTTTAAAATAGTCTTGAAAAATATTCAGTTGATTGAACACAAAAATGTGTGTCTATCCCTCTCTTTCTTAATGCTGCCAACGTATCTAACAATGATAAAATGCAGCCAAATGCATAAATTGAATATTTTACAACTGTATTTGATTAGCTGCAGCTACAACGGCTAGCCATTGGCTACAGAGATGCAGCTCGCGTTTATAATCAATTCGCCCTCTTTTGTTTCGTACGCTACCGCACGCACGTGATGTTTTCTTTCAAAACATACGTGAATAAAGCCATCAAAGCCGAAAAAACATAACGCAAAAATTTGCCTTAGTGACTACATTTTCATATTTCTCAATCCTGGCATATTTTTGTTCAACATAAAACAGCGCAATATTCATTTCGACATACCTTCATGTGAAAACATCCAGTTGAGTTAGTTTAACGTTAAAACTTCATTAGCGGAGGTATGCGACGTCTACAAACGATTGCATGTAAAACCATCCCGTGACTGCGTTGCGAAATGCGTATAACATAATGGACTGATGTTTTCAATTATATCCTCGGTCATAGTTTATATAAAGAAATAACAATTTATAATCATTTCGAGAAAACGTTAAAGAAAACGATGTCTACGGTTTGCAAAGACCTTACAATTATGGCTCTTTGTTGATTTCTTTTGACGTTCAAACCTATAACTTGTTGTGAACTTTATAATACTATAAGGCAAGCAGTAAAGCTAATCTGTGAAATGTGTACACATGAAAGAGGAAAAAATCATTATCGCATTATATTTAATTGGTGTATTATTACTTTGGTAATGCTGTATTCCGTTACTGGAAGTTAAAACTGTCAAACAGATTTAATTTGGATATATAGGATTCACAGTTCCAGTTTACGCATAAACAATTGAACAAACGCATCAAATATTTGATATGCGTGGTAGTGTACGATATGTGCATTACTTAATTTTTAAGAAGTGATTCTCCTAACCGGGTAGCTCTATAAACAAAATCAAACACGAGAGGTGTTTCTCCCATATATTGGAATATTCATTAGAAGAACAGAACAGAATAGATATTTTATTTTGACTTTTACATACCTGCAGTACATCATCATATCTTATTTAAAATACATATAAATCAATCATGTTATATATTTAAAAATAGCTAAACAAAGACTTCGAGGATGAATTTATGAAGCAACTGTCTCATTGAAAGTGTTTTTAATATATATTGCCTTTACTTGGAGACTTAATGAGATAAAAGAACTTCAACATACTGGGTCAATAATTTCTATATACCAAGAAAATTCTTTCGTAGAAATATAATTTCAGTGATAGGCCTACTTATATATTCCACACTGAACTAAATTTTATCACATTCCATGAACAAATAATAAAATATGTAGGGCCTAAATGTTATTGGCTGACGTGGTGTCAGTTGTATTCATTCATTTGAGGTTATGTACCTAATTTCAACCTTTAACTTATAAAATGTGCACTCTGTGTGTGTGTGTGTGGAAATAAAGACTACTATACTACCACAGGGGCTCGAAGTTGCATGGGGCGAATCATTTCGTACTTAGTGGTAGCATTAAAAATAGGAAGGGAGGACATTATTTTCGGCTATTTTATGAATATCGCATTTTCGGCAAATAACGATCAGTAAAATGGTTCATATGCATTTGAAATGAATACAAATATAGAATCGTGTCGTTTACCGTGTTGTTTTTGTTTTTACTCTTATAAACGACTAACCAGTGTTTTTAATGTCCCAATCGAGCTTGACAACAGCCGGGACCGGCTACTTTCGGTTTCTTTTCAAAAGAATAAAATGTATACACGCTCATTGGTCAATATATTTGAATCAAATACTATGATAGCAGGTATGACTTCCCTGTGCCTTTTAGTCCGACAATGATTACACTGCGCCCATTTTCGATCGCGTTGTTTATGCTATTCTGGACCTCCTTAACTTAATGAAGTTTTCCCGGGAAATTTCAGTTTCGTTTACATTTTGAATGACCAATAAAAACTTAACATTATGTTCTCTTCTAAAGAAACCGGAAATAGGTTTCCCCGGCTGTTGTCAAGCTCGATTGGAAAATTAAATTAACGATATTATCGTTACAAGAGAAAAACTACCTCAATTACGTTTAGGATTTTCTGAATTTATTCATTTAAAACATAACCTGGTCCATTTTCAATGTTGAATTTTGTTATAAACGCGTTTTTCCAAATTTGGTCTCAAAACGGTGTCCTCCCTTTTTTTTTTAATGTTACCACTAAGTACGAAATGATTCGCCCCATGCAACTTCGAGTCCCTGTGAGTCGTGATAGATATTGTTAGCATGATTTTTTTTTTTTTTTGGTTTATATTTTGGAGTTTTGTCAAGCCGACGATTGAGACCTTGTGACACAAACCCACATCTTGGTAGAACCACCGGCCTACCCAAAGCCAGAACCTAGGCTACAAAAAAGGAATCATAATTTTCATTTTTGTGGTGAATTTTTTCTTTAGATATTTCATGCAGCTGAAAACAACAGACAGTTAAAAGCGAGCAATCCTGAGAGGAAACGTCGATGGTGTTGTCATGCGTCATGGTCAAAACGGCACTGGTATTTCGTGACGTAAAATAACAACAACAACAATAAAAAAAAATGTACAGCATATTCTGCTTAGTTAGCTTTTTGAACCACCATGCATCAAAGAAAGGCCAAAGCCAAAAGGTGGAGAACTTTCTAGACGCCGGAAACCCGTTAACAGAATAACACCATACCGAATGGAAAGCACAATACGACTGCTTCCCGGCTCCAACGTAATGATCTCGGAGCAGGAAAATGAGCCCCTACCATCACCGGTCTTGACACATTTACAAGAGGTGTGAACATTAGAAGATAATGAACTGGCAAAAAAGCGAGTACTTAATCACTCGATCAGCCTGAAATAATTGAAATACACCATCAGTTGTAAACTGTGTGCAGATCTGTAGCGCGCGTGAACGTGACGCAGTACACGGAGCGCACGATCTATCACGTGTAGTTTTTTCCTTGAATTTCTATGGCTTTTTCCGGCGGGTCCTCATTTGATTTTTATAATTTATTTCGTTAAAAAACAAAATGAATGTAAATATAATCATTTGATAGATCATGAAAAAAAAAAAAAAAAAAAAAAAAAAAAAAAAAAGATTTAAAGCATGTTGTTATAGAATTTTTGAATCAGTAAAGATGCAAAATTTTGGAAAACTGACACTACCCGACATCTTCTCTGGGATATTGATTTAATCATTATTTCTTGAAGAAAAAGATTTTAGTCTCTGATAATTTTGAATTAATCAAATATTGCATTCATCGTAAACAAAGTAGTTCTTTAACGTTCATATATTGTATTGATGAGACTTGTTATATATATATCGTTACAATTTGTACGGGCAATAGCTCTGACCGTGGCGCTGTTTTTCACACGTTGTGTATCTTCTATTGCAAGATTTCTCTCAGTCGAAAATAGACGAGCTCTGGGTTTCATTGAAGTCACGGTGATCAAACTATGTGTACCATGTCACAGAAAATCCATATCGAAATGCTGAAAAATTGCACTACAGCTATATAAAGGGTTATTTAAAAGTCTTTTTTTTTTTTTTTAAATGTTATATCATAATGCGAATGAGTGTCAATATCGAACTCATATCATTGTTAAATACATGTACGTGTGGCATTAGGTTGTGAGTTTGGGTTTGATAAGAGCCTTGCAGGACTTACAGACATTTCAGCAGGTTACCACTGATTTTAAATGTGATTTTTTTTTTAAATTCTCATTTATTTTAGGTAGGATTGGATTTTAAGATTCAGGTTTTAAAGACAGTATTAAATGCATATATGCAAAAAAATGAAGGTCCAAAAAGGCTAACATTTCAATCGAAAATAAATATGGTGAGGTACCGACTTCAGCTTCAAAAGTAAATGGCAGTGCTGTCTTCCTCAAATAGGTATGGTGTTTTGAATAAAGTGCCACCAGCATTATTTTATGTCTAAGAATTATCTGTGGACTTTGTATACATTAGACAAATAAAGTGCCACCTCACATCGATATCACGCTGTAGACATATGGCATGATACCACGCCCCGTCACATTATCCTGACACCGTTCAAACCAGTATTGGAACTATCCTTATATGCTGAGTGTCAAGCACAGGGGAAACGTATATCAGTATGTTGTGACCATGGATCGAACCCATGACCTTACATGGCGGACGCTCTAACCACATGCGTACCGGGACCGGTTATATAACTATGTATTAAAAATAGCTTATAAAATAGATTATTTATAAAGTACTATATGTATTAAGCATAATTCGTTCCAGTCAAATCATCATTTTTAAATATACTGATTGATATTTAAATTTGTTAAAAGTATCAATCTATCAATTTACGTGATGATATACACTTTAAGAAATTGCTTTTTTCTATAATTCAGTCAAAAAGTAAATCCAGTTAAAATGGAAAGACACAAACCAGACGGACGCAGACGACAGTAGTTATTAATGGGCCCGCGTGCGCACGCGCCATTACAGGCATTCCAACATACATATAAATATACCCAGAGGTAAAAAAGAATGTTAAAAGACATGTTTCAGGAGGAGGGGGTTCTCTTATTGCAAACTAAGACTAAATGCCAAAGACCGTTGGTATTAAAAACGAAGTCTAGAGAGAAGTCGCAAAATCAGTCAAGGATATGTATAGCCTCTAAAATAGCAAGCTGGCCAAAATGATTTTATTTTTCCTCTCGTAAGTCGTTGAATCAGTGGTCGGTGATATGATAAATGTTAAAAATTTAGTTAACCCGTCGTTTTTTTGGCGTCTGATTTTAGTTAAACACATTTTTAAATTAAACATTTAAACATCGCTCGATACAATATCAATTTCCTTCCCATTGTCCAATCATCACCGTTTCCGCTGGAGACATGCGCAAAAAAAAAAAGAAGAAGAAGAAGAAAAAAAACAAAAAAAAAAAAAAAAATAATATCACGTGAACATGCGGTAGTGCCTATCGTCTTGTTAAGCAAATCACCCGAATATCCTGCTAGTAACAAAAGTGTCATACGCATATACACGTCTGGTTTTTGTTATTAAATTTGCCTACATCAATATGGTGCTAAATAAATGCGAAGGAATCCGAAAGAAATGGTTTCTTAACAATGCACGGGACGACCGTGCCGAAACTACTTCAGTGTGAATGATGACAATTAGGAATGTCGGTGCTATCACCACCAGGGTTCAGTCTTGTTGAATGCTAAGATACAAGTAAATGTAAGACAAGTCAGACTAACTGAAAACGATGTTTTTCTTCTCTGCCAACCATTATTCATATCTATATTCTTATACATTACTTTTTTTGTTGCCTTTTTTCCTGGATTCAACTCGGGCGCATATTATTTTTTCAAGAAAGTCGCCAGATATGTCGCAAAGATAAATTTGTTGGAGCGAATTTAATGGCGGTCACTGAAATATAATTTAAGGAAAACTGTTTTCAATTCAGCTGCCAATTTTCATTTTTATTTTATAAAATATTTTTGTCTGTTGTCAGCAACAGTATGAATTTCTTTATTTATTCTTATGGGGGGGGGGGGGGGGGGGGGGGGGGCACTACATTGCTGTGTTTTATGCAGAGTCCTACCAATCATTAGATATGAATTCATCAAGAATTTAAACATACAAAACCACTAGCCTTGATTAGGTTGGACTTTAATCCTTCGAGAAAAAAAATATCAACTGATAAAAACATATTCGCTTATATTTACTCTAAACATCTGGTAGTACCAAATGTATTAAAAAAACTGTGACTGTAAATACTAATAATTAATTGACATTTTAATTTTAGGTAAAACAAAAAGGATGGACTAGGCATTAATTTAGTTTTTTTTATATATATTTTTTAAAGAAAATGTGAAAACAGCAGGAGCATTTAAAGGTGAAAATGTAGTAAATGGAAAAAAAAGCCCTTCCATATTATTAAGGTTAATGTCTGTAAATTGGCCAGGCTAGAAGAAATGAACACTCATTTTTCCACACAAATGAGAAGAATAAGGACAACTCTACTCAACAAAAGAATGCCAGCAAATTTTCTTTTTCTCTGCACCTTTACCTCTTATAGAACATCTTAAAAGATGCGTGTGTTTATTTTTTTTCTTATATTGCAGTTTGTTCTGTTTTGACTGCAACAGCTTAACAGCAAAATTTTGCAGGCTGATGATCTTGAACTTCAAAATCTAGTGGCAAGGTCATCTTCATTAGGAACCTTTTTGATATGTCAAGGAGTTGCGAAGGTAAAAGTCTAGATTCAAACTAAGACCCAATTATTGATTATTTTTTGTCCTTGGCAGACCTAGTCATTAGATTTATAGACCTTGAATGTGACAGCAGACAGATGGACATGGTGATTCATATATACCCTCAAACTTTGTCAGGTGGGGAGGGTGTAACAAAGAAATAAATGAAAATAACAAATACTCACTCCACCTCAGGTATGAAACAAAATATGGCAGAAAAAAGGAAAACACAAAAACTATGAGTGAGAATTTATTGTCAAATAAATAAGATTGTCAGTTGACAGCCCTAAAAAGCAAATATCTCAGATCGTGCCTACATGCAGCAAAACAAATAAGGGTTGGGCAGATGCAACTGACTTAATATTTCAAATAAATGCCATTCTTCCATTTACATCAGGCCTATGTTTCATGAAACATCTAAAATTGAGAATTTCCTGAACTCTAAGATCTCAAATACGGTATCTCTTCAATAATGAAACAAAAAATACCAAGGGCAGAATGTGTACAAATGTTTTATTTCTCTTGGGGAATAAATGGGGGAGAATAAGATCTTCAAAATTTTTAGCGGAGAAATTTCAAAATTGAGACATTTTGGACATGAAGCCCGTATATTAAAAACATAAACAACAGTGTATTAAGATAACTTACACATGCTTCCTTCTGGATATCACCTCATGAAAAATAAATTTACATTTAATCACAGATATTATCAAGCATATTTCTAATCCTTATCAAACATATTTCTAATCCTTATCAAGCATATTTCTAATCCTTATCAAACATATTTCTAAGCATATTTCTAATCCTTATCAAACATATTTCTAAGCATATTTCCAATCCTTATCAAGCATATTTCTAATCCTTATCAAGCATATTTCTAATTCCTTATAAAAGTTAACTGTCTACATATCTGGTACAAAGATCATCATTTTTAATAATATAATTATTTAAATGTTGACATTTTAATAAAAAATTAAGCACAATAACACTATGTATATCCATCACTTGTCTTCTTCTTGCACAATATTCATAAGATTACCAAATGTTATTTTTATCACAACACATTTGGACATTTTATCATAGACCCATACCAGGGGCATGCTCTGGTGTAGCTCAATAATGGCTCTTTCAAAATGAATTTGGTCAATTTTATGTATGCAGAAGAAGTGTGCATATTGCTATGTATAATTTGGTAGTCTATTAAGTTCCACCCAATCCTCATCAGCAGCACATAATTTCAATAAATTGTTGGTGTTATTTTTCAAATGAAAGAACAATCAACTTGGTTATGACGGTATGTCTGTGGTACACTGATGATAATACATTGATCCATGAGAACATGCTATCACTAATAAAACATTATTTAATTGGCGCGGATTTTAAAGAATCACATTTTACAAGTCCAAGTTTTGACATCATATTATTGCCTTGCCACTCTGCCACACATTCGCTGTTCGTCCGCAAATCAACCTGAAAGCAAAGTCATATCCATTTATTATTAAACTCTCACTGACAGAGGGAAGATGTGAACGTATGCCATCAGCCAATATATTATTTCGTATATATAATTACAATGTATTCTAAATTTAAACAAGAGCACCACATGAGGATCAATGCTCATCTGTTAAAATTTTTGAGTAATGGGCTACATTAAATTTTTTTTTGATGACGAAACAACAATGATGGCCCAGCGATAATAACAGCTTGACTTTTTCTTCAAAAGTGATGAGCTAACAAAAAATCATACAAATAACAAACTGACACATGTATATAACCCGGAACAGTAAAACTATTTTACACTGGTTTTATGACATGTTCATATCACTACTAAAGCCACAATGGCCAAGTTATGTAAAGTGTTTGATAGTTTGTTTTAGTAAACTTCCAAATGACAATATTTCTATAATATGTGGATTTTGTTTTATAAGAGAGAGATATAGTGCTGCCAAACTATGATATCACGCTGAAGACAAGTAGCAAATTACCACACACAGTCACCTTATCTTGACACAGGGCTAAACAGTCTGGAGCAACCCTTATGTGATAAGTGCAAAGCATAAGAGCAATTAATCAGCAGCATTTTTAATGACCCTTGCATCTTGCAGTCAGATATCAAACACCTAATCTGCTCTGATCACTCAGCCAATGGCACTGGTGCTTTCTAAAATTAGCATGATTAGAAAATTCTTTTAAAAAAAAATTGACTCCAACAAATATAACAAACTTTATGGTACTTACAGCCAATTTTTCCCAGACTTTTTTCTTTGGGTTGAGGACCTCGTCTGCTTTGCCATCGCTATACCCGTCAAAAAATACCCGGTCCCCTGGGGCACTGCCTTCAGGTGGGGTCAGAGGTTCTACTGCCCTTGGGTCATCTCTGTTCAGTACATTACATAGGCATATAGTATAATGAGTATCTTCAAGTGTTCCTTTTCTTTTTATTTATCACCTTCTTTTCATATGGTGTGTGTGTGTGTGTGTGTGTGTATATATATATATATATATATATATATATATATATATATATATATATATATATATATATATAATCACTTAGATGTCAACTGATACTTTATGTATGCTTTTTTTATATGTCATCATGCGTTAACATTGTATTATAAATGAGTTTTGGTGAATGGCATTGTTATTTGCCGATATGCCAAATAAAATGAGTTTGAGTTTTGTAAATTTTCCATTTTCATTTATCTGTTTGTATTACAGTTTCTTTTCACTCAAAATGTTGAACAAAGTCTCTGTTATGAAATTTATACATTTTTTTTCAGTCTTAAGAACTATCAACAACTGATTAAGGTTGTCATTCATATTTCAAACTTACTTTTTTGTATTATGATCTGTCTTAATCTAATATTTCATTTTTTACCTTTTTTTTACATATATATCTACAACACCTTAAAATCTTTCTACTAAATGCAAATCCTTAAAAATATGTCAACAAACATTTTTTCCAACAGAAAAATCTATCAAAAGGAAAATAATTTTTTGTTTCCTAAAATAAAAATGATCATCAAGTAAAGGGAGAGCACTCACACTGAAGCACACATGAGCATGGCACTGGAGAGTATTCCCCTCATCTTGACTGGTTTCAGGTTACATAGGAACACACACAGTCTATCCTGCAGCTTCTCCTCGGGGTACAGGCCGACCAGTCCACTCACCACAGTTCTGGGAGCTGCTTCCCCTACATCCACACTCTCTACAAACAGGCTCTCTGCATCAGGATGCTGTAAAAAAATAATGACGGACAAACCTGTTGTTTTTTTCTAATGTTTGTTTATTGGGTTTTAATGTCAATCTGACTGTATTTCAGTTATTTGGAGACAATATCTACTTGAGACAGATATAGTGCTGCCACACTGCAGTATCACGCTGTAGACATGTGGCATGATACAACACCCAGTCACACTATCCTGACACTGGGCAGGCCTTCAACTGGCCTCAATCAAAAAAATAGGAAAAAAGTAGGAGGGTTTCTGGGAAAAAAGTAGGAAAAAGTAGGAAGTTTTTAAATAAGAAAGTAGGAATAATAGGAATTGTTTGATATAAATGTTACAAGATAACCTATGGATTTATCATGTTTAGAGGGATTAAAACAAACTCTTACCTTGACTGGTGGTTATTCTCACCATTGAAAGATAAGTCTTTATAAATGTCTTAATTACTTGCTTGCTGTTACTTGCCAAGTTTCTGCAGTTGAAATGTGTGGCCATCTGCTGCAGTCAGCCTGAAATGTTTTTTTTTATTATTATTATTATTTATCAATTCACAATGGACAAAACATATTTGATGTACTGATATTACCATTCTTAATTCTAACAATGGCATGGTTACAGGTTTCAAAATAGTGACAAGCAACATATGTTATGCTAAAAGAAATTACAAAGAAGAAATTAACAATTAAAAGGTTAATAGTGTTATTACAATCAATCTAGCAATATGGTCATATATTAGCAGTTGGGTTGATTACAACAAAGCATATAACTGGCTTATGACCCATATTATTAACCTTTAAACTTCAAACATTATGCCAAATGAAACACAATCCATCTATCAAATGAATTATATTCTAGCAGTTAGGGTGATTAAAGTAAAGAATACATTTTATACTCATCCAAATTAATTGGTTAATCAATATTTTATTCTTTTACTGTCACAAATTAAAACTTAAGCTGATTAAAAAAATGTTTTATATAGATTTTGGCCGTTCAAACATAATATGCAATTATTTATATTGTCACCAGCCACAATAACGTAACATAACAAAGTAGCACAGAAGTTTGAAATTCGTTCAATAAAAAATAATTATGTGACTTTTTTTATTGATAGAATTTCAAATTCCTGGGAAATTTGTGACAACAAAAAAATAAAAATGCAAAGCTGCAGCAATATTAATGAACTTTGTTCTTTAGCTGGTCATAGCTTTGCAAATGAGATGGATTACTTTCAAATGATAAAACACACATATAGCATCAATCTTTTGGAAAAACTAATATGGAAATATGAGAAGAAATAAAGACTTATTTCAGCACATTATTTTTAAAAGTTTTAAAAAGGCACATTTGAAAGTAACCAAATGCCCCTCAGCAGCACATCATTGGGTATATTATCTTTCAAAATGACATGCCTGCTTCTGGAGTTCTACCCAACATCTACTAGACTAATCAATACATGTAGATACTGACCTTCAAAATGAAGACTGCCATCAGAGGAGTAGCATGCCACACCTTTCATCAACAGAAACTTGCCAGTTTAACAGCACTTCCATTTTATCTGCAAATATACTTAACACAAAAATTGTTCAGTGATTTATTATTATTATTATTATTTTTTTTTTTTTAATGCAAAAAGTAGGAATAGTAGGAGGTTTTAGTAGAAAAATAGGAAAAAGTAGGAAGGTGATGAAAAAGTAGGAAAAAGTAGGAAAAGTAGGAAAAAGTAGGAACGGTTGAAGGCCTGCACTGGGCCAAAGAGTCCTGGAACTACCCTTTTAGCGCCAAGCAGGGAGCTATACCAGTATAATTTTTTAAGACTCTGGTATGCAAATCTGTAGAGAGTGGCCAGTCAAGAACAAGACAAAGTGGCCATTAAGTGCAGGTGGTTTCCAAATGGAGGTTAGCTGTGTCATAACAGGACTTCTTTGTTAAGCATTGACGTAAAGAATCAACACACCTTATGAATATTCACGTACAAATAAATGACTTTTTGAATATTAATTTACTTACTGGTAAACTGAAATGGTATATAAAACAGTAGATATTTCTTTGCGATATACAGAATGTGTAAAATCTTAACTGCACAATGTAATTATTGTATGAGCAAAAACAGAAGATCCTGAAAGAAGCTTATTGACCTTGGTCTGCTCTGCTTGCCAATGAGTCAAAATGCAAATATATAAAGTAAACAGTTAAGAAGAAATTGAACTACTCAGAATGTGGAAGAGTAGAGAGAGGATGTTAAATGAATGATAATAGTAAATAGTTGATTATGCTTTGTGTTTTACGGTAACTAAGTTTTCTATGGATGATATACAGAAAAAGGGCTTAAATAAACATTAAATGGACAATCAACAATGCCTTGAACCTGTATACTATACCTTTTTCACTTCGACAATTTTTCCAACCCTTAGATCTAGTCTACTGGGAGACAACTCAGCTTCAGCATTGGCAGCTTGTTGTCCTGGATTACCTCCCTCTATAATATCAACAATAAACTGTAGATGTATCTGTTTTTCTATTTATAGGAAACTTTTTAAAACACACAAACTGATAATCATTTCTTAAATAAATAAAATAAAGCAAGCAGACTCTTAAATAACAAACCAAAAAAAATATCTGATATTAACTTTTTAAAGATAAATATGCTAAAAAAAAGCCATGACATACTTTTCTTTTCTACAGGGTATGCAGTTGATGTGAGTTTCTTCATTTCTGGAGTAGAAAACTCCTGTCTGATTGGTTCCAGAAGTTCATTAAGGTACACCTCAACTGCTGCCTTCAGGTCTCCAGGGTGAATTTTCTGTAAGTGTAAAAGAAGCAAGCAAAATTTAAATCTTATTTATTTTACATCAATTGCAAATTAAGTTCTCACAACTTTTAAACATTACTCTCAGTGGGACCTATGTGATCATTACTGTGAGAGGAAACTTAAGTACTTAGTACTGAAGTACTTAGAGAAATCCCACTTGCTTGGATGGGCAACCATAGTACCTCTCACATATATAACCAGGAACTGAACCAGGGATGCATTGGTGACAAGCATTTAATAAAATACCATTAAGAACAGGGTCTTCATTAATAATTAAAGCAAAAGATTCATTCGAAGAACAACAGGTTTCGCTTGAAGTCAAGGGGGTTCTGTGTTAAAAAATTCTAATATTGCCCCCCCTCCCACTAAAAAAAAAACTACTACAAAGAAACAATTTTTATACAACCAACTACTTTGATTGGCTACCGTTTACAATTGAAAAACCTGCTGCACAATCCCAGCACTAACTAAAAAGAGCTGAAGTAATCAAAGGACAAAGGGGGATAACTCAACCAATACATTGTAAGAGCATTGTAATATCATAGTTGAGGTCCAACATTGTTCCATTTTGTAATGTAAGCCAACAATAAAACAAAATAAAGACAAGGCAGTCCAAAGGACAGCTATATCCCCCGCCGCTGGCCAAATATTAGAATTTGTTTGGTCATAGGATTATGTTCACCTTAACCTTGCATGGTTGTAGCAGACATAGAAGATCAGTTTAAGACAATTTAACTTTCCGGAGTTATGTATGAATCTCAGAATTCGGAGGCACATATATTAAAAGTTTACTGACAAGTTTTACATGGAAAACAGTACAAAAAGTGAACATCAGTGAAGTATAGGATGTGTTAGGTAACCACAAAATACATGTGTAACTCAATTAAAAACTTTATATATCATGACAATAATTTGTATGATTGTGAACATGACACGAGATATCGAGATGACATGAAAAAGTGGAGGCTTAAACACTTGACCTTCAAGGATGACCTTGACCATGAGCCAGCGTGACCGCCTCATGCCTTCTGCACATCAGCTCAATGAGGATTCCATGAGCCAGCGTGACCGCCTCATGCCTTCTGCACATCAGCTCAATGAGGTTAACACTTTAGCCGAGTTTGAAGAAAATGTGTCCAAGCGTTCATGAGATATGGAGCGGACACGAAAATAACATTTGACCTTCAAGTATGACCTTGACCTTGAGCTAGCGTGACCGCCACATGCCCTCTGCACATCAGCTCAATGAGGTTAACACTTTAGCCAAGTTTGAAGAAAATGTGTCTAGGCGTTCATGAGATATGGAGTGGACACGAAAATGTTTCGGACACACTGACGGACTGACGGACGGACTGACGGACGAAGGGCATTCCTATAACCCCCCTCCCGCTTCGCGGCGGGGGATTAATAAAGGGGTCATATATTGAACTGGAGAACATAGTAATATATTTGCGCTATAATCAAAACTTCAATTCTTATTCCAGACATCATGTTCCTACTATATGATTACACACAAAATCATTCACTTCGAATAATTAATGGAGTGGTTAAAAAAGGACACAGCACTACAACTTTATTTGCATTAACTAGTTATTCTTATATCTGTTTCAACTGTTGAGGATGATCATGACTGATATAAAATGTGTATAATATCAGTTAACGAAAACAAGAATGTTATATGTGTCACCTGCCGAAGCGTGACAAAAAAAGTGTGACGTACAGACAGACAGACGACAACGGAGAAGTAATCCCTATGTCACTAAATGTGATGTGAGAGTAAGAAGGGATGCAAAGTGATGGATGGGATTTTATTTCTAAATAGCCCCCTTTCACAGAAGTGAGGTAAAGCTGGGGATATACTGGAATCATGCTCAAGTATCACCAATCATAAAAATGTCAGTGTGGTAACATGACACAACTTTCTGACTTGGTGTTTGGCATTTTTCAGACTGAGTGTAGTATTGTACCATTATTGTACTGCAGTCTGTAACATACCCATCAGTCTCACAAATACACTTTACGATTAGAGCAAGTAGGGTGTAAATCAAGCATATAAACAACTGAATGCACTCCAGTGATCACATACCTCTTGGGCAAAGGCTTCCTCCAATGGTTCATAACTTGTGAATGATACATTTCCACCAAACTCCTCGGGTCTGTTTATCTTGAACTCTATAAGCACACAAGCAACAAGCTTCTACATAATTGGAAAAAAAAATCATAAAAATGTCTGGCTATGATTATTGGGTGGAACATTTCTTTTTGCAATTCACAGTTGCCTCCAAAATAGATGCACATCAGTTCACCAACTGCAATTAAATACTGTCTCATGGTATATATATAAATTTACAATTAAAGCAATTTAACTTCATTCTGTGAATAAATACATTAAAGCTGCATCTATTTTGGACATTGTCATGAAAAACAAATCAATAAAAAAATTGTAGGACTGATTTAAAATTTGAAGAAAAGATTTGTTAAAATAAATTGCAGCATTTGAATTTAGGTTTCCAAACACTAAACCCATTATCTATACTTTTATATAGATAACAAAATACACACTAGCCATGAATGCATTTTCCTGCATGCAAACAAACCTTTACTAATTAATTTCACTAGCCAAGACCCTTTGTGTTTGTGGAAATTTCAGTAACTGATTGCACAGGAAGCAAGAACATGGACATGTATATTTACCTCCAGTTTTAGAGAGCGGGAAGAGCACATGTTTACAGAAGGAGAGGACACCGTTGTCTGTGATGTTGCCCGGCTCACAGAAAGCCTTCTTCAGCTTCTTCTTCAGCTGGGCAGGTGTGTCTAGCAGGTCAATCTTTGAATCCTCCTCTGATGAACTCATCTTGCCCCCGGTCAATCCTGGCACTGTTGACAAGAATACAATTCATCATCAGCAGTGGAAGCAACATCAATACTGTCATCTCTACAACCATCATCAGCAACAAGCTCATATTTATCATCAACAAGCTCATCATCATCATCATCATCATCATCAACAACAAGCTCATCATCATCATCATCATCATCATCAATTTGACCATTATCAGAGACAACTTGTTAAACATACAGTGTAGGTCCATTGTATTGAATTATTTTGGGACCATAGCGTCATTAAGTCATAAATTTGTACATGTATATTCATGCGGTAAGTCGTTAAGATCAACCCGAAAAACTGGAGAGGGAGTATCAGAGAGGCTGAGTTACCTACCCATTGGGTTCATCATATGGGCCCTCTTCTTGTATCCCAGATGAGGTAGGTACTGAAACACACCAACACGTACAGTGTCCTTCCATATGTCAACACATGTCATGGTATATTTATTTATATATTCCCAGTAAAACCTGGCTTGAAGGCCACCTCACTATATAGTTCCACTATATTGGTAAAATTCACTATTAAGACCACCTCGTTATTAAGACTTCTTTTTGGCTGAAACCGATGGTGGTCTAAACAGCAAGGTTTTACTGTACAGTCAAAACCTGAAGTGGCTATCTTACACAGGTGGCCGTCTAATCCAGGTTTCACCTTAGGCAGAATAGTGATTTTTTTAAGATATGATAAAAACAAACATCAATTCATTTATTTATCGAATGTTTTGGATTCATGAGTACATTACTAAAACAATGTCCTTTAAATAAGAAATTGAATTTAAGAGTTTAAGACATTTTATTTTTTAAAACAATATTTATACATAAAAAAGCGTAAACTTCCATAATACATGCATACATGTATTATTTAAAACTGTAGTTAAATATTACAGGTGATAAAATCATCACATGTTGACAAGAAAATGTTTTCAGTACTTTTTTATATGTAGGTGAACTCTAAATCAGTCTCGAGATATGTTCCTCTAAATGCGTTAGCGAGTACATTATTATCATGTTTGAAAAACTGAACTGTCAATACCCCACAGGTTACGCCCTACATGTAGTACGAAAGAATACTTATTTTTTAGTGAGACTGTTGCTCACAACTAATTACATGTATCTACCATTATAAATGCATTAATTCTTTCACCTGGTAATAATATTCAAAGCATATGACCTTATTTTTCCCATTCATAACAAATTTTAACTACGAATGGTGCATTTTTTCTGTGTTACTTCAATTTTCTGTGAATCGGTATGGTGCAGTACAGTACAGGAAATAAACAAGTTTCAAAATGGCGACCACCATGTTGCAACTGGCTGTCTTTTACAGTGTTTAAGGAAATTTGGGATGGAAATTGGTGGCCGCTGGCAGCGTTGAGCAGGTGGCAGTCTTATATGAGGCAATTCTTCTGGTGTAATTCACAGCATGAACAAGACTCATGCTAGTGACTAAAATACAGTGTTTCATATAGTGCCAGGATGTCTTTCATCTAGCATACTGCTGATTTGTTTCACACAGCCTACCTTCTCTGCATATGTGAAGATTTTCCTCTGATCCACTCCACCAAATTGTGCATCAACCTTCAGGTATTCTTCATCCAGAGCCTAAAACATAAATATTACAGGTAACACTGCACTAAATGTACCATTTCCTATTTTATTGCAGTGAAACTTTAAGCCCCACTTCTACCTATTGTTAAGGAATTGTTTTCTGTTATACACCATCAAAGTACATGTAATCATGGATTTAAATTTTTACAAAAGTGAATGTCCTTTTCCCACCAGAGAAAGACACTGGGTCACAGATTGACAAGAGAAAAAAAGATACAGAGAGAGAGAGACCTAGTACAGAGGCAGAATTTTGAAAGGTAAAGATTATGTGAAATAATTACAAAATATAATGACTGAGAAAACAGTTAAAAAGAGAGAGAGAGAGAGAGAGAGAGGGGGGGGGAAGAGAGAGAGGGGGGAGGGAAGATAGAGATAGTAAACAAGAGGGCCAAGATGGCCCTTGGTCGCTCACCTGAGAAAGATGATTGCTTAAGAAATAAAGATGCTTGAGTGTAAAAGTGAAATCTGGCTTTTTTTTATGGTGAAATGGGCATAACTCCTAAATTTACAAGTCAATATCAGTTATAACTGAACCCGATTGTGAGATTATGGGCATAAACAATGTCATAAAGTTTGAAGATGATTACTAAAAAAAGGAAGATGCTAGAGTGTAAACAACGTGAAATATGGCTTTTTTTATATTAAAAGGGGCATAACTCCTGAAATAATTGACGGATCTCAGCCATAAACGAACTCAATCGAGACCTTATGGTCATAAGCATTGTAAAATTGGTAGAGAATAAACAAAGTGAAATTTTTTGTAAAAATTACATTATGGTCATTAACAATGTCATAAAGTTTGAAGATGATTACTAAAAAAAGGAAGATGCTAGAGTGTAAACAACGTGAAATATGGCTTTTTTTATATTAAAAGGGGCATAACTCCTGAAATAATTGACGGATCTCAGCCATAAACGAACTCAATCGAGACCTTATGGTCATAAGCATTGTAATAACGTTTGAAGATGATTGCTCAAAAGATGAAGATGCTAGAGTGTAAACAAAGTGATTTCTGGCATTTTTTGAATATTAAAAGGGGCATAACTTCTGAAATAATTGACGGATCTCAGCCATAATCGAACTCAATCGAGACCTTATGGTCATAAACATTGTAATAAAGTTTGAAGATGATTAAGGGGCATAACTCTGAAATAATTGACGGATCTCAGCCATAATCGAACTCAATCGAGACCTTATGGTCATAAACATTGTAATAAAGTTTGAAGATGATTGCTCAAAAGATGAAGATGCTAGAGTGTAAACAACGTGAAATCTGGCATTTTTTGAATATTAAAAGGGGCATAACTCCTGACCTAATTGATGAATCTCAGCCATAATCGAACTCAATCGAGACCTTATGGTTATAAACATTGATATAAAGTTTGAAGATAATTGCTCATGAAATGAAGATGTTAGAGTGCAAACAATGTGAAATCTGGCTTTTTTGAATTTTAAAAGGGGCATAACTCCTGACCTAATGTTCCGATATCAGCCATAATCGAACTTGGCCGAGATTTTATGGTTATAAACATTGTTTTAAAGTTTGAAGATAATTGCTCATAAAATGAAGATGCTAGAGTGCAAACGAACAAATTGTGGACGACGGACGGTTATGATCCTAAAAGTATCCTAAGCACACGTGCTCAGGTGAGCTAAAAAGCAAAGAGATAGGACTGGAGACAGAAACTGACAAAGATGGAGAAATGAAATGACAAACATACAAGGTGGACATACCTGTAGACCTGGGTACAGCAGTCCACTGAGCAGTGGATGATCCACCTGTTTGACCACCTCTGCCCCAGCCTTCCTGGCATCATGCTCTGTAACCAGGGACGACAGCTTGTACACATCCAGCGTGTACTCCCTGCAATATAAACACCAACTCTTGACACTTTTCTATGAAAAGGAACCTCAACTGTCCAACATACATTCACAGACAGGAACTAATTTTCCATTAAATGTATGTAGTCTATGCATATTAAAGAACATAATTTGGTACAGAAGTTTAGGGTTTGAAAAATGCCTGGGATAAGATTCCTGTATGGACTTCTGAAGTCAGAAGTTCTTGGCAAACCAAAGAACCCTTTTAACACTAAACCTCATGAATATTCATGTAAAAATTTAAACATGGTGAATATCTATGGAACATTAAATGGTATATGAAACAATAGAATTTTCTGGAGACTGTGAAGAATCTGAGATAAAATACTGGAAGAAGCTGTTATAAAGGCAAATGTATCTACATGGGTAAAGGGTTAATACCAAACGATGCAAAAGAAATATGGTGAAACTATCTAACTGCCATTAAGGCCATTATCAGGGTGCCTGAATAGTGAAGTGCTAAACTGCTTTGCTTCTCACAAATGTGTCACAAGTTCGATTCCTGGTCAAATATGTGAGAGGGTACAGCGGTGGCTGTCCAGAAATATGGGTTTTCTCCAGATTTTCCTGTTTCCTCCAACAATAATGACTACATACATTGTTATCCGAGCCATCAAGAGTGATTTATAAGTTGTGATACTCGGTAACTTGTTTTGTAAGTAATGTAAAATAAATAAAGTTTAAACTTAAGGCGATTATCCATACAGAAATAATTAATTGTACATATAACTTAAAACATAATGTAATCCATGCCCTACCTGCTGAGCTGAAAGTCAGTTCCTTGCACAAACTTGAGTTTTTCTAGTGGGACACCGATGGAACGAAGCATGGACTTGATGACAGCCTCATAGTACTTAACACGTAGCTGCAGCAGTTCCCAGGGAGCTTTCATGTTGTCAAGGTACGCATGGAGGTCAGCAAACAGGATTGTTACCTGACACACAATAAACTGGTGCTTAAGAAACAAGGTATGAGTTAAGAATAATGTTTACTTTTTACTGAAAAAAAAAATTGATGTTTGTAGTCTTATGAACAGAAGATAAATGAGACAGTCAAGTGTATTACTTTAACCCTTTCCCTCATATAGACTCATTTTGACGCCCTCAATAGGTATCACATAAAGCCTGATCTGCAGAAAACCACAGTTAAACCTTACCAAATTTAATTACAAAATCCTCATTTCCAGACCACTGAGGAGCAGCGAACAGCATAAAACCTGATCAGCCTGCGAGTTACTCGCAGGCTGATCTGGTTTTATGCTGTTCGCATAGGTCTTTTCATTGTGTCCTCTATGAGGGAAAGGGTTAACAAAGTTGGTGTGTCACAATGAAAGAATCCAATTAACAATTATTCATATACCCGGTATATTTATTCATGTTTTGTTTATATCTTATGTTGTTGTTTTATTAGAGTCTAATCTGTCTTAAGTGGTCAGTCAAGGGAAGAAGGGAAAACGGCTGCTTAATAGAGGTGGTCACTGATGGAGATTAAACATATAACACAAATATTTTTTTGTAATATCTAAATTGACCACTACATGCAGGATGACCACTTAATACTGGTGACCACTTAATACAGGTACAACTGTATAAGCATAAAGGCCTAAAATATATTACATGTATACAAAACATGTAAAAACATGTCAGGGGAATGCATCCATATAGACATACCATGGCTGCGTTCAGTTAACCATAACACTGGAAACTGTGATGGATATGGTTCCCTGCTTACACTCTACACGCTGAGATAAAACAGGGATGCAAACGCTAACATTTTGGACTTTTATTCTGTTCTAGGCTAAAGGATTATCTTATGTCCCAGCACAACTTTTAGCAACATTTTTCAGCGATATTTTTGTTACATTGTTTCATATTTTTCAATATGGTTGACATAATATCTAAAATAAACGTATTTATCTGGTGTCAAGTTCTTTATTCATATTGATATTTTTTAAAGACATGGCACCAAACTGCAGTGCAGAAGTATTGCTTTATTGTGATGGCTAAATTTCTCTTAATAACAGTGTTATTTGAAACATGTGTGTCACCTGCTAAAGTGTATCGGTTAAAGTGTGACAGACAGATGGACGGATAGACAGACAACAGAAAAGTGATCCCTGTGTGTCACCTCTGCTTACAGCAGGTGACACAAAAAGAGCTATTTTGCACAGCTTTCAATTTAGGCAATTCCAAATTGATATATATATTGAATACTTTTTAAAGCATATTTATAGTGTCCTAAAGTCACTGACTAATCAATATGTGAGCTTCCAAAATTTAGACAAGCAAGAAATAATCAGTTGCAACAGTATTTCATATTTCTCCATTATACTTTAAAACAAAGGAGGCCACTCACCTCACTGCCAGCCCGAAGAAAATCAGATATTTTACTCATGGGTACAAAATATCCGACGTGTGGCTTGCCCGTGGTGGCAGTACCCCAGTAGATCTTCAGGTCTCGTTCCTTTAGAACAGCCTTTATACGGTCCTCTCCTAGAGTTTCCTGTAAAATAGCCAGACATGTGAACCCATTATCACTTACTACACCATTGACCACAATTTTCACTTCAAAACTGTTAACATTTGAAAGTGTTCTCCCTTTACTCCCTTTATCTCTAATGGAATGAGGAGAAACAAGCAGTGTAAAACCATATCAGTCTGCGGATTGTTAACAGGCTGATCTAGTATAACTGTTTTATACTGAATACAGGGATTTTTCTCTTGATTTTTCTTGTGCATTATTGAAAATTCTCACGCTGTCAAGACCTAATTATACATGTATCAATGATTTCAAATGACATGGAAGTAGTGCATATTTTTAAAATATGGCTCCTTCCACTGGTGCATGATTTTTTTTATTTAAACTTTTTTGTCACTTTAAATCTTAATAACTGAGAAAACTACATAGGGTAGTCACTAATATTTGAGGACAATGAAGTATTGGAGAAAACTATGTGTCTGGACTGAGGAAAATCATATCATTTCATGTACTAGACCAGGCTCAAACCTGGGACCCACTGGTGAGAAATAAGTTGCATACCAATTGTGTCATAAGTGATTTAGTGTAATCAGAATTATTCAGAAAATCAGGGGGTTTTCTGCCAATTTAGGGAAAAGGACCCTTGTCCACAATTAGGAATAATTATCTTCATATTTCACCTAGCTAAATGGGAACTTCCTAGAAGCAGAAAAGCAACTTAGCATGCGTAACATATTGCTTGAAGAGGCATTTTCTTTCATTACCTCAATTAAATAACAAACAAAACAATTAAAAAAAAATATTTCACTGCTTGGGAAAAATATTTCCATTTTTTAATTGGGAATGGGTCCAAAATTTGGACCCTACAAATAGGAGGAAAAAAACCCTTGAACGTTAACTGTCTTTAATATGATTTGAAACTTTCATTAAACTATTTTCAGATTTTTTGTTTGTTCTGAATCCAGCCATCTGGCTACAGACTGATTTCCTGGAACGTTTTGTATTGCAAATTTCTTTCATCAAACTCAGTGCTCTTGAAAATTAAAGACATACATTTGTGTTGATTTTTAAGCTCAAACTAAAATATGGCCTTCACATTTAATAGCGAAAAAAAATATTGAGAAGTGAGGCGCGTTACCACTACACTATCCTCGCACCCCGAAAGAGATAGAGATATGAGTATATTAAGGATTTAGCCTGAGCTCACACTTATATACTTTTCAAGAACTATGTCAATATTGACTTCCAAATATTCCAAAATCTACAAATACTCTTGGTAAAATAACTTCTTTTATATGGACTGGCAAACAGTTTACATGAACTGGTATACAGGTACACTTTTTTTTTTCAAGTACTAATCAGAGTATTAGATAAGACTAAAGCAGAGTATCTGAGTATTTACCAAATTATTTTTGAAAAAACAACAACAATATTTCAGAATCAGGGAAAACTAAAAATACCCAATGCATGTAAAAGTTAAAAGGTAAATATCAATTTCAAAAAAAATTTTTTTTTTATCTGGATAGCCTTGCTACTGATACCTCTGCAAGAATCACTGGCTGAACCAGTATTTTGCCCTCCAAATGATCATTGAAACCTCTCGCTCTAAATGTAATTCCAACCCAAAACCCGAAGATCAGAGTCCAGTTTACATAAGACGCAAGCCATAAATAGCCCTACCTGAAGATTCCGTGTAAGAATCTTCATCTTCTCATCCACGCCGAGTTCTGCGCTCTCTGCCATGGTCTCCCTGTGGATAATAAAACAATGATGCAATTTCACAAATCCTGTCATAATACAGTACATCTATAAGTAGGAAGGTTACAAAAAAAGTATACATAACTGTATAAACAATAGAAAAAAACAACAATAGTATTGTTATACTGAAAAATTGAAACTTTATACTTCCTTGTGCTAAATATACTGTATAAATACTATATGCAGATTTAATACATCATTTAAATGGTTAAGTGGATAAAGTCACTGAGATGCACAATACCATAAAACACACACACCACACACACACACAAAACTCATTTGCATTTCCTCTCCAGACACTGCCTGTAACATTGAGAACATTTTTTTTCTCAAGAAGTAAAATATACATGCATCTTAAGCAAATGCAATAAAATCAGGGTTATAAAGCAGGGTATAAGAGCTACTTCATGGCAAGCAACTTTTTCAAAAAGTCCTATTTAACATATGTCTCAGTCTATTCAAATAAATTGTGATACTTCTAAGATAAGAATGCAAAGCAATAAACACAAACGCTCTATCTCATGACTTCTATGGCTCATTAATTTAACCATTTGGTTACACATGTGCTGGATTTCATAAATAAACTGTTCTTGATCGATTTAGTATGTAAATTATGGTACAATCAGGCATTTTCTTTAATACAAAAGAATAACATGAAAAAATAAAAGGTCATTTTCATCAGATTTAAAGTATTTATCCCATCTGAACAACAAAACGATTCAAACAATTTAAGCCTGCATGAACTTGTATGTCCAATTGCCACTATACATGAAAATTGTTTCCCCATCTCTCCTATAAGTGGACAAACAAAAGGTTTGTTTTGTTCTGTTGAGATTTTCTCAATAGCATCCTGGGGTCGACACTAACAGTGTCCCAGGATCCCGAGGACACCAAACATTGTGAAGGGACTCCAGAATTGGTATGCCTGGTGTTTCATTGGGACACTTACTTTTCCAATTAAAACTAAATTGAACAGTAACATTTGCTGAAAACCTATGTAATCATCTTCATAAAAACTTTCTTTTTTGTAACCCTCTTTGATGAATTACAACTTTTTAATTAGTTGTTGTTATGTGAATAAAGCCATCATATATCTGAAAAAGACATGACAGGGACTCTGTAGATTCAGAAGGGACTCTTGAATTTTAAAGTAGGTGTTCCATTGGGATACCTGGCTAAAAGGTTAAGTGTCAAACCCTGATGGCATCGTCTGTTGATCTGACACACCAATATGCCATCGTTTGAAGCTGTCATTAGATTTTAAACGAGGAACTGATATAGAGTAAATAATTCTCTGAACAGTTTTATTTTTAAAACGGCTTGGACTGAAATCTTATGAGTGGACACTCTGAAAAAAAAATCACTTCAAAAAATCTTAGAAGAGAATTTTTGGGAAATGGCGACTCCCTTATATTTCCCAATCCCTACCATGCAAAATCAATGACCACATTTCCCAGGGCTCAAATCTAATTTTTTTCCCCACTCGCAAAAAAATGCAAGTGCCCTTTATTTTAACTCGCAAATTCCCAGACTTACTTGCATTTAATTCACTTTCATGGAAATTACTTCTGATGGGCTTGTATATTATCAGGATCACTGTTTCATTCATTAATGTTTTTTTTTAATAAAAACAAAATAGATATCTTTCATTTCTACATTGTTCAATAGATGATCGAAATCAGCATCTACTTGATGCGTTTCCACTGGAAACCAAACTAGAGTAAAACCAGGCTTCCAAGGTCAATACGAGAGTGTTGGTAACTTTAACTGATGGAAAAATTAGATCAATATCGTAATTTAAACTTTAATAATTAGGAACATAACAAGAAAATAAAGTGGCATAAGAATTAGTTAATATTCATTAGAGGACATATCAATTGTAAACAGCAGATGTTTTAACATATGTGTCCATGTGTTATGTACCGTAGTCGACAGACCAGACCCGCGATTTATACTAGTCATACAACTTACTGGTGTAAATTTCACTTTGTGATATTTAAAACAAGCCAGGATTGTTTAGTTTTGATGTTGCTGCTGATTATTTTATTGACATTATCTCATTTAGACATGTTTAAGAAATTGACTAAGCCAAAATTTTCACTCGAAAAAAATTGCTTGTGGTTTAAAATGTGCTGATAGAGAGAAATAAAGAAAGAGGTTGGTACACTATCCTTGATATACTGGCATTCTTCTATATCTACACCATTTGGAGTGCGCTTGCGTGATTGATTTACAGCTAGCAGAAGGTGTGGCTTAATCTGATCTTTTTTTTTTTAAAATACGTGTTGAGTAAATGTTTTTGGACACCAAAACAGTTATTAGCTTCAATTTATGCAGTCTACTACATTATGAAAGGCATATCAGGTGTTAGTGATGAAAAGAATATCAAACCACCGATTCTGGTTTCCACTCAGTTTTAGGTGGTTTTGACATGAGACGCATTTAAGCCGTGAGAACAAGTACCAAAAATAGCATGTCGTGCTGAGTGGCTCATTGATGGGACTAGGTGAACATGATCTCAGAGCACATATAGCCACTGCCCCATGTTAGCTGCCAAATGCCACAGGATGAGAAAAATGTGCAGCACGTCTGCAACTAAAACCCTAGTCCTATAAATAAGCCATAGCATATCGATTTTACTATTTTGACCTTTTCTTGATACGCTATGTCTTATGGCTCATCGTATACATAAATGTAGCAAACTCAGCGTGAATTCTTACGCGCCACATTTTCATTCATCATAAGCATAAAAATCGGCAACTCACTATGAAAACACATTAAACATGGCAGACATAATAATTTACCATATTAGTTAAGGAAATTGTTATACATTGACATTAAATGGGTGAAATACTTTATCAAAAACTTCACTTTCCTTTTCTTCCGTTTATATCCTCCATTACCTACAATGACCACTGAGTGTTCTGAATAAAATGTGTACAGCCAAGGTTAATTTTTAAACTGGGAACAAGAATTACAGGTAGAAGAAATTTGTCTTGTAAACTATATCATGTTTAAAATCAAAAATAAACATTTCCAATGTTGAAAACATTTATATTGTGTAGTAAATGATATGATAGATAATAATATATCAGTGAATGAGAATTGTCTACCTCAACATCCTTAATTTGACTATATTTATTTCGTCTTAATATTTTCGGCCATTCCACATATTTTACATAACACTGATTTACACAGCAAGATGGTGGACAAATGATAACATCATTTGATGTGTCAACTACAAAAAGATTTTTTTGACATTATGATGGTAATATTTCAAACTTTAACGTAATCGGTTAATATGTTTTTGTGTTTGTTTCCTATAAATTAGAGTAATTTTGTCAACAGGCGCGCAATACTCAATTTCGTGTTTTGCTAAACTGACCTCTATGGAAAGCCACAAGACTTCACATATCTGTTGAAAGTAAAAATGTTAAATATAAGTCTATTGAATGTTAAAGGTGCATTATGATATGTGAAGGCCTATTTATAGGACTACTCAAACCCTGGTATGTTGCATCCTAAAACAACCGATTTGAACGGCCGAAACGAGGTAGGGGTATCGGTGTAAATTTCCTGAAGCTTTTATATGAGGCCTGAGTTGAGATCCAGCGGAGGCCAATACGAAAAAAATAACCGGAGCGGATCTCAGTAGAGATTTCTGACTGAGCTACTATGGCTTCTTACTCACCTTTTACCCCAATTTTAAGTTATCAGAATAATGATAATCAGAGTTGCGCCATACCTTCAGAAACGACTTCTATTTTCCTTTTTTACCTGACATATGTCAATATGGTTATGACTGAATGACGGTAGATGATGCAATATTTATGTAAATAATACAAAGTATATGTTCATAGATTGAGAAAAGGCTCAATATATAATTTACAAAAACATTTTGTCGGCCGATTAAGAAAAGAAAACGTGAACATTTAAATACCTGTTCCTGTTTTATCTTGCACACAACGTTTTTCGTTTGTCTTTCTATCCACCAACTCAGACCGGAAGCATGGACGTAACGTAAAGTGAGCATATGTCGTAAACAAAAGTTAGATGCCACTAAATGTTAAAAAAAATTGGTAGTGTCAGGAATTCACATTGCGAATTTGTCAATTGTACGCAAGTTAACCTCATCAAATATTTCATAGACCATAGATATCTATCAATAAGTAACGAAAATACAATATTCTTTGAACTGAACGAAGTTAAATGTAACTTTAATTAAAATTTACTGCCTACGTTGTAGTAAGAGGACGAATCTGTATGCGTGCATTTTTGTGACACTGATCAGTGAGAGGCTCTGTAACCACCCAAACCTATATTTAAAGGTAATTATTTTATTTCCTTTGCTTATTTTTTTTACTTTAAGATCAGACCTGATTGTATTTATTTTAATGTAATTACGAATGCATTTTCTTTTACATCCATGTGGCAAGTTTGGAGAAAATATCTTTAGAATCAATGACCCTCACATGATCGGTCATGTAAGACACAACATTCCAAAAAAGTATGCAACCGTACGCTTACAGTTAGCTATGAAGCTGCCTCAGTATCATAAACCACGATGTTCATGTATGCCTGTGTACAGAATAAGGTGCACAACACAGTATAGATGTGTCCGGTGGTATCACGGGTTCTCTCGGGTTGTCAGACGTTTCACCCAAGTCGTTTCCTCCCAAAGTCGTTTCCTCCAAAGACGTTTCACCCCCAAATTGGGTGTGAAACGTCCTGTATTTGAGCATATGGTATAACAACAGGTCGTTTCCTCCCCTCTGTTATTTTATTTAAGCATTTGATTTAATTTCTTTATATTATCCTAAATTAATTGAAGGATATTCAATATTTTTATAGAATGTTATTCAAATTATGGTAAGTTGTCTTTACTGAATATACTACATGTACTTACAATTAATTAATTACAGAATTAATCAATAATTACGTTTAATTTGATAAGTGCAATTTTTAAAGTTTTTTAATGATTTAATAATAAATGTGGAGTAAAAAAGGTGATAGTGTTAAAGGTGATAAACAATGCAATTAAGACTTTGAAAGGTTAATGTGATCGTGTGCACTTGTATTAGATGAGAAAAAAATCACATGAGAAAAAACACCAATTCAATAACTTTTAAATGCATTGTTTATTTATATGTATTTTAAAACATATTTTCCCACATTTTTTTTTTATTTGAAGTCCTTTGGGTAGAAATTATTGTATAGTAATTGATCCTTATGTTATTAATGATCATTATCTTATTAGTTTGATTTATTTAATTATTTAATGACATTGTTAACATACAAAAGTTGTGAAATAGTACTGACAGTATCACTATATAAGAAATGATAATTTACGTATTTTCCAAGTATAAGATAATCTTCCAATAATTTAGAAATCGAAATATTTGATAATGTCAGTGACCTTGAATAAAAAATAAATGATTATTATAAAAATCAGATGTACCTTCGTGTAAAAATTAAAAAAAGAGGATTGCATTCTATTACATAATTATTGACATGCACCTTGTGAGACTGTGTCACTAAGCATGTCGGATGAATGACTCCACTATACAAAGTAGCAGTTAAGTGACATGTGCCGTTAAGTGTGGCCAATAAACACATCAGTTTAGCAATTATTTAATGAATAGGACCATATACTTACCAGCTTTAAATACATACTTAACTCTTTAATCTGTTTATTCAGCATTAAACATATTACACATGTTTATAGCCAATACACATTTACACTTTTTTACATTACAACATATTCATTATTTGGCATAAAATTCTACAATACACATTTATAGCCAATACATGATACTTTTTGCAATATGGTGACATAGTCGAACTTTTGTAAAAGTAAATCTTACTAAAGATACTAGTGATATGATATTATTATTATTACTAGTAAAAAATGGGATTAATTGTCTGCCTTTTTTTTTATTAAAAGGTCGTGCGAATATATTTTAAATTTTGTTAAGGCTATTCTAAATTTATTAAAATTTATTTTCTGTAAGTATTTTTCCAAACAAAAATCATGCTTAAACAAATTATACATTTCTAATCTATTTGAGTTATTTACGTTAGAAAACCAGTTTTGTGTGTGCATCATGTAAGAAATGGTGATTAAAGAGTATCATAGATGTATTGCACATGTTATATAAGTTATACCAAGACATGGTTAATTTATATTTCAATAAACATAAAGCCATGACTAATACCTAACTATGTAAGAAAATTAGAGTTTTCCTTGACTATTCAGTTGTTAATCTTGTAAATATGTATTTGTGTTGTTTATTTTTTTATTAAAATTCTTGTTATTTTTTATACCATATTTTCATTTCACACACACACACACACACACATTTGATTCATTCAAGACTTACAAAATCTTAAGTATGATTAGAAATGATCATACCTACATTAACATAACTACACATCATCAACTGATATGTCTAATAGGTATTTGATTATATCTGGGTGTATCATACATAACATCTAGTATATATGTCCGTGATTATATGCAATGAAAGACCATTTTAATTTTTATCTCTTATTTATTTTTTTAGAAAAAAATACAATAATATACATATTAACAAGTATAATATAAAGTGGGGGTGAAATGTCTCGATCTTTGAAAATTGGGGGTGAAACGACTTGGGAGGAAACAGCTGGGGGGGGGGGGGGGGGTGAAACGTCTAGGGGAGGAAATGGTTTGGGGGTGAAACGTCTGGAATTCGTTCTCTCGTATCACGATAATGTCATTTTGTTCGGAAAGATTGCTGATCGCCGCCACCTAGTGACAACATTTTGTATGCAGGAAGTTACGATTTTTACTGAAATAAACAAAAAGTAATACGTCCCCGTAAATGGTAAGAAAAATGTAAATGTAATGCAGTAACCCGATTTCCTACAATTACCCATCTGCTTATCACCCCATGTCTGCCAAAAATGTTTTATAGCATAAATAATGAATTGACACACTTGACAAATGATAGATCTTCGTTGCTGCATTGTTTTATGAATGATAATTGTTTTGATCATGTAGCAACACCTGTAGGTGGAGCCAGTGGTCTTTTTTAAGAAATACCGTGATACTAAAGAATCATGGAAATTCTTTGTAAGCCAAACATGGTGAACAATAGCATGCTTTTAATACATTATAGAAGGGCTGAAAAAAAAATGTTTTCACATTATGGTACAGGTACATACAGATATAAATTGCAGATAAGACTTCACCAATATTTTATTCCGGTTCATGTTGTTAGCATTGCAATATGAGGGAACACCATCCTGATTCCTATGTAGTCCTAAGGCAACTCCATAGCTGACTTGTAATATTATTGTGTTCATAAAATGACATTGAGTATTGTATTCTAACTATTTATTCAACAAATTAATAATCCTGAGTGAAGTGAGAAGATTGGCTGGGCTTATCAGGTGTGCCCTTTATATATTGCTTAAGGGAGAGAACTGTGGTCAGTATAGCCATACTGTTACAACTGTATAAAGTGACCAGTTTCATACGGTTTGACATACTGAATGCTTGCCTGGCACTAACAATGAAATATTTGTTTGAATTGCCAATCAGTTGAATTTTTCCATGTGATAAAATTTACCCATAAAAAATCAAATTCATAATAAAGTGCATTTTTACTTATTGATAAAAGCCATTTATTGATCTGTGTATGTGTGTGTTGGGGGAATCCTGGGGTTGCCTTTAGGAAAGCCTGGATCAGGGATTATATTAACATACTATATCAGTATATGGCGGTTCAGGATTGAACCACCTACCATAAGTGTCAATACATTATAATGACATATCGTTGATTGGCATATGCGTATTAATATAGATATGCATGCATAATTTAATGACAACAATCACATAATTGCACTGGAAAAGAGTTCATGAATACACACTACGACACAAATTGTCAGTAAGGAATTTCATTTGTGGGTCCCCAACTACAAGATGCATGACTATTGATCAACACTATAACTTTCAAATGGTTTAATGAGCTCCGTTAAAAATATAAATTACAAATGTTACAGTAACAATGCAATGAAAAGATATTTTCAGAGGAACAGATAAGCTGCGTATCTGGGTATTTCACGCAAATAAAATGGACCAATACGCTAAACATTTCAATTCTGTGTGTACCATTTATGCATAATAAAATGGCTTCACTCAATTCTTTTTAATTCCTTGTTTATCGAATTCCATTGTTGCCAATGTTTTAACAAACAGCTGATTGTCACTTCCTGCTTTAAAGTGTGTTACCTTCGAGAACCAGTGATCATTTGACATTTGTACATTTTCAAGAGCATCTGGTGCACCTTGATTATTTAGGCTGCCGCATCTTGAATAAATTAAGAAACCAAAACATACAATTCAAGATGAAAAGTTACTTCTAATGATTTTTTCTGACACTTTCAGCTTGTACCAGAGACGGAGCAAGATGGGCGTCTGGTCATGGATTAAGAGCCTGGTAGTGGTACAGATGTTGCTAGGATACATCTTTATGGCCAGTGGATTTCTGGTCAGTTTCCTCATGTTGTGCGGCTTGGTGATCTGGCCATTCAGTAAAACGTGGTACAGGAAGTACTCCTATGTCCTCTCATATGCATTGTGGAGCCGTGAGTACATCTAAAATCATTATAAACACTTTACCTCATCAATATTCAAATGTACAAATTTATGACTTGATGAATATTAATGGATTTAACTTTGAATGGTGTATTTAAAACTCTTATTAATGGTCACCTTAAATAAACATCTGCCTATTGAATTTGGCACCTGATATTAGGATTGGGTGAATTCTTTCATAAATCAAATTTATGTGGAATATGCATTGGGAGAAAAGTGGTTGATTAAAAAGCATATGTGCTGATACTGTGTGAATGATCTGGTCGTACAGAATGATTTAAGGGTGTATTAGACACAAAAAATTTCAAAGAGTAGGAGCCCGGTTTAAAGATCTGTTTGTCTAAGGCTATCAGACTTCCTGTTACTTTGCAGACCGTTAACCTGTGTCACCCACATTTTTTGTGTCACCCGCTGTAAGCAGAGGTAACACATAGGGATCATAGTTGTCTGTCTGTCCGTCACATTTTTTCCGTCACATTCAGCAGGTGACACACGTGTTCCAAAGAACACTCTTGTTACTTTGTTGGTTTTATATTATCAAAAACAAATTGTAAAAAAAATAAAAAGATTCGCTTTAAATTGATTGCAGAGTTCTCTTTCCTGGCTCATTGGTGGTCTGGCGCCCACTGTACCCTATATATTGACCCGGAGGATCGTAAACACTTGGGCCATGAACACTGTGTGTGTATAGTGAACCACACATACCAGATAGACTGGCTCATGGCCTGGATGATGGCAGAGCGGCACGGCATGCTTGGGGTTTGTACTCACAACTAGTAATCATATATTGTTCATGTTATAATTCATTATCATATTTATGGATAGCTGAGATTTACCACTTTAAATGATAGAGAGGATTTTGATGAGTAGAAAAGCATGAATAATTTAAATGCTGATATTCTTACTGTTCCATCTGTTTCAAATCCCATGTCCATCCTTCATTGTTTCCTTAATTATGCCCCCTCCCCCCACTTCAGTGAGTGGGGCTATACTGGAATCCAGCAGTGACTTGTAGCATCACATTGCGCCAAATCACATAGTATTACATTTTTCAGTTTTAAAGGTTGACTGTTTCTGTTTGTATAGTTTAATGTCTCACTGACAGTATTCCAGTCATTTGAAGAAAATGTCTACTTGAGACAGATATGGTGTGTGCACACTGCAGTAAAAGGCCATAGACATGTAGGCTGATACTACACTTAGTCACATTATCCTGACACTGGGCCAGTCAGTCCTGGAGCTACCCTGTACATAATTATGCTGAGCATCAAGCAATATCATATTTATCAACTTTGGTATGTTGCTATCAGGGATCAGACCCACAACCTTCTGCTCACAAGGCAGACGGCAGTATTTTTTGTATTAAAACATTGAACATTGTTTACATTGAACATTGTTTATGTATCATTAACAGAAGAAAATTAATCAGATATTTTCACTGAAGTCTAATAAATGCAGGGTTTTTTATCCCATAGATGTCTTTTCTCTTACTAGAACACCAAGATATACGGGAAGGAGATTCTCAAGTTTGTGCCTGTACTTGGCTGGACATGGTACTTCACGGAGAGCATTTTTTTGAAACGGAATTGGGAGGCCGATAAGAAGATTCTGGAGAAAAGTATTGGTGAAATTGTGACCTATCCTGACAATTTCTGTGTAAATGTAAGTGAAACATTAGTTTAAACTTAATTTATTATACCTTCGCAAAACAGTAGAGGGGGCTGTATGGAAATCACACTTATCCTTCACATCATGTCACATCCTGTCTTACACTCACATTTAGTTAGGATAAGGTTGGATGTAGGGGTATTAATCACCTTTAATGATGGTTCAAGTTTTTTCAACAGTTGGACATAAAGTGATTATACTTGCTGCTGATGGTGATGTGTGTGTGTGTGTGCAGTGCTCCAGCCAGGATTTGAAAAGGACAGGGTGCTAGTGGCCCAAAGGGGCATCCGATTCGCAAAGTGATGAGAAGGGGGAGGGTTTGGGAGGAGGATATCCCCTCCTGAAAGTGGGGTTTGGGGGACCTCCCCCTGGAAAATTTTTCAAATTAAGACTTTAAATAAGGCCCCTGGGGGCCTTCCTGGTTGGAATTTTTGTTCTTATTATACCCCCACAAATGAAATTTGGGGGGGTATATAGGAGTCACCCTGTCGGTCGGTTGGTCCGTCGGTCGGTCGGTCCGGCGGTTGGTCTACAAATATTTGTCCGGAGCATTTCTCCAAAACTACTGTACCTATGTTGATGAAACTTCATAGGTAGATAGACCTTGATGAGAGGAAGTGCAGTGCATAAGAACCATAACTCTGCATGTATTTTGAAAGGAGTTATTGCCTTTTGTCATTTTTAATCTTTTGATTTTGTCCGGACCATAACTCCAATACTAAAGTAGCTAGGTTGATGAAACTTCATATGTAGATTGATCTTGATGAGAGGAAGTGCAGTGCACAAGAACCATAACTCTGCATGTATTTTGAAAGGAGTTATTGCCCTTTGTCATTTTTAATCTTTTGATTTTGTCCGGAGCATAACTCCAATACTAAAGTAGCTAGGTTGATGAAACTTCATAATCTTGATGAGAGGAAGTGCAGTGCATAAGAAAACCACAATGTAAATTCTTAAAGACAGGTTTTTGCAAACAATAAATATGGATGTGAACCATAATTAGACTGCATTTTTAGCTCACATGAGCACGTGTGCTCAGGATGAGCTTTTAGGATCGATGAATGTCCGTCGTTCGTCCGTCCGTCCGTCCGTCGTCCACAATTTGTTCGTTTGCACTCTAGCATCTTCATTTTATGAGCAATTATCTTCAAACTTTAAAACAATGTTTATAACCATAAAATCTCGGCCAAGTTCGATTATGGCTGATATCGGAACATTAGGTCAGGAGTTATGCCCCTTTTAAAATTCAAAAAAGCCAGATTTCACATTGTTTGCACTCTAGTCTTCAAACTTAAAACAATGTTTATAACCATAAAATCTCGGCCAAGTTCGATTATGGCTGATATCGGAACATTAGGTCAGGAGTTATCCCTTTTAAAATTAAAAAAGCCAGATTTCACATTGTTTGCACTCTAGCATCTTCATTTATGAGAATTATTTTAAACTTTAACAATGTTTATAACCATAAAATCACGGCCAAGTTCGATTATGGCTGATATCGTACCATTAGGTCAGGAGTTATGCCCCTTTTAATATTAAAAAAATGCCATATTTCAAGTTGTTTACACTCTAGCATATTCATCTTTTGAGCAATCATCTTCAAACTTTATGACAATGTTATACCATAATCCGAAAGTGATTATGGCTGAATCGTCATTAGGTCAGGAGTTATGCCCCTTTTAATATAAAAAAAGCCATATTTCACTTTGTTTACACTCTAGCATCTTCATCATTTTAGCAATCATCTTCAAACTTTATGACATTGTTTATGCCCATAATCTCACAATCGGGTTCAATTATAACTGATATTGACTTGTAAATTTAGGAGTTATGCCCATTTCACCATAAAAAAAGCCAGATTTCACTTTTACACTCAAGCATCTTTATTTCTTAAGCAATCATCTTTCTCAGGTGAGCGACCAAGGGCCATCTTGGCCCTCTTGTTATTCTCCTCAGCTACAGATCTTGGGGGCAAATTGTTTTCTTCTGTGTGTCTGTATGTGTGTCTCTCTGTCTATCTGTCTGTCTGTCAAAACTTTTTAGCATTGTCCAAAACTTTTGAACCATTGCTCACACTAACTTTAAACCTTACATACATGTAGTCTTTCACTCACGCAAACTTTTGAAACTGTATTCCTACACATGACAGACTTCCGGTGTGGGTATTGATCACCTTTAGTGATAATATTTTTTTTTGGTATGCTTATAAGCCCAAATCCTATGTGTGAACATTCGTTTTATGTGTCATATGAATACATCCTGTGTCAAAGATGGGGGTGGGGGTATGAATCACCTTCAGTGATAGTTCTAGTTCCAGTCAAGAGGGTATCTTATTTATATGCAGATTTTTTTTTTTTTTGATAAAGATTTTCATTTAATTATCCCTCTTCTTAGATAGCAGTGGGTTGGGGAAGCATCCCACTGACAATCTTACAAAGAGTTTATTAAAATCTCTCAGCATCATACATGTAATATTTTTTATAAACAAACAGAAAATGCATATCTTAACATGTAAATATTAAGCTCTTAAAATTAAAATTTATTTTTAAGCCAAATATCTGCACATAATTATGTTAATACTTATTACTAGAATAGCTGACTGTTAATCATGGCTTGTGCCGGTTGACTGACACGACTTTGAACATTGGGTGACTATATCTGTGTTACACACACACGCTAAGGTTTGTCGGCAATATCAAAGGACACCGAGAGTTAAGGCATGGTGAAAACAGTATGTAACTTTTACTGACAAAGGCAAATCAGGGCACTGTCTGAAAGGGGCAGGGCGGAGATCAAGGGCAACATGGTGTATATCAAAGGTGGCAGGGCCTAGCTGGAGCACTGTGTGTGGTACTTTGACGTTGAAGGAAACTGGACTACCCAGAGAAAACCCTTGTGTCATAATAGGACAACTAAATACCCCTTGCACATACAACACGGACAGATATTGGACCAAATCATAGTTGCTGCGTTGTTGTCGTCAACTTTAACATGCCTGTCATTTCAAAACCATTGTCAACAGAGCACTGATATTTCACATGTGAATTCCTTGTGGCAAGACCTTTCAATCAATTTTAACATTTTTACCTTGACCTTTGACCTATTTTGAAATTTTTAGCAAAAAACTTTAACGTTGGCTGTAATGTTTTTACTATTTCACTTACAACTTTTATTTTTGGTATGCATATTAATCTTTGCAAGGGCTATTCAGATATAACTCAATATTTCATCTATCAACTTTGACCTTAACCTTTTACCTATTTTTGCTGTAACTTTTGAAAACTTTAAAATGCCTGTCATTTTAAACTGTTACCAACAGGGCACTGATATTTCACATGTGAATTCCTTGTGGCAAGACCTTTCCATCAATGTTACACTTTTGGACTTTTGATCTTGACTTTTGAACTTTGACCAATATTTGAAATGTTTAACAAAAAAACTTTAACGTTAGCTATAACATCTTAACTATTTGACATACAACTTTTATTTTTGGTATGCATATTCATCTTTGCAAGGGCTATTCAGATATACCTCAATATTTCATCTATCGATCTTGACCTTTGACCTATTCTGCTGTATGTTCTGAAAACTTTAAATGCCTGTCATTTCAGAACCGTTACCAATAGGGCACTGATATTTCACATGTGAATTCCTTGTAGCAAGACCTTTCCTTCAATGTTACACTTTTGGACTTTTTACCTTGACTTTTGAACTTTGACCTATTTTGAAATGTTTTACAAAAAACTTTAACGTTGGCCGTAACTTTTTACTATTTGACATACATCTTTTATATTTGGTATGCATATTCATGATTCATCTTGACATGGGTTATTCAGATATATCTCAATATTTTATGTATAGATCTTGACCTTCAAACTTATTTTGCCATAACTGTGGACCAGTTTTAAAATAGATATTTCTTTGTCATTTTTCAATATTTTTTTTTTAAAAAACTTTGTATACTGGTTTGTCATCATATGAACCTGTGCAGGTGTGATTTTGGTCATGATCTTTATACAGATAAAAAAGAACATTTTTTTTTTTTTTTAAATGTCTTTATGATTTACAGTTTTGTGTTGACTATCAAAAATTGTGATAATTTATTTACATATTTTACGTCTTTGTGCTGTGCATTCTATTCCATGCATCGGTCAAGATAATCCTCAAGGTCAAAGGTCAAATTTAAAGATTATGGAACTTCAACTTTGATTTAAGGCTTACAGTTTTAGTTGTGATTTTCAAGGTCTACTTTTTTAAATGTTTAACAAAAATATGTAATGTTGGCAAAACAGACGAGCCTTAACACCCACTTGCGGAGCTCTTGTCAATCTTCCTGGGAAGTCTTTCACTCTGCTTATGGCTATGGAGTTTTACCACCCTCTCAGGTAACCATTTTCACCTGAGTTCAGTGAAACAATTCGGGGTAAATTTCTTGGTGAAGGAAATAAGCAGTGTTCCCGACAGGACTCAAACTTGAGACCCCTCGATCCCAAAGTGTGTGTCCATTAATGAACCATTGCTCCCCATTTAATTTTACATGTGACTTCTGTTTAAAGGTCACTACGCTAAGTTGAAACTTTCTAAACATTTGTCGTCTGGCCGTTAATACAGAATAGATTTTTTCTACCAAGCATCATATTTCTTCTGTTTTTCAGCTCTTGCTGTTCCCAGAAGGAACAAGATGGACGCCAGAGAAACATGAGGTGTGTCAGAAGATTGCACGTGAAAAAGGATATCCTGCTTATAAGCATCTCCTCCTGCCACGTGCAAGAGGCTTCGCTTTATCTATGCAATTGATGAAAGGGAAAAGTAAGTAAAAATTGTTTTGGGGATCTAATCATAGTTAAAGACAATGTATAAAAGCAATGAAAAATGAAAGTTGAATATGGAACTTAAAGGAATCACTCTATATATAATGACTTGATGTGGAAGATATCACATAGTATGTGACATCTTTCTAAGCTAGTAAACAGCATATTTTGCCTCAATTCAGAGGAAAAATCCACTGTATATTTAGCTCACCTGAGCACAACGTGCTCAAGGTGAGCTTTTGTGGTCACCCGTCGTGCGTCGTCAACAATTTGGCTTGTTAACACTCTATAGGCCATGGGGAAAAATAGGTCAGAGGTCAAATCTTATAAAAACCTTGTTAACACTCTAAAGGCCACATTTTTGGCCCAATCTTTATGAAACTTGTTCAGAATGCTTGTTTCCATAAAATCTTGGACAAGTAAGAATTTGGGACATGTGGGGTCAAAAAGTAGGTCATGAGGTCAAATCTTGGAAAACCTTGTTAACACTCTAGAGGCCACATTTTTGGCCATATCTTCATGAAACTTGGTCAGAATGTTTGTTTCCATAAAATCTTGGACAAGTTTGAAGTTAAGTCATGTTGGGTCACAAAGTAGGTCATTATGAAAAATCCAACATATGTTGCTCATTTATAATCAGGTGAGCAGTTCAGGGCCATCATGGCCCTCTTGTTTTATTTCTTTATCAGTTTTGATGGTGTATCATTATAGCACATGAAACATGGAAAGTTTTGCTCTATGCATAGGTCATGATCAGGGATCCTAAAATTTTGGAATCTCAACCGGTCGACGGCAAAATCCCCCCCCCCTTTACAACAATTCCTTTCGGTACCCCCCCCCCCCCCCGAAAAAAAACATAACCGAAAAAAACGAAAAAAATAACATTGATATTTTCATCAACAACCCTGAATCATTTGCAGTGTGAAAATAGATCTTTTATTATATTTCAGCATCCTGTTGGCATAATAACTTAAATAAGGTATTTTTCTGCAATATTTACCTCTACGAAATCGAAAGTTTGTTTACCGGAAGTGCATGTATATGACGGTCTGTATATGACTCTAACGAATCAATAAATTGTTGGAAGCAGTCGTTTTGGTTACTAAGGAGATCAACATTTTGATTAGCCTTGATAATTGTCATTAATTACCGCATTTAAAAGTCGACCGGTTACAGTTGCAAACAAGCAATGGTCCATTATTACGGCATAGATAATTACACGGCACCGTCCAAATAACCGCTAAGTACAACCGTCAATCCATTCATCTTAACTGCCCAATAATGACCTAGACGGTGTCCTGCCTGACCCCCACTGACACCTGCCCCGATGGCACACCGGAAATTCAAGAAGTAGGTCAATTGGTGTGTAAGAGAGACTATTATGAACCGTTTGGACCGATTTTGAAAGTTTTAGACGAGGATTATGGATTTTTTTTCGACCGATTTTTTTGGTACTTTTTGAAATCTGAACCGGTCGATTGAGATCAAAATCGGTCAAAACCGGTAAAAAATCGGTTTTTAGGATCCTTGGTCATGATTATTCTTTTGTGAGATGCACAGTATGGAATTTCCTAATATTTGGGATATCTTTCAGAGTGAATGAACTTTGTTATAGAGAAAAGCACATCACTATTAATGTTTTCCCAAATGTTAGGAAATACAAACTTCTTTGTAATCTTTCTGTCTGTCATACTTTTTAAATCATGCTTCAATGTTCTGCAATAACTCCTGCTCTGCTTATGCTGTTGAAATGGAATTTCTTTGATAGACAGTGCTTCAAAGAGGAATTGTCATGCTCAAGATTCATAACTCTGGCAACAATATTCTTTTAGTTATTTCCCTTTTCTGTCTGTCTTACAGTTTGTCTGTCATACTTTTCCCGTCAGGCTTCTGCAGTTGACACATGTGTTTGTTAATACTAAAGTGTCTTCTTGAAGTCTATGCATGTACAGTGGAAAGGATAGTTTTAATTTCATAAGCTAAGTTGATTAGCAAAAACACAATCTTAGGACTCCCTTGTAAGAAAGTTGACATCTAGCTATAGTGAAGCATGGTTCATACCAGATGACAGGAAAATGTCTTGTGGTTAAGTGTTCACTGACAGTAACGTGGCGTTGCCGACAGGGGCTGCTGGAGACACTGGGTCACTGTGCGATTCGTCACTACATCTTACCATACCCCACTTTCATAGAAAAGTTGGGATTTTATAGGAATCACACTGGTCTTTTTGCCATGCATTCCATTTTAGAAAAAAATAAGATATTTTAGTATTCTAAAGGCAGTTAAACAGGCGGGTATTCATCATCTGCAGTGATAGCTTGTCATTGTGGAATTATTGTACTTTTCTTATTTCCTTCACTTTTCATAATTTATGTTGAGGGCTATTGCCCAAAACGTAGATCTTTGTATGCTTTATTTGTCAATGCATTGATGTGGTCCAGTAGTTATACACACATGACTGCAGATCCAAAGGTTGGTTGGTCCTTTTGGAGGTAAGGATGTTTGATGGCCTTCTCAGGTGCCAATTACTGGTCCAACCCTGGAACTGTCATGAGGGATAAGTAGAATTTGTAAGAACTTGTTTCCTAATCAGCATAAAATATGAATAAGTTTAAACTAAGCTAGGGTTAGGAGGCTACACTGTATACAGACACATTTAAGGGAGCAGTCTCTAAACTTCTAGTCAGTGTCACCCATTAGCCCAGTCAGTTATCATTTGATTTACTTAAATACTATATGTGACACACATTTTGTAGGACTATTTGTACAGGGATACAGATATTTTCAAAAGAAACATGTTTTTCAATTAACAACAAAAGGATCAAAAGCAGTGTAGCTTAATGAAATCTGGTTGGCATTGATGGCTGTGTTCAGAAATACCCAGACTAAACCCTTGAGTTTAACACTTGAACCAAATTACCATTTCATATTTCATAACAGGTAGAGATTAGAGATTTTATTTGTTTAATAAAGGTTTTCTGAGCCTCTTGATGAGAGTGGATCAGTAGTTTCCATTGTGACTGGATAATTGTATATGTTTGTGTTTCCAGTTCCGGCTGTGCTTGATATAACAGTGGGATTCCCCCACCCAGAACCCACACTGATGGATGCAATCAGTGGTAAGAAGGTGACCTGCTCCATGAAAGTCAAGTGAGTAAACAGTACTTACCAGTAAGGTACTGTGTGATTGTGTATCACTGTGTAGACCATAGTGGTTTAAGTGTAGGAGGATATTTATAACAAAAAGAGTAAAGACACTCAATTTCTTTAGAGATGAAAAAGAAACCTTGTAAAACCTCTTCAGAAAGAAACTTGCTTTCAGTATGACCTGGTTTTGCTGGGTTGTAACTGTTGTGTCAGATGGCTTGAGTGGATAAGTGTTTCATTGTTTATACCAAAGTAGGTAAAAATCTTAGATATATTTTGAATTATGTGAACACATCTGATAATCATATACTGACACAACTGTACTCCATAGAAAAGCCAGATCTCACTGGAAGCATTTTTCACTCAGAACAGGTTCTGCAGTGTGCCTTCCACATCTCTTAAGAAGTTGAGGAATAGGGATTTCTGTAAAGTAGGTTTTGTTACTGTCTTTGTGTCTCTTACAGAAATGTCCGTCAACTACCCTGCAGGCCTGCCTGCAGATGCCAGTTTGATACATAAGGTTACCAGTAACTGTCACATAGTAAAATACAATTTGAGACTTGAGTCCCAAATACAGCATAAATCCTTTACATCATGTTGACACATTTTGACACATTAGCAAATAGATCAGACCAAGATTAGACAGCTCCTTCCAGGAATTTACACAGGCTACAAAGAAAAAAATCCACTGTTTGAAATACTAGTTAAAGTTCAGTGAATTAATATTCATCAAGTTAT
>CM037783.1:51600959-51650959 GCA_021229015.1 Solen grandis | reverse complement strand
CGTTGAGAAAAAAGCAACGGAAGTTGAGAACAAATCTGGTATTGATTGTCGCTGTGACCCCGGTACTACACACAAAATACGCCCTTTAAAACGAAAGCGAGGCTTAAAAGTTACTCCCCCTTTCTACAAGAAGTTTATGAAGCGACGCATGCTCAGAGTTGAGCACACGTCATCATTCTCGTGCTGTGAGAACGACTGTTGGTTCTGGTGGGAGCAACAGCCCCAGCACGTGCTCACGAGGGATTACAGTTCTTCTGACCTTGGAGTTCTTACCTTTTCTTGGGGACACTGAAGCCATGAAAATTTGCAATTTGATATTAGCTAGAAAATCATGACTGTGATCTAACTTTCAATATTAATCATTTGAAAAAGATTGTGTGTAGCCAATCATGAAGTTACGCAAATATAAATATTTTTGTTCCCTCTGATATCATAGTTTACTCTGAATTTATTTCCCATTTAATCTCAACATTTTATGATTATTGAGATAAAAAATAAATAAAAAAATAAATAAAATAAAAATCTCTCTCTCTCTCTCTCTATATATATAGAATTATAGTATAAAAAAAAAACAGTTTCGAGAATTTTCTTTTTGTCCTGTCCTGTTAATCTACTTTTCTCAACCTTCTATATCTCAAAACCCCTCAAGTACAATTGATGGTATTACTAGTATGAGACTGAGATTTCCCCAGTCACTGATTGGTCCGTTTAAATCAGCGAATCATACCGAGTATTGCCGATCCCCTGGTGAATTGGTCTATCCTAATCTCAAAACCTTGAAGATCTAGAACTTCTTTACTTACTGACCCAGATATTAGATATTAAGCTTACATGATATTAGAAGCATGTTCGTAAAGATATTTGGCTCTAATTCCTTCACACATTCATAATTATAGTACTAGTGATACAGATTTTTCAAATTGGGATACTCAATGATTTGCAATTTCTCGAAAATGTCTATGAATTATCTCAGAATCAAACTCTAGTATCAAACTTAAATCCCTGCTGCGCCATTCGTGACAATATTGATTTCCCTTCTCACTCGAGATGAATTATTTCACTGAAACCAACAATTATCTTATATATATTCTTACATACATTAGTTATAAATGTTCATTTTAATGCACTTGGGGCCTAACTATGAGAATTCTGGCGGAGTTTTTCCTCAAAGTCAAACATACTAGTGTAACTTACAGTTACCAAGAGAAAAGGTAAACTAGCGCTATACTATCAATGATTTTAGGGCTAAAGGTTATAATCTTCCTTAGTTCTAGACTAGCCATGACCCGCATTTTTTTTTTTTTTAAATCTTTCTAGTTTTTTTTTTGAAGCGCTTCGTTCATAGAACAACAGGTTTGTCTATGGAAAAAAAAAAGAAACACACACACACACTCTCTTAAAATCGGAAAAATACCATTTAACAAATCAAAACGCTTTCTTTCTCTCTCTAACACCCCTCTCTCTCTCTCTCTCCCTCTCTCTAACAAGTTCTCTCTCTCTCTCTCTCTCTCTCTCTCCCCCCCCCCTTTCTCTGATACTGAGTTAGGAAATATGATACAATAATTGTTTTGGATGTGTTTAGTCTGTCTTCCCTCACAGCAGTCTGTCCCTACCATATAATTTCCCATGCTGAAAATACATAAAATCAGATTATAAGCTTCGAGGTTTTATGTATCAATAAGGGGAAGATGGCATTACAACAGCCTCGTCCTTATTACTATAATTATATAAAACAGGCATATGTTCAGTAAAAATAACCATCGCTTCAGACAGAAAAAAATAATCTGTTTTCTAGATTCTAGATATTGCGTAATACTCTATTCCAGAAGGGTACCATACCCTGTAAACCTTTAAACAAAATAATAACACACACTCAGATACATATTTTGTTCATTTCGTGTTGTGTATGTATATTTATCATATGACATTATGCTCAAACAGCTGTTTCCGGTTTAGTATAACCATCATATATTTTTCTTATATTTAACACATTACATATAACTTTTAGGCCAATTTACATCGCGTGTATATGCATAGTGTGTTGAACTCGAACAGCTGGATTAAATGTGTTTGATGCAACTAACTTTGATAAAAAAGATGCATTATTCATATGATTTGAAAATGTATGAGAAATATACTTGTTAAATCATTACATTTATTATTTGAAACCTTTTTCTTGGTGTTAGATTACAAAAAGGAAATCGTTCACAGTCCGCTCTTTCGTGTTTTTGTTTGTTTGTTGTTATGATCGCGATTTACTGTCAGTATAGGTCATATGATAAAGAGAATTTGACATGAATTGTCATTTCATATCAAATTTACTAAATTCGCCAGAAGCTCGCTTAATAACATTTTCATGAACTCGTTTCATAAAATTTGATATGCCAATAACAATTCATGTCAGGTCCTATATATACAAACCGTTTATAAGTAAAAAAAAAAAGTAGTTCCAGCACTGTGGGATACGGATTTTATCTCACTGATAGAATAGTCTTTCATCAGTTTGCATAAAATATGATATTGTATCATTTACACAACATGAACTCAGTTGTATAATCGAAACTGTGAAATATAACTCAGTCGGCTTTAAATGTAGGCGGACAGATTAGGTAGACTGAATGATGTTTATCTATACTTAGTTGCAAAAAACGCGTGTTCTCAGGCTTCATTAATTCAACTGTATTATTTCTTTCCAGTTGAATTACCGTATGTTGTATATAGTGTACATATTTCTTTTATATATAAATATTTGATGTTTCAGGGAAGAAAATGATGCATTCGAATTAAGGAACCTCTGGGTTTAGTTTTTTTCTCTCATAAGTTCAATACTGAATACTATAAAATAGATTTAAAATTGATTTAAGGGGCCTCCGTGGCCGAGAGGGTAAAGTCGCTGACTTAAACACTCACTCAGCCCTTCACCGCGTGGGTTCGAAGCTGGACGTCGCTATATGACTGAAATACTGTCGAAGCGATGGTAAGCTCAAATAGTCAAGTCAAATAGTCAAGTTAAAATCGATTTATAGTTTTACAAACAAATCGAACATTAATCTTTACATCACATTTACCATTAATCTTTGCATTACATTTACTCAAAAATCACTGTTACATATCACACCTACACAATGTTCATTTTAAATCTCACAAAAAGTTCACTGGCCGTAAAATCCATAAAGTTTCGTATTCACTTCCAGACTACCAATGTATGCACTTTATCAGCATATTTATATATTTTCCTGCAAATGCCGACCAAAGAAACGAATTATAGACTCCAGATAGATTCTCAGAAAGGAAACTGGACTGATCGCTTCGGTGAAAAATGGCAACTATAAGACTGCATATGGAAGCGTCGCGACTTTTATGTATCGCGTTTCTTTTCTTGCATAAAGGTCATTGTCTTAGCACGGAATATTTTATGAGGTAAACGTCATTATTGTGTAGATATTATGAGAATAAAAATGGTCTACAACGGAATCACAATTCTGGCATCCTCGTATTATCAGTTTCTGGCGCCGTTACCGGTGTACCGTGTAGGTCGTGCGGAATATCAACAAAACTGATTTTTTTTTTTTAATTTGAAACATTTCGATTAACAAAAATGTTTGATCGATGTTCGACACTTAATTGAACATTTTGGATTCATTTACATTAAATATGTCATTTTATTTAAATGCTTAGATTAGCTATTGTTTCGTAAAAAAAGGGAAATATTTCTTAACATAACAGTAAATAAAAACGAATTAATTTTTTAAAGGAATGATAATTCGTATGCCGAAATAAAATAATATGTCGCACAAAAACATAAAATTGTGCAGTGTTAATTCGGGAACCCCGTAGATGGACTATTGTTCTCCAGGTCCTTCAAATATTGTTCGTTTAATCGTTGTAAAGACCACGTACTCGTACGTTAGTCAGACGTCTCTCATATAAGCATTTTACAAGTCAGTTTGAGAAAGCAGATTTGATGTTTGTTAGCTAGGAAACGAAACCCAGTTATCATAGTAACTGTGATATTATAATTATGCACGGTTTATACGATATTTTGCAAGAATCTATCTCAAGCAACACACATTAAGTGCTTCTAGAATTTTATTCTGTTGAAAAAAGATACCATCCTATTACAATGTACAATAAATGTTACTTTATTTGAGTTTAAATCTTAATTTGGTATAGTTATGTAAGCTGGATCTGATATGACACTCTCTAATTTCAACTCCAAATTTTGTAAAAGCCCCCTCCTCGTTGATCAGTGGCAAATCGATAGAAAAAAAACATGGTGTCCGGATTTCCTTGAATACAACGCTGATTTCTTCCTTTTTGTAACAAAGCAGACCGTGTCTTTAACGACCCTCTCGTTCATGAATGTTGAGAAAGCCTGTCAAGGGTTGAATGAAAACGTGTGTTATTTCCTGAAAAAGGGTTGCTTCAATTTGACAGTTATTTGAGTAAAATTTCTGTGTTTGTTGGTGTGGACTGTCCTTTATAATAGAGGCCGTGGGAGTATAGTCTCATTAAAACTAATATAGTTATCAAACTTGACTTCTTAATATATGGATATATTTAGTGTCCTGAAAATTATATCACATCGCTTCACAATGAAAAACTTCTCGCGCGCGTCCCGTTTTAGCAAACACGACCACTACTAACAATAAAATAGTTCAATATATGCCTTGTTTAAACAAATTATTATTGCCAATACATAATATTATACATACATGAAAAAAAAAATAGTATCTTATGAATGGGTCAAGCCACAATTGCCCAAACTTAGTGATGATTCTCCCAATGTCTCCACCTTCAGAGTTAACTCTAGTTTATTCAATAAGCAAAACAAAAATAGTTTTTAAACACACTGTAACTGCTCTTAACCGACCATACATTTATACATTGTAATATTTCACGTAGTTCCACTTAATTATGCTTTAACAGAGATTTGCCATGCCTTTTTATAGTTTAAAAGAATGGAATTTATAAATCAACTTAGTCGGGTTATTCAATCGGTTATTTGGGAACATTTCATTTACTTATGGTAGCATTTTTAATCTGCCTCCCTATGTCAACTTTTATAGGATTTTCCTGAGAATAACCAGTCTATGATTCTAGATATATGCTCAGTAGCAAGAAGAACATGTCCTTTATTTCAGTTGTGTAATCAATAGAATAATGAGGGAATTCATTTTGGTTTTCCGTGATTTAAATGTACAAATATTTTACATTGTATATCAATACATTTGAAATAAGATATAAAGCAAATTTTACTGGTCAAACAATACTTACTCCTCATAACATTATTACATATTTCGAAAAAAAAAAGCATAATGTTGTTTTACAGTTAATTATATCAGATATTCAAATTATCTAGTAATATATCTTCGTGATTATATCACCCTGAAATATCAATAATTTTGGAATAAAACATAATGCAGATCATGTTTGTCATACAACGTTCAAGCGTTTAAATTCTAAACAGTGTTACATATTCCGGAGAGAATCCCTTAGTGCGCACTCGGAACACTTAGGAGAAATTAGAACTTCTTCAGAATGTCTTCAGATGCCAAGTGGGCGCAGTAGATATTACAAACATATATGCATATTTAATACTGTGAAGAGACGAAAGTTATCATAACTAAAAGACAAGACGAGCATTCTCGTTAGTGCAATAGGTACAAATCAACCACCTTGGGATATCCATCACTCCTCAATAGTGCAAGAAATGCATCTATATCACCATGAGTAATGGGTTCAACATCTTCATGTTTCTGTTGGAGTTATTTCACACGAGGTAAAGCAGAACTTCGCCCGATGAAATAATAGTTAATGTGAAAACGGTTTAGCATATTGTCAGATTCGGCCTGAGGATGCACGCGATCGATTCAATATGAATATGCACCACACACACATATACAACCTGTTAAATAAGTCACGCTACTGTTATGAATAACTGCAAATGTATGGAAAGGAAACTCTGCCAAAATATTTATAGTGCGTCTTTTTATGGATTCGTACATGCTGTTCCTATTTGTACAATGAAACTTTTATATTTGTTCTTGGGAAACAATTGTTTATTAATACCATTAATAAGTGATAACATTTATCTTTGTCCTTGAATAACAATTATTTATCAACTCCACTAATAATTGATAACATTTATCTTTGTCCTTTGATAACAGTTGTTTATTCATACCATTCATTAATAATTGACAACGCTTACATTTGTCCTTGGATCACAATTGTTTATTAACTCCACTAATAATTGAGAACACTTATCTTTGCTCTTGGATCACAATTGTTTATTAACTCCACTAATAATTGATAACACTTATCTATGTCCTTGGATAACAATTGTTTATTAACTCCACTAATAATTGATAACACTTATCTTTGGTCTTGGATAACAATTGTTTATTAACTCCACTAATAATTGATAACACTTATCTATGTCCTTGGATAACAGTTGTTTATTAACTCCACTAATAATTGATAACACTTATCTTTGCTCTTGGATCACAATTGTTTATTAACTCCACTAATAATTGATAACACTTATCTTTGTCCTTGGATCACAATTGTTTATTAACTCCACTAATAATTGAAAACACTTATCTTTGCTCTTGGATCACAATTGTTTATTAACCCCACTAATAATTGATAACACTTATCTTTGCTCTTGGATCACAATTGTTTATTAACTCCACTAATAATTGATAACACTTATCTTTGCTCTTGGATCACAATTGTTTATTAACTCCACTAATAATTGATAACACTTATCTTTGCTCTTGGATAACAATTGTTTATTAACTCCACTAATAATTGATAACACTTATCTTTGCTCTTGGATCACAATTGTTTAATAACTCCACTAATAATTGATAACACTTATCTTTGTCCTTGGATCACAATTGTTTATTAACTCCACTAATAATTGATAACACTTATCTTTGCTCTTGGATCACAATTGTTTATTAACTCCACTAATAATTGATAACACTTATCTTTGCTCTTGGATAACAATTGTTTGTTAACTCCACTAATAATTGATAACACTTATCTTTGTCCTTGGATCACAATTGTTTATTAACTCCACTAATAATTGATAACACTTATCTTTGCTCTTGGATCACAATTGTTTATTAACTCCACTAATAATTGATAACACTTATCTTTGTCCTTGGATCACAATTGTTTATTAACTCCACTAATAATTGATAACACTTATCTTTGCTCTTGGATAACAATTGTTTATTAACTCTACTAATAATTGATAACACTTATTTTTGCTCTTGGATAACAATTGTTTATTAACTCCACTAATAATTGATAACACTTATCTTTGTCCTTGGATCACAATTGTTTATTAACTCCACTAATAATTGATAACACTTATCTATGTCCTTGGATAACAGTTGTTTATTTATACCATTAATAATTGATAACATTTATCTTAGGTCAACGTTGCAAAACGAAATAAAGATCAATTAATCAATATACGTTCGTTAAAAAGAAGAACTAGTTCATTCCCCTTTTGCTTAGCGCTTAACTCTTACAGGACTGGTTATACTACATGTGTACGGCGTGATACCGCATTGAAGCAACCATACATCTGCCTCATGTACCGGTAGTCCCCAAATAACTTTATGCTGTCGATGAAACAATAATATTTTTTTTTAGTTAGTCGTATTTCTGGCCATAGGGAACTTTAACTCATAGATAAACGAAACAATAGCGGTCTCCAGTAGTGACGCACGCATAAAACACTCTGTCGAATAAAACAAATGAGAACATATAAGCTTTATTATGATGAAATGAATTACTTTTAGAGATAGCGATGGCGTTTCGAGTAACTGAAATTTCTCTCGTATCGAATATTCAAAAACCAATAATAGAATTGTTACTCGATTATTCAGCAGCCGTTGAATATAAGTATTTTTATTTACTTAGATATTTAAAATGCATTCGGGTCTACTGACACTCTCGTACTTTGACAAATCGTATAAAATAAAATAACACCATTGGTAGGGTATATACGCGTGTATGACTGTATGTGACCGTTAGCCCTGAACATCCGAACCCGGGGGGCGAGGCGCACTTCTCGTATACTGGATTGATCGTGGGATGCGATTGTTTCTCATAGCAAATATACCGAGCATTTTGTTAACAACGACTTGGAAGACGAATATCATTTTGTTGTAATATGTCATTGCTAAGGGTATGTAAGAAAGAAATATTTTGAAAGACTTATTTTAGATCACATGTCCACACTTATCCAACTTTTACAAACGGAAAATACATGTAAAAAGAAAAGTATTGCGTAGCAAAATACACGAGGGAATATTGGATACATGTATATGGAAATTCTTTGAGACTCCGTGGTGGTGATGAAATATTAAGCATAGCTTATCCTCGATGTTTTCGCTAGTATTTATGCCCCCCCCCCCCCCACACACACATACACACACACACAGCAGTGTAAGAGAGGAAGATAAAGATATATTACACACACACACAAACCGCCATGTAAGAGAGGAAGATAAAGATATATTACACACACACACAAACCGCCATGTAAGAGAGGAAGATAAAGATATATTGTTTTTAACAGGGTTGTCTGTCTGTCCGTTTGTCTGACTGTCAAAAACAATTTGCTTAACGCATTTATCTGCAAAAGTATTACACTTGGTCTTTAAATTTTATAGGGATACTTTATAGACTTGTGTGCTATAGGGTTTAGTTCTGCTGTCGTCCATTTAAATTTGTACATTTGTCAGACTTGGCACAGGGGCAAGAAATTTAATGGGTTGGATCATATCGTATATAGTGATAACATAAAAAGGAATATGGTACACTGTTTTCGGTTAAATTTTGAATATCGAATTTTCGTGCAAATTTCGCACAGTAATGTGGTTCGTATACGTTTGAAATGAATATTAAAAAAAAAGAATATAGTCGGTTTTTCTCTTTTATAAATGATGAAAATGTGTTTTTAACGGTCAAATCCAGCTTGACAATTGCCGGGACAAGCTACTTCCGGTTTTATTTGCAGTGAATAAAGTGCTTAGTTCTCACTGGTCACTACATTTAAATTTGAATTCAGTAATTGTAACGGAAATAATAATAATAATAACAATAATAATAAAGGGGATAAAATGGCAGATACATCAATGATTTATATCCAGGGTCATGGTAATTATTTCCCTTGAACTAGATGTGGCCGCCGTCATTTGCCTTGTTAATTCATTTTACCGAGATTTTTTTTTTCATGTACTGACTTACCAATCAAAACTTACTTACCGGATAAAGCCTGTACCGGCAGTTGTCAATCTCGATTGGAACATTAAAATCACAATAAAACCATTATAAGAGAAAGCTCGTCACAAAAAGGTGTAGTATTTCTTTTCATATCTTTCATTTTAAACACAACTTGGTCCATTTATGTCATAGAATTATTTACAATGTCACAGAACTTTGTGTAAAAACGCGATTTCCCACGTTTATTCTAAAAAAAAGTGTCATCCCTTCCTTTTTCATTGTATTAAACAATATGATTCGCCCGATTCAACTTCGAAACACTGTGATATATAGGTGAATTAGCAGTAAACGTATCCGAGAATTCGACTAGACGAGAAACCGAGCATCAGGTTTGCTTGCCATTTCTTGAAATACGTATAATGAACGTATGAAATTTCCTTAACCCTTCACCTAGTGTATAATCATTTTGACCATAAGGGTTCCTCACGATTTTTTAATGTCCCAGCATTAACAAACCGAGCAGACCAAGGTTCTCCTCTGTTTGCTCATACAATATTGTTATATTATTATAAGATCCTAAAAGTAGTAAAAAATCCATTGTTACATCATGACACCATTTAAAGTTCAGTAAATAAATATTCTCCAAGTCATTAATTTGTGCATGAATATTCATGAGGTAAAGGTTCAGTAAATAACGATTACTCCTTACAAATGATACAAATACCAAAATGGTTGTTATCGGGGTAATTATATAAATGTAACATGCAATGTAGAAATGACACATATTCCCTTCCGTAGATATCAAGAAATCTGAATAATTCGATTGCAAATGTAAATCCAAAATAAATCACCAGTTGTCGAGGGCTACCAATTCCCATACGTTTATTTTACATATTGGAGAGATATTATTTCAGTGCAAAGGCATATTTCTTTTTTCAGTAATTTTTCAAACGAATTTCATGTAAAAGATAGGAACTTTTATTCAAAATACTAAAAAAATAATAATAAGGAATATTCATATGATAATGTTAGCCTGATAAGTGAACGTGCTGACCTGAATTTTAATAAAGTAAAAATATCATCTTGGAATACCATGTATAGCATTATATATGATGTCGATCGATCGGACGTGGGTAACCGACGATGTATACAATGAAACGAAGCAACAATTTGATATCATTTTTTTTTCAGATTTAATGGTCAATATGCACCGAAGGAATGTTACACTATACAAGTTGCAATTTTAAACAATGCTGAGTGCAACAATCTGCTGATTCTCTCCCCCCCCCCTCTTCTTTCGTTAATTTATCCAGAACCATGTCAATAGAAAGGAGTTCCCTCTAAATGATTCCAAATTACCCCAATCTGTTGAAAACTGCCCATGCTTTAATGACGATGAGCAAGCATGAGCGATAAGCAAGTTTCCTCAAACAAAGTGTTAACATGTATCTATAAACAGTGTTCCCGCAAGCTTTCCAATCACAAACGGCATTGGAAAGCGTTTTTATAAACAAGGTCATCGTTTGCTCTCCCAAACAACACTCTGGCAAATGTCAATGTACATTGAAAACATTTCCCGCATTAAAAGAAGAAAACGTTATGTCTTTGGCAATTTTCAACAGAAGTGGGGACAGGGAGATTCATGCAGATCAGTTGCTCGTTACACTGAACTCTTTCTTAGTCTTAGTTAAGTACATGTATGTTATCTTGTATAGTGTCGACAAATTTCTGATTTGCACAATAAAATATAGAGAAATAGAGAAAGATGACCCATGTCACTACATGCATTCTCTACAAATTTTGTTAGGGAAAGACTAGTTTACATTGGAATACACGTGTACTAATAGTTTTATTTTTCGTACGAAGTGAAGTAAAACGGACCTCGCAACGTGTACATGAAAATAATTACCGTAGCTGGAGTATGATACTCATGTTTACACTCAAACATGGCCATTAGGTTCTAAGAGCACCTCCGAACCTTGCCATTAGGTCAAATAGAATTTGAGTATATCAAATGTTTGGAGTTTGAACTCCAGTCGCTACATAAGGTAAAATCCCTGTAATGGTTCCGCTACGTCTTTGACCACTTAACCCTTACCAAGATAATAAAGATACCCTAATGAATCTTTTAGAAACCTTGGTTATCTCCGTGAAAGGCCATGAGGTCTCAAATGTAGCGGAACCATTACAGGGACTTTACCTTAAAGGCACATTATTCTTCCAAAGTGGACAGGAAGGCAAAATGTGCGTTACAGATCTGTTGCGAAATGCAGTCTGTACATACTCACTGAAGACAACATTACTACAATGCGTAAATAAGGAAAAATCTATAAAAAGATCATTCAATTGTTTAGAAAAATACCTGATTTGCATATACCGCATATCTTCGTCAATTTCCCGATGCTTGCCATATAGACCCTCTGCAAGTCTCCGTCAACGAATCACGAGTACATAGATTAATGATAAATAATAGCAGATAAACATATTGTGATTCGGCGACAGTTATTCAAATTCAAATATTATGATTAAGGGCCGTCTTCAGGAATACTCGCCAATGCAAAATGTAAACAACATCCATACAACATACTAAATAACGTAATTTGATCAACATTTTCGGTGCATCTTTCTGTTATTTTACAGCGGATATTTGTACATTATGTATCCTGTTCGTAAGTCAGCAATATGACATTTATCTTTTCTTTCTAATGAAAATTGTAACATTATGAATTAAAATGGACATTTAGGTATTTTTCGAGAATATGTGGCCAGGGTCGGTATGACTTTTTATCTACAGTTGAACATGTATAAGCGGCCACCTGTATTAAGCGGTCAGCTTGCATTTAGCGGTCAATTTTAGTATTACCAAACCATAGAATTTTGTTATATATTTAAACTTCGTTTAGTGACCACCTTTGTTAAGCGACCACTTTCTCTTGTTCCCATGACTGACTGCTTAAGACAGGTTGACTGTATATTGAAAATAATTCAACAGTATCTAAATCATCACGTTCTGTAACCCAGTTTAGACTAAAATACGACAAATACGTTAAATGGAGAATTCAAAGAGCGGACATAACGTTTCGTTTGGATTCTATTTATTTATTTACCGGTATATAAATAGAGGATGTCTGTTTTGAGTGGATATGGAATATATCTCATCGAGAAGTGATACAATTTCAATATTTTTTTACGACTATCATCAAGACTATATATTACCCCAATTATCTCCCTTTATAAATAGAAAGTAGTTCCGGCATATCTATATCAGCCACAGTGTGGATTGATATAGGTTATATCTCACTGAAAGAACCCAGTATTTCACCAGTTAGCTTAAATAAAGGACTTTATCGGAGGCTTTATTACACAAAAATACTTTTAGAAGTTTGTTTAAACTTGTCGCCCACTGGCGCTAGAACCGCAGAATTACCACACACATTGGAGTTTTTATTAATGTCAAAGACATGTACGATTTTAAAAAAAGTTTCGTACTCCTTCATTGTATACAGAGGGACGAAAAATCGAAATTCTGCAGTTCTAGTGCCAGTGTTGTGGCCACTCAGAAGCTCCGAAAAATAGAATACCTATTAACTGGCACTAGAACCACGTAATTAATTTGTGTGTTGCCAGTTTCATTGGAATCTTGGCTTTGTTTTGTTTTTGTTTTGTTCCTTTCCTCTGTACTATATATTGAACAGAGACCCCCTCCCCCAAACACACACACAACAAATGTACATATCTTTTGTCCTTTGGTTTACCGAAAGCGCGAGACTTGACATGTAGAGATATTGTTCAAGCTGCTTTATATAGTTTTACGAATATACGAGAGTATGTCCTAAAATTTCCTGACAATGTCCTCAGATCTTTTCAGGAAGAATGTTTTTGCTTTCTCTCACACAAACTTTTCGTTCCGTGTCAACTTGATAAAACAGCACATACCATTCTCTTTAGCTGCCACCACATCTCTTGAACATAGACCTACTGGTAATACATTTCTCTCTGACTTGTTTGAAACCTTGAAGATGCATAGGGCGCTAAAAAGTACACGCATTTTTCAATTTCAAATCAACTCAAGGACAAGTAATGGTGTCACCTGAGCTGCGGGTTGCACTCCCCGGGAGAGATTGGAGCAGAATGATTTATTGGAATATTTTTCATGGGGAAGTGTCTGATATTCTATAGAGATTAATAAAGGTGCCAGCGCCATAAGTTCAATTTATCATCAGTAAGAACTTACTTAAAATTGCTTACATCTCCCTCGTGTCTGGGAATTCAATGCTCTAAAGTCTATAATTGAGAAGACCACTGTAAAGTGCAGGGATATGGAAATCAGTCAAGAAATAAACCATCTTGGAAAAAAAAAATAACGTCCCTTCCATAGTATTTGTCAGTCCGGAGTATTTGTCTAAACGACCTACTTGTATGATACTGTCATAATGCAGTATCAAGCCATAGTGTCACAATCACGTGGTTACAGGTGAAACCACACCCAGACTCATTATCCTGACACCGTGCACTACCTGTACACGTGTATATACTGTACGCAAAGCATGAATTGATCTACCAGTACCATATTGGACAACTTTGATATACACATGTATGTACTTAAAAACAAGAGTGTTCTCTGGAACACATGTGTCACCTGCTGAAGCGTGACGGAAAAGTGTGATGGACAAAAGGATAAACGGACAGACAGACGACGGAAAAGCGATCCCTATGTGTTATCTCTGCACAAAAAGTGTGCGTAAACGGCGTACATTTTTCATTTTAATTTTATTTTATGAATATAAAATTCAAATCCTTTGTCGAATACTTTGTTATGTATTATTGTTTTGCTTTATATCATGTTTGTTTTATCTGTCTCGTATACCCCCCTTCTCTCTCTACCTATCTCTGATTCTTAACTAATTTTTGAAAATGTTAAATGATAATGATTATACTAATAATAAATCGCCAAATTCAATTATTAATGCTCATCCCAATCACTATAATGAGCTTTTCGGAATGGGCGGAGATCGACGAATTGATATGAGTCGACAATATAAGGCCTATTTGAAATAGGTTGATAACGTTGACTACCAATATTACATTTAAATATCGAAGTAAAGAGGGAATGATATTTTATCTCCAACGGAACAACAACAAAGCAATCAGAACAACAACCCATTAAATCACCAACACATCCAATTGCACCAGAAACATAATACTACTTTTAACCTAGAAAAGTCCTAAAGGACCCGAGTTAATCCTTTCTCCATTAGAACATCCCCACTGATTAGAGATTGATATATGAAATAATACACACATCAAATACATCTGCTTGCTGGCTTGAATCTATTTGTTACTGTCCCTGGATGAGTTGTTTTCAGTATTGTTGAAATGACCTAGATCTGTATTTTATATCTACTTTTTATATTGATCTGAAAAGCGAGTTCTCCAAATTATTCACCACTTGATTCCCACGTTGGTATAGTACTTCGAGTCTATATCTGGAAGGGATTGTGAAATTGCTTAGGGTAGATGCTGAGGTTGCCAACCCAAATTCTTATTTGTTTTATCTTGAAAATCAATCACCGTGGTTTTAAAAATATGTCTGAAACCGCTGCCAAAATGCAAGGTGCCTTCAGTTTTAGAATTTAAATTCCCTAATGTAAACATGCAAAAATATAGGGATATCCAGTTTTACATGCCCTTCCTGAACCAAACCTAACTGGACTGAAAGCACTCAGAACAATTTATGAAAATTCGACAACTCTTGTTACACATTCTCAGCGCGCGGTTTATGTGATTGGCGCAGTGATTGACGGAAATTGATCATCAATATCTGGAACGGAATTTCGTAAAAGAACATACTTGGTATAGAGCCCTGCATTAATCCGACAAAGCCAGTAGAAAATGGAAACGGCCTTCTTAAATGTTCAAATTTCTCACTAACTTGACAGAAAAAATTCCGTATATGTAACTAAAAGCAGCGGTTCTAGGAAATCCTATTTCGTTTGTCGAATAACCTTATCGTGCTGCCAGCGTGAGTAATTCTTCTAGAAACTAAAACCCAATATGTAACTGAAAATGACATATGAATATGATAAGATGTGTTTGGTATTTAACAGTGATAGGATAATAAATCATTGTAATAGATCGAGGGTCGAGAGAGCTTAACTTTTCAGTGTCCAATTCTAGCCGGACGTTTCTTATATGAATTGCTTGCTTGTACACGTGATCAAAGACCTATTAAACAGAGATAGGAAACTTCTGTAAAAGCTATCGGAAAATATTGCTTAGCTACAAAGCCCGTCATTGAATATTGACATATATACATGTGAAATGATAAACCTCTAATGTAAGGAAGTATTTCAGATTTATTAAAAAATATGTTAAATTATCATTTAAATCCTACTAGCGTAGCAGAAAATCAACAAAATTCTTCTTTTCATGCATATACTTTTCTTATATACATACTACTTTATTTTTTATTTCATGATAATAGGTATAATTTTGGTGGTAATGCGCTATCATTGAAAATGTGACGACAATATACAGCGTGCTTTAATATGGAAGATTATTTATGTAATATAACAACATACTTGCTTCCGAATGCTTTATGAAAAATGACATGTGCTTGCATGTATGTATGCTTTTTAATGATGCATTATTACATTTCTGTTAGACGGTTTAAATTGTCAAGTGTGTAATGCTAAATGTTATGTGTTAACAGACTAATAATATGCCATTATGTTAAACATAACATTTAGCTTTACACGCTTGACATTTTAAACCGTCTAACAGAAATGCATCGTCGAATACCCACGGACGATCGATAGATTATCTGTAGGTCATGTATCGAAACGGAATAAGTCAGGGGGTATCCGACGATGACAGATATGCAATAAGGCATCAATGAAAGGCACACATGCATGCAGACACATGTCATTTTTCATAAAGCATTCGTAAGTAAGCATGTTGTAATTTTTCCATAAATAATCTTCATACTTTTATGACATTTAGACCAGTTTCCAATCTTTGTTTTATAGGCTTTTGATGTGATCTAGGAGTCAAAAAGAAAAGAAAATGGCATAAAAATTGGCTCCTTTTTTGGCAGTACATAATTATTCAAATGTCGGTCTTTGTTTTGAGTAACTCGTTTAAAGTATCTTGCAGGAGATGTCAGGTACCATGTCTACTTATCCTACTTGGCACCCAGAAACACTTGAACCATCAAAAAAGATAATTATGAACACATTCCACCATTCTTGTTTCACAAAGCATTTAAATAAATGACTACATTGTCTTCATAGAGTGTTACCTTAACAACATTTGTTGAGGAATTGAATATCCATGAATTGAAAATCCGTCCAAAGTATTGAAGTTAAATGTATCACTAATTGATGGTGAAAATTGCACCTGAACAAAATTCTTAAGTAAACGTATCAGCCACAGAAATATCTGTCTACTCACGGGGCAAGTCTGCTACTATCGTCGGAATCCATCCTGCGTTTTGAATTCGAAATTAACCGCAGGTTATTTGATAAGCAAAAATTTCATTCTATCCTTAACTAATAAAAAGGCGCGTTACATATAGTTGTTTAGATTTTTAACGTCAGCTATTGCTTTTGTAACTTCAATTACGAGTATTCAAAATACTATGCGTGATTTCATTGGTCAACAAGTAGCTGATAAATATTCATTAAAATGATGTTCATCCCTCGGTATATACGGTAGTGTTAACGGAATATATATACCGTGATTTCTGACGATGGTCTGCTATCAGAATTTTAATGTATATATATGTATGTAGGTGCGTTCTTTCTGTTTTTCATTATTATCACAGCTTAAACATTACATCACCTGTTTGTGGTCAGGACCACACAACTGGAACTCGAAAATAAGCCATAATAAACATGACACCAATCGAGTATATGCTGTCAAATGTTGATTGTTTATTTATTGGGTTAAACGTCCCACCAACAGCATTTCTGTCATTTGGAGACTATGTCTGATATAGTGCTGCAACACAGCAGAATTATGCCGTGGCATGATACCACACCCAGTCACATTATCCTGACACCAGGTCAACCAGTCCTCCGGAACTACCCTTATCAACGTCGGAAAACCCACGTTCGCCCAATACGCTTTGCTTCTTAATCAACCGTGGGATAATTCGTTAGCAAAACTTCGTACACATGAATTATTGATTAGGCATTTCATTGGATCCATGGCGACAGCAGGAATTATTTGACCAATGGAACTGCGGATTTTGAAAGTTAGCTTCGTTTATACCATGTAGAGCTGGCGCCACGCTTCTCGCCTAATCTTGGAACAATGAGTCAGCTTTTGCTTTTGTAAATTTCAACGAATAGTATTCAAAATACTATGCGTTATTTCACTGGTCAGCAAGTAGCTCGTTAATATTTATGAAAACAAAGTTTTGCCTGCTAAAAGCCCCACGGTATATACAGAAGTGATAACGGAATATATACCGCGTTTTCGACGATGTACCTTTATATTAATATTTTTCATGACATATTTATTTGACATTAATTATGACCAGCCTCTTTGCAAATATATTCATGTTGTTTGGGAATGACCTTAACCTAAGTTGAGAGAACTTGTGGCTAGACCCATTTGTCATTTGTATATTTATAACCATGTTGGTGATATGTGTGTACTTGTAAACATTTTGACAATAAAATATGTTTAAACTATATGCTGAGCGCCAAGCTAGCACTATTTTGAAGACTGGTATGCCACAAATAGTGTCCGATAGTAACTATTGAAAGCAGGGTTCACGTGCATATATTTGTCGGAGTTTTGTACAGCTTTTTATTGCAGTTTAACAGATATGCATATTAATTTGGAAGCGGTTTGGTGTCGAGTTAGTTACGATCCCTTGGATAAGTTTCAGCAGTCAAATATTAACACCCGCCTTCCTCATTCAGGGCAAGGTGAACGGGTCACAAACATTATCACAAACTAAACCATGTGCCCTTTTGTGCAAACCAGGTCAACACATCAACTACCTATTATTCCAGTGTTGATACTGGGAAGCCAGTTTGTCAATTTGAATACGTCTGTAAGCACTATAAAGGTCCATCCAAGCACTTTACCACTAAAATGGAAGTACTGATAAAGTGTGGTCTATACATTCTACTGACGTCATAGGCCTAGGTTTGGCAGTATGTCCGACAGTCTGTCATATTTCCTGGCAGAATATTATCATATGGGTTAAGAAACGAAAATTTGTGTCCGATATGCAAAAGCTTTGCAGACTGTACGAGACAGACAGTAAAAAATATATGCATATCAACATGAAGTAGTTGTAATGGGAAAATAACTACCGGGGAGTTAGCATAGATGCCATTAAATGATAAAAGACTATAAAAATGGTAACATTCACTGTATGAAATAGTGACTGTTACCTTTTTTAATTCACTGATATTTCCCTAGAATCCACCGACATTTAATTTCACGGTCTGAATTAAGGTAGTTAAATGGGTACATACATTTACGATATATAAAAGAAATATTTCGTTGGTTTTGATATTCATGGATATGATCAATCTCAAAATGAACATTTATCCCCAATGAAGACCAATGACTTTTTAATATCAAAGCTGTTTTCTAAGGTTTAATGTTCTTTTGATAGTATTTCAGTCAGGAGACCTTTGTCCATATGAAACGGACACAATTTTGCCTCATTGCCATTACATGTCACTGACATGTAACATACACATCCAGTCATATTATTCTGACACAAGGGCAACAACTCTTGGAACTACCCTTATGTTCTAAGCGCCAAGGAAAAAACAGAGCACCGTTTGCGGATGCCAGTGCGCGTCTGCTTTAAAGTTTTTGCACAATGACGACCCAGTGATCATACTTTTTTCTTTGAAACAGACAAGCTAAAAATAATCGGTAAACAATAGTTTGAGGGGCAGATACGCCAGTGGTAGGGTATGGATTTAAAAGTTCTCCGATTTTCTCTCCCATCCTTGCTTACTCCATTCTCAGCTTTTAACATACTTTGTCATATTACAACTGGTAATAAAAACAGACACACAAAATGCTCACTCAAATTTATTGAAAAGTATTTTTTTTCATAATATTAAAATATAAATGTCTTGTTAACAAATTCTCACAATAAAACATTTATATTTATGTTAAATTTAATTTACTACCATTTAAAAATGTACCCTAACTGTATACTTACAGTCAATAGGTGATGTAACCAAATACATCTGACCCTGTGTTCTTGAAACTACTTAATGTACTATCTCAGGCTCAAATATGAGTATCATGCTCAAATTCCCATTGAAACCAATGGCCACAATTTGAGTATAACTAGAGCTCTGCAGAGCGGTGCCAATGCTTGTCTGTTTTACATGTCTACAACGGGGGGCCATATTTGGGATTTCAAGTTTGAACACTATAAGGTATGACTGATTTTTTTAGTTTAATGTCACTGCAACAGTATTTCAGTCATATAGTGATGTCCAGCTAATTACAGGTGGAGGAAAACCCTGGATGCCTCAGTAGAACCACTGACCTACTGCAAGCCAGCTGGAAGGCTTCCTCACATGAAAATCCAAATTACCCTGTCGGGACTCAAACCCATGCGGCGAGTGAAAAGTCAGCGACTTTACCTTCTTGGCCATGGAGACCCTGATTATAAGGTATAAAAAGTAACTGTTTAATAAATATGAAAAAGAAAAAAAATATCTTACTTAGTGTAGAAGAAATGTAATTACTTTGAATAAAACAATTTTAACAAAATTCCAAGTTGAAATGGGGCATAACTCCAAAAATATTGTTTTCAGAATAATGCCCCTTGTCATGATTATCAAGTATTCCAAATTTCGTGTTGATACCTTTCATAGTTTTAATCATTCTACTAAATAAACAATTTTGACCAAAATTCTAAGATAAAAAGGGGCGTAAATCTGAAAATATAGCTTTCATAAAGTATTCCAAGTTTTGTGTTGATACCCTTAAAATGGGCTACGTTAAAGTTTTTGCACACAAGGACACCAACATAGCGATCATAATAGCTTGATTTTTTCTTCCAAATAGACAAACTAAAACTCATACTTTAGTACCATTTTTTTTTTCAAGAACACAAGTTATGGAGTTAACTGTACAGATCAACAAAATCATCAGCAATCTACAAAATCACTGGAAGTGTAACTACATGTGTTGTGTGTTATATTAATTGCTTTAACATCTAAAATTTTGACTTTATTCTACAAAATAAAATAAACACATTTTTTTGCAAGATACAATGTGATGCAATAAACCTTAAAAAATGTTTTTAACAAGTGACGCACATGTCACACAATTTGGCATCCTTATCATTGTTTATCCTTACCTATATTAGTTTACAATAAATGTTTATACTTGGCACATTATGAATGAGAATACATTTATTTATAACATATTTTATTACAAATACACCCATTTTCATAATGCCTGGTATATTTTTGTCCAATCCCATTAAAATTAGCTCTTCATTTTTGCTCTGATACCTACACAACGAAGACCCGTCAGCATCCCATGAAAGGTCAAGTCGGCCTTTACTTAATGAACATTCATAAGAAAATTACATGTAAATCGAATTTGTCCAATCAGAATACACACTCCAAAACAAATTTGTATAATCATATTTGAAAATTGAAATATCTTGTTTATATTTTGAAAAATTAAATTTCCGTTGCTGTCATTTTACCCAAGCATTTTGAAGCAGATAGTTTGATTGGCTAATCAAAGGTCAATTTGAGTCGACCTCTAATGTGATGTCATCAGATTCTACCTAGTAAGCATCAGTTAGCATATGGTTTCAATGAGATTTTTTTTTTTTTTTTCGGCGTAGCTGTATAAAATCGATTTCGATGTTTATTTTTAGACCAAAATCCCCCCTGCAAATCTGCAGAAGTGGACTCGCCCACTTTAACCTGCTGATCATGTAGTATGCGGAGGAGGTGGAAGTTAACCCATATATTATAATTAACACATACTTTCCTATCAATTAGGGGGTCTTACTTTATCAATACGGATCTAACCAACAAACATTATGAATCTTACATATACAATAACATACCTTTGACCCCTTTTTGTAATAAGTAAACTTAACCATGTCAGTGTGTACAGAATGTATATAAATAGACTGCATGATCACTATTTTGAGAATACATCTGGGTTCCCGGAAATACAGTCTATTATTAGATTGTAGGAGTTCAGATTGTTTCCATTTTACGCCGAATATCTTTTTTTAAAGATATTTCTTGTTTATTTTTCATTTACTCTAAGTAACATAATGTCTGCAGGACAAAATCATCGTCTGACACATACAAGTTTTATCAAATATATACTGGTATTTAATGCAAATATTACCTCGACACATACCTCATTAGGGTTCATACATACAATATTATCACAGATAATGGTATAACAATGCAATTTCTTGGTTTCTGTGAACAACACCAACTGTCTCCCCTCTGGAAGCATAATCAATTTTAATATGAAAGTATCAGAAAACAGGACAAAAGTTTGGCTTTTATTCTGCTGATAATGACAACATATCAAATGATAATGTGAAATGATATGACAAACCAAAATGGAGAAAGAAATGTTGAACACATTATGTGTATACTATTTCTACTATTAAAGCAAAGGTGACAAATGTGTTTTGCTTCTTCTCCTGATGACACTTTCAGTTTCAGATAAAATCAAAGCTTTGTCTGATTCCGACTCAGATCCATTGCATAAGTAACACAAAACAAGGATTTTTATCACCCTCTAGATACAAAGCAAACAACTCAACTAGACATGTATGTTTCTAAATTAAAGCAGACATGTAAACTGGTTCACATATGTTTTTATTAATAAATATTATACCAGGTAGATAGTACAGCTGTGATGATTATACTAATTCACTGACCAACACTGGTCAAAATCCCATTAAGAAGATTTTAGAAGCAAAGCTGTGAGATTCAAATGTGGATATTTAACTCTCATTATCAACAAAACTTTCATAATAATAAACAAAACACTCTAAGCTATAGATAAATCACACCAATTGTGCAACTAAAATTTGAGTAGACGAGATCTCATGATTTTTAATCTCTAAGCCAAATAAGACTAGTTGCATGTTCCCCCACTGTTGAACGCTTTGTTGCCACGGTAACCCTGTCCACCCTCATGTCCACATCTCAGTCGGTGATTGCGTTCACCACTAGGACCGTCCCGACCTGCTTGTCCCGACCAACTTTTCGTCCATTCACGACCAAGACAACTGGCGTACTGACTCGTATACTCTTGTAATCAAATTCCTGCAACATTTTTTTTAAGTTAATCAACCATTACCCTAAAAAAAAAGGGACATACACCTACGTAAATCAACAAGCCCTCCCCAAACACCTAATCTACATGTTGGTGTATAATTCCATACATTATTCAATGGGAAGCTGACATACATTTGAGATTTTTCCCCAGTTTCTGATTGGTAAATTTAAATCAGCCGATCATCTGGTGAAATGGTGTATGAACAGTTGACAAGAACTGTTAATTTTTCAAAGGTTCTCCTTTTTTTAAAGACTGAATTTCCACTTTATCTATTCACTGAATCTCTATTTAGTTTAAACTTTTTTATTTTAATGTTGATTTGGGAACAAGTTCATAACACTTATTTAATCTCTCTAAACAGTTCCTGGGTTGGACCAGTACTTTGCATCTGGGAAGGTCATGGAGATTCCTTGCCCCCAACGAGGTTTGAACCCACAACCTTCAGATCAGCAGTTGGGTAAGTTACCACTGGACCACAACACCGCCCGTCTGATCTCTAGTTTAAGACAATGTGAGGGTACAAACACAAAGATTCATATTTTAGAAAGTGCAATGTAAACTCAAAAACAATATCCCTGGGTCAATATCAGCAGATAACACAAACCATGTACATGAAATTATAACAAGAGTGTCAGTGATGCCACAATATACGCCGCCACAAAATATAAAGACCAAGAGGGGTCTTTTAATTATTGCTTTTAACATTTCTGTAAGCATAAGCTCATAATGAAGTCTGTAAGACCAATTAATTTAGCTGAACAGAGATAGAACCCTAAAAATGCTTGCAAAAATCACTGTACCAGAAAATCCTTGCCTTATGCACTTTTACCTGTTTAGAAACTTGAGTTGTGTTTTAAAGAGACCATGTTTAGAAAGGCATAACTATTGCAAATATTGATGAACATCAAAGCTCCTGCTTTGTGCATATCTACCCAGTATAGTAATGACATTGCCCAAGTTTTGAAAAGATTAGGTCAGAAACATACAAGAAATTGCATTCACAAAGCTGAAATATCAATCAGCTAAAAAGACTAAGTTTCAGGGGACACAAATCTTGCAAAAATTAATGTACCGAAAAATCACCACTTCATGCACATCTACCCATTATAGTAATGATATTGACCAAGTTTTGAAAAGATTCATTCAGAAATGTAGGAGGAGTTGCGTTCACAAGGCTGCAATATCAATCAGCTACAGAGACTAAGTTTCAAGGTACACAAATCATGTAAAAGTCAATGAACCATAAAATCACCACTTCATGCACATCTACCCATTATAGTAATGATATTGACCAAGTTTTGAAAAGATTCATTCAGAAATGTAGGAGGAGTTGCGTTCACAAGGCTGCAATATCATTCAACTACAGAGACTAAGTTTAAAGGGACACAAATCATGTAAAAATCAATGAACCAAAATCGCCACTTCATGCACATCTACCCATTATAGTAATGACACTGACCAAGTTTTGAAAAGATTCATTCAGAAATGTAGCAGGAGTTGCGTTCACAAGGCTGCAATATCATTCAGCTACAGAGACTAAGTTTAAAAGGGACACAAATCTTGTAAAAATCAATGAACCATAAAATCGCCACTTCATGCACATTTACCCATTATAGTTATGACATTGACCAAGTTATAAAAAAGATTCATTCAGAAATGTAGGAGGAGTTGCGTTCACAAGGCTGCAATATCATTCAGCTACAGAGACTAAGTTTCAAAGGGACACAAATCTTGTAAAAATCAATGAACCGGAAAATCGCCACTTCATGCACATCTACCCATTATAGTAATGACATTAACCAAGTTTTGAAAAAATTCATTCAGAAATATAGGAAGAGTTGCGTTCACAAGGCTGCAATATCATTCAGCTACAGAGACTAAGTTTCAAAGGGACACAAATCTTGTAAAAATCAATGAACCGGAAAATCGCCACTTCATGCACATCTACCCATTATAGTAATGACATTGACCAAGTTTTGAAAAGATTCATTCAGAAACGTAGGAGGAGTTGCGTTCACAAGATATGGACGTACGGACGTACGTACGGACGGACAAGATGACGCCAATATACGACCGCCTCCGGCGGTGTATAAAAAATCAATTATTCTATAAACTTGACCTAATTTAAAAGATGTGTAGGTCTTCCAGAGGGAAATAATACAATAGATAATTAAATTAAGTCTTTTCCAATATTTTGGCAAAACTTGCCTTTGTACAATCGCCATATTGGTATTGTTATTGATTTGGCAAATTGCCAAAAAACAATGCCTCTTACCATTTACCCAAAATCACTTAAAAAGTAAACGTAATGTGCACATTAATGAAGTTGACATGTAAGTGTACATCATAATTAATAGATAGAGAAGATGAAATAATCATTAATGTTATACATTAACAAATAGAATCATGCATTATGTACATAACAATAACTTAAAACTGTATATAAAATGGTCATAAATGTTTGTGATTACCTTTCCTTTATGTTTGACCTTGACATGCTGGAGGAAGGGTTCAGGTATGGCCACAGAGTCCCCAATCTTGACCCCTGACCCCTGGGCAATGTTGTACACGTTCACAGGTAGACAGGTCTCATCCTCGTCCAACATACAAAATGTACTGCAACAAAGGAGGTGATCTCATGTAACACCCTTTACCTTACAAATACTATCAACAAGAGGGCCATGATGGCCCTAAATCGCTCACCTGAGATAAATAGGTTGACCCAAGGAACATCTGTACCAATTTATTTTAAAATCTGGCCAGTAGTTTTGAAGAAGATGATTTTTAAAGTTTTCATATTTTTTTTCTTTTTGCTGCTATGGCAACCAGAGTTCTATATGGATCAAGTTTATTTTAGGAACTTTTGTGAAGGTTGATCCAATGATCATTCCTGCCAAGTTTAATCAAATTCTGTCCGGTGGTTTCAGAGAAGATGTTGTTTAAAGGTTTCTCTATATACATATAAGGCAAATAAGCCCCGCCCCTGGCGGCCATGTTTTTTATGGATCGGAAAATTTTTAGCAACTTTGGTAGAGGTTGACCCAAGGAACATCTGTACCAATTTATTTTAAAATCTGGCCAGTAGTTTTGAAGAAGATGATTTTTAAAGTTTTCATATTTTTTTTCTTTTTGTTGCCATGGCAACCAAAGTTCTACATGGATCAAGTTTATTTTAGGAACTTTTGTGAAGGTTGACCCAAGGATCATCACTGCCAAGTTTAATCAAATTCTGTCCAGTGGTTTCAGAGGAGATGTTGTTTAAATGTTTCTCTATATACATATAAGGCAAATAAGCCCCGCCCCTGGCAGCCATGTTTTTTTACGGATCAGAATAATTTTAGCAACTTTGGTAGAGGTTGACCCAAGGAACATCTGTACCAAATTATTTTGAAATCTGGCCAGTAGTTTTGAAGGAGATGATTTTTAAAGTTTTCAAATTATTTTTCTTTTTGTAGCCATGGCAACCAGAGTTCTTCATGGATCAACTTTATTTTAGCAACTTTTGTAGAGCCTCACCCAAGGAACATTCCTGCCAAGTTTCATTAAATTCTGTCCAGCAGTTTCAGAGGAGATGTCGTTTAAAGCAAATTGTTGACGACGGACGACGCACGATCACAAAAGCTCACCTTAAGCACTTTGTGCTCAGGTGAGCTAATAAAACTCAAGCACCTGCTTCGGGGATACCGTATACTGTATTTAACTGATTTCATCAAAGTTGCGTTTACAAAAATAGCAGTTTTCTGTGTAATGTGACCTACACTCACTGAGTTTTTTTCCAGGAAACCCTGCCCCCCCCCCCCCCCCCCCCCCCAAAAAAAAAAACCTTCACCAACATTAACAAGGGACAATAGATTTTTATTATATTCTTTTTAATTTCTACTGATCATTAGTAAAACCCTGCTATTAAGTTGTCTTATTAGCGATATGGTCTTAATTAGTTATACTAAAATGTCAGAACATGACTATTTGGTTCCAAAAATGAGAGGTCTCAATAGCTAGATGGTTTTAATTAGGAGGTGTATCAAAGCAAGGATGTATTGAAAAAAGATGATATTTATTCCATATCCACTCAAAAATTTGTGTGTTTTGAGTTACGGCTGGACAACAAGAGTGTTCTCTGGATAATGGAAGCTGCTGAAGCTTGACGGAAAAAAATGTGATGGACAGATGGATGAACAGACAGATAGAAGGCATAAAGATGATTCCTCTTACAGCAGGTGACACAAAAATTAAGTATGAAATTGACAAAGGGCAATAACTCAAAAATTATGCAACAAAGAGTTATGGTTTTTGGTCACTGCATTTCCCCTCAGTGAGATCTATCCACATAGGAAGTTTCATCTTGATACCTTTTATACTTTTTTAACTATGGCCTGGACAAAAATTAAGTATGAAAATTTACAAATGGCAATAACTCCAAAGTTACGCAACAGAGAGTTATGATTCTCAGTCATTGCACCCCCCCCTCGATGATATCTATTTACACATGAAGCTATTATACTTTTTTTTATGGTTTGGACAAAAAACAACAACAACAACAAACGACAGACAGGAAAGCTGAATCCAGTATACCCCCCTTACAACTTTATTATTCAGGGGGCACAGTCACCTTCCAAGTACATAGGACCAACTCCAAGAGACTTAACCAAATGTATGTCTTTTAATAATACCAGTAACTAGTACTTGACATTTTAATCATGCTAAACATACAAGAGTACCAACAAAATATTTATTTCATCTCAGGAATATAGCATAGATACCATATAATCCTGGTTTATGAATGTTTGCCATAAAAATACATGTCAAGTCGAAATGATGTACTTAGGAAAAACCTCCGGAGATTTGGCTGAACTTTGTTCAGAAGTAGAAATTATACAACAAAGAGATGAGAAAAAGCTCTTAATCCTATATGTATACCCTTATACTTATAAGGGATATTATCTAGAAAGCTCATACTGAACACAAATATTTGAAAGCTGAAAACAAATTATGTATCCCTCGAGTCTCTTGAACAAAAATTTCATGTCATTAAAATTCATCTCAAGAACATATTTCGGATTTATGAGTTTAAGTATCCCTGATCTGAAAACTTGTTTTATACGCAGTACACTCTGTGGATTAGTTTATATTTTATCAAAGGATAACAACAAAGGACTCCAGATCTTAAGAAGATATATTTGCAGTCTACACAAGTAGCCGTGGATATGCCTTCAGAACATATGATGCAAAGAGATTTTTTGGGTTTTTTTTTCCCCCCAAAGTGAATATTATACTGTCAGAAAATTCTGAAATTTGAAAAAAAAAAGAAAAAAGCAAGAGAGAGAGGGAGTGAGAGTGAAAGAAAGAAAGAAAGCAAGAAAAGAAAGCAAGAAAAAGAGAATAAGGGCAATGTGTTCATAATTATTATGATAACTGTTTTTATAGCTTCACTTTTTTTTCTTCTTTTAACTTTGTATCTCATCAACAGGAATCAACCAAAGCTGTACAGAGACAAACAAGAGTAGACTGCGTCATGAAATAAAGCCAGGAATAGACCAATTTGCTTGTAGAGCAATGTTATATATTGATCTATAAACAAATTGGTCTATTTAAGGTAATCTGTCTTGCTACAGCTATAAAACAGTGTAGATACATAATGGCAGTTTCAGTTAATAAGGACAAGAAATCCTGTGTAATATACTCTAACAAATGGAATCTGAATCTATAGTTAGTTATTTGTTAAACTGCAAAGTGCTCCAATATAATACAACCGGAAATATAGTATTATAATGATGCAGCAATGTGCTGACTGGATAATGATTTTCTGGGGTTTGCATTTTTCTTAATATTTCTTCCCATTAGATTTTTTTTTAAGTCACACATTTTCCCCAAATGTGCTATTTTATTTACCAAAGGAATTTTCTTTTTCCCCAACATCAAAATAATAGCACAATTTCTCCTAAATATATGATATTATGACCTCTTCCCCATCATCTGGAAAAAATCCTTTAATTTTAGGCACATTTATGAATATTCATTTGTCAAATTTATAATTTTAAGAATATTCATAAACTGAAGTATGTAAATACTGTAATATATGAAACAATGGATGTTTCTTTGCCAATAAAAAACAGGCTACAAAATTGTTTAAGCAAAGAAAGGAGACCCAGATCAGACAGCTCCTGGAAAGACTTATCTAAACTGTGTCAGCTAGGTGTTCGGTTTTGATATCAGCCGCAGTTAACCCAAAATAAAAAGACATATATATTCATTCATTTTACTAAATTTTGTATTATTACATTGAAAAGGTACTCAGTCACAATAACTCTTACCCATAACAGTACAAGCCTACTTACAAAGGTACCAGATCCTCTGTGGGAACCGTACACACCACTTTCCCCAGGACTACCTTCTCTTCGTTGACCTCTGGCTCCAGATCTTTGAAGGAACAACGCATCAGACGTATGGACTTGCCCGAGTTGCTTGTGTAGCCGCCCCCAGCATATGGCCCCAGGGCACTATCCCGCGGGGACTGGGCTAACGTCTGGAGCCTCTTGCCCTTTACCTTACCCTGTAACAGGGGAAAACAATTCATTACTGAACTAGGGCTATCAATGAAGGCTAGGGCTATTGTGGTATACCAGTATTTTGCAATACTGAATAAAGTCAATATTGCACCACAATACAAAATGAACATATCAGTTTTTGGCTGATATTCCACGCTTCACCATTTTTTTTGCTTCTATGGTCAAAGATTCACGTAAAAATTGAAAGTGATCACCAACAAATGACTGAAAATAGTGTCTGGGATCAAATCCATGTCAGAGGAGATAATTCATAACCTCTAGAAATTTGGCATACTGGATTTCAAAAAAATTGCAGGAATATTTGTCGTTTAGTTGGCTTATTATTTCTGTGAAACAATACAATGTTTTAAATAGCCCCAAATTAAAGTACAATTAAATATGGCAATACATTGTGGTACATAGTACGTAGTGTGATTCCCTCTTAATATATTGCTTTATATCATGGTATGTTTCAAGTGCGTTGTGACAGCCCTACTGATGGCAATGATTACTCTCTGGGTGAAACAGAATAAGCAGCACAACAGAATGTAATTGTGATAAGATACTGTCATATGTCAAACTCCAGGGAAGATAAACTCATTATACACCCTCATATATCCTTAACACCATAAATTTACAATACACAAACCAATCCTTGTGTTTTATAACATGCTGGGGCATACTGTTGAATATTTCACATACTTAATACTATTTATCTGTGGAAAAAACAATATTTTTATTAAATTAACAAGATCTGTCTGTGTTTGTCTTAATCTACATATAATCACCACTCTATTTCCACTACTTCTGTGCATACCAGCATCGTGTTATCCCTCCATCTTCGTTCATTTTTTATATCATTACCACATTTGGATATATTTTTTCAATACAAAATTAATGTATGAGGGGTGTTTCAGAAGTTTGTGGACTTTTCTTATACAGGAACAAATTTTGATATATAGAATTAACAAACTACATCACTGTAAAGTTAAATTTCTGCTGAGTCGGTTATGATAAAGTAAGTGAAATGCAATGAACAATGGGAAAATATAAATAAGTAATACTACAGTGGTCTCACAATTCCTCAAGGTCAACAGGATTGACATAAAACTCAATGAATCGCCGTATTTGAGGAATCATTTATATGTTAAAGTTTAATATGCTTACAAGTATTAATATCTAGACGCCGTGTTTCATTAAATATTTTGTTATGTTTACCCTTAAATAGTACTTTTAAAACTTAAATACTTTTTTACCATCACATGGATATAGCTTCCAATGTGAGAATTAAGTCAGAAATAAGATTTTTTTATTTATTGATAATTTGATTGACAATCTGTTGTGTAAATGGCAGTGATGCATTATTTTTACATGCTTGTAATAAACTCATTTAACAATTGAAGAAGAATAGCACAGAAATAATATAGGATATACTATCTAGGCACCAGGCTCAGAGCTTGAGGAATCCAAATTTGCATGTTTGAAGAATCTACCATAAATTTATATAGAATAAGATCAATTAAGGGACCAAGTTTGTTGCTTGAGACATTGCCAGTATTCAATGAACTGCCACATGGAGGGATCACAAGATCACTGTACAAATGTATGATGATCCAACCATTGGACAGGTTAGTGGCACTTGGTCAAGTCATGAGAAAATGTCAGCAAAAGGCGTAAAAAGATAAACTGCGAAATAAATGTTTTTAATGGTGTTCCAACATATGCCAATTTCATGGATTAATTTTAAGCCCCATAAAAATCATTAATTTGAAATATTTCAGGTTTTCTACAACAAGAAACTACAAAATATATGCCCATGAAATTGCATTTAATACGGATTCAACAAAACTGAATGTAGGAGAAAAAAAAAAATCTTATACATGCAGTAAGCTTCAATAAACAAAAGTATTCCTTGGAACACGTGTCACCTGCTGCAGTGTGACAGACAGACAGACTACAGAAAAGTGATCCCTATGTATTACCTCTGCTTACAGCAGTCGTGCATTCAGTGATCCTAACAGTCACTAACGTGAGTGGCTGCACCCCCATTTTATCTGAGTGTAAAGAATGTAAGATGCAGGGAACCAAATTGCATTATTAGCTATCGTTAGCTAACGGTCGAATTTACTGAATGCATGCCAGATGACACAATGAGTTAAAACCTTCAGTTACAGGTACTGACCTTGGCCTCTATCATCTCTATGACAGTGGAGAGGTAGTTGAGGAGGCGTGTCTCCTGAACCTGGGGCATGGTCCAGCCAGGGTCCAGTCGGGTGGCTAGCGAGAACCCCTCCAGGGCCAGCTGATAGTTCTCCTGGAACTTGAACACCTGCAGAGGTAGAGATGTGTACAGTACTTACACCAAACTGACTTAGATAAGAAGAAATAGGTGGAGTGTTATAGCAAGGCCTTTAAAGTTTTCTGATCCAACCTAAGACTTGACTGTTATCTTGTGAATTATGGGTTCTAGCATGGATATGATTCTCTAGCACTTAAATACTGGAATGTTCTTTTCCTTAATATTGAGTCAAAAACAAATATTTTTGAAAGTGATATGAAACAGCATATTATCATCAGATTTATTTGAAAATTGCTGAAAAAAAATCTGTTGTATACACTCCCCCCCCATGCTGAACACACACCCCTAAAAAAACTATAAAATAATACTATGGTAAATAATAAAATTACTCTTCAGTCTATACTGCAGATTCAAATTTAGAAATGTATTTTCCAAGAGATATTTCATACAAATACATGACAATCTATATAAATGATCAGAGTGAACATATTAACAGCAAACATTACATTCTATTGAGCATGTGAAAAGCCAAACAGAAAATAGAAAATACACTTCAGACACAAAAATCTGAGTTAAATCATAAATCATCGGTTCATAATTGAGAATGAGGAACCAGGGTCAATGACCAATTCTTCTCTTAGTTAGTGCAGCTTCATCTTATAAACAATATCATAACATGGCCATAATGAAATATAAAACTGGAGTTCTATGTTCATAGTCTGTTACTGATTGTATCTTCCCCACAATCAATATCTTATAGTGACTGGTTAGCTTTTCTCTAGCTGATGTCTGCAAAAGCAACAGATACCTTTATTCATTTAAAAGGGGCACAACTGTAGTGTTATTGATATTGTCTATTTGTATATTATGATGGAATCAAATACAGTGCAGATCCATTATAACACACTCCATTATAATGCACTCCAATATAACACACTCCATTATAATGCACTCCAATATAACACACTCATATAAAATGCATCCAATATAACACACTCCATTATAATGCACTCCAATATAACACACTACATTATAATGCACTCCAATATAACACACTCCATTATAATGCACTCCAATATAACACACTCCATTATAATGCACTCCAATACAACACACTCCATTATAATGCACTCCAATACAACACACTCCATTATAATGCACTCCAATATAACACACTCCATTATATTGCACTCAAATACAACACACTCCATTATAATGCACTCCAATACAACACACTCCATTATAATGCACTCCAATATAACACACTCCATTATAATGCACTCCAATACAACACACTCCATTATAATGCACTCCAATACAACACACTCCATTATAATGCACTCCAATATAACACACTCCATTATAATGCACTCCAATATAACACACTCCATTAAAACACACAACAATGTCCAACATTTAAAACTGATTTTTTTTTTATTCATAAAGTTGAAATAAGGTGATTTTTCAAATCAACCGCACTTCAAATGGTATATGAAAAAATGGAATTTTTGCCATGCAGACAATGTAGAATCTGAGCCACAATATGTAAGAGCAAAAATAGAAGACCCTAATTAGACAGCTTCATCTATTAGCTGCATGCTCTGGGACAATTCTATTTTCCACTGCATTAAAACTGCCTATATGAGGTAAAGGGGTAAGACCAACAGTTCAGTGACAACTTACAGTGGATCGATTGTAGTGAAGATCTGCACAGTTCTTGGCAATCGGGTCTTTCTCCTGTGTTAAACAGAGTTAGTAACTACTGATAAATATCACATGGCATGTTTATATATAAGGATAAACACAGATAATCGTACATCATGTAAAATATCAAATTTCTGATACTGTTATCATTAACAACAACAGCAAGACCAGCAGTTCAATCTGTTTCCACAATTATCTTACAGATTATAGTTGCATATCTATAATTCAGTATATCTATCCATGAAAACAAAAACAAATCTATGTATCAAAATATCTTGATTCTAATATATGAGTGAAAATGATCAGCCAAGTGACAGCAACTAAAAATAGAAAATCTAAATTAAGGTTTAATAATTCTAAAAATAGTTTCAATACTGTTCGTGACATTATTGCCTGTGATGGGGAAGACGTCCATTTTTTTTTTAAATCATAGATGATTGCAATGAGTGATCAGGCATCTGTAGGTAAATATTGATAGATGTAATACACACATATAGGTCATAAATCAAATTCTTAGTCAGTGACCATCTGTAAACAACCTGTGTAATAGATAATTCAGGTATATGATAAAGGGACTGGCTTGAATTCCACCTATACTTAGCGTGTAGTAATGCTTCACTTTGTTGGTAACAAGAGCAATGCATGTGGATGCCAACACATGTCTGGTTTTTTTTTTTTAAAAGGTTGACATAAATTAGGTCAAAATGGACCTAAGAGTTATGGCCCTTGATGGGAGTGTAGCCCCTATGATAGGTAATAAGTATGTGAAGTTTGATGACAGATGCTTTTATAGTTTAGAAGTTATGGTCAATGTTTTTACAATGACGACGCCAACAACACCAGAGTTATGACAATACCTCGATTTTTTTCGTTGAAAAACAGACAAGCTAAAAGCACATTTTAACATAATATTAAAAACAAGAGGGCCATGATGGCCCTAAATCGCTCACCTGGTATCATTAGGCTATGTAAAATCAAGTGACCCCTGGGGCAGAGCCAATTTTGACCCCAGGGTCATGATTTGAACAAAGTTGGTAAGAATCGACTAGACAATGCTACACACAACCACACTCTACTTGGTAGAGGTCTATAAGCCCATGTTACATACCAAATATATAAACTCCAGACCTTGAAGATTTTTCTATTTTTTTTTCCAATATAAGTCTATGTAAAATCAAGTGATCCCTGGGGCGGGGCCAATTTTGACCCCAGGGTCATGATTTGAACAATCTTGGTAGAAATCAACTAGACAATGCTACACACCAAATATCTAACCTCTATGCTTTGTGGTTTCTGAGAAGAAGATTTTTTAAGTTTTTCCTATATTTGCCTATGTTAAATCAAGTGACCCCTGGGGCGGGGCCAATTTTGACCCCAGTGTCATGATTTTAACAATCTTGGTAGAAATCACTAACAATGCTCACACCAAATATTTAACTCTCCTTGTGGTTTCTGAGAAGAAGATTTTTCAAGTTTTTTTCTATATTAGCCTATGTTAAATCAAGTGACCCCTGGGGCAGGGCCAATTTTGACCCCAGGGTCATAATTTGAACAATCTTGGTAGAGAGTCAAAAGATCATGCTACATACCAAATATTTAAACTCCATGCTTTGTGGTTTCTGAGAAGAAGATTTTTCAAGTTTTTTTCTATATTAGCCTATGTTAAATCAAGTGACCCCTGGGGCAGGGCCAATTTTGACCCCAGGGTCATAATTTGAACAATCTTGGTAGAGAGTCAAAAGAACATGCTACATACCAAAAATCAAAAGGCTAGCCTTGTGGTTTCGAGAAGAAGATTTTTTCAAGTTTTTCCTATATTAGCCTATGTGAAATCAAGTGACCCCTGGGGCGGGGCCAATTTTGACCCCAGGGTCATAATTTGTACAATCTTGGTAGAGAGTCATAAGATCATGCTACATACCAAAAATCAAAAGGCTAGGCCTTGTGGTTTCGGAGAAGAAGATTTTTAAAATTTTCATTTTTAAAATCTATTTTTAGCTCTTGTGACCTTCTTATTCACCCAATCAAAATAATTTGAACAACTTTGATAGAGGTCATGATAAGGATGATTCCTGTGAAGTTTGGTCAAAATCCATCCAGTGGTTTAGGAGGAGAAGTTGTTTAAAGGAAAAGTTGACGCAAGACGCACGCACGGACGACGGACAAAAGGCGATCACAAAAGCTCACCATGAGCACGTTGTGCTCAGGTGAGCTAAAAATGGCTAAATTTAATTATTAAATATTCAGGTATGTTTATTGGTGAAACAGGAATGATCAAACTCACCCCTGAGTATATATGTATTACTTAGTGCTAAGTATTGTGGGTGGACTTCGAAGCTATTCATTCATACACATTTCTGGGTCAAAAGACAGCTTTCTGCAACTGTTTGACATTTACAGTCATTTTAAAACTCAAGCTTTATTTATCAAGATACACACACACAAATACAAATATTTTGCAACCTATGCATTTGCTTCATTGGTCAATACTAACCGCTTGTCTGTAGGCACTCATTGCTTGTGTGAGTAACTTTGGGTTCTGACCTTGTGTGAAGAATAGGGACAAGTAGGCATTGCCTAGCACCACTGAAAAGGAGCAAAACTTGATATTATGTACAGACAGGCAATGAACACAAGTAATTCTATGGAAAATATTGCAACAAATTACATTTTCAATTCTGTTTTTGATCTGCAATTCTGAAAAACTAAGTATTGATTGATAATTTTCTATACCATAGATGTCCTTAAACATGTTCCTTTACTACTAAGAGTGGAATAACAATGGGAGGCAACAACCTTTCATGACCTCCACTGGCAAAAAGTACTGGTCCAACCAAGGATCTATGATGAAAGATAAACATAAGCTGTGAGAACTTGTTTCCCCAATCAACATTAATAAGAAATAAGGGAGACAACTCACACCAGGACTGCCCATCTGCAATATCCAGCTGAACAGCTTCCTTGGCTTTCTCCACGCTCTCTTCGATGTTCTTGGCTTTCTCTTCCTGCTCCACATTCAGCTGCCGCAGCACCATTGACAAGTTACGCAGCGACACTTTGTTCTTCGACTGTGAATTTTATATAATATGTATGTTTCAATTGCATATATCAATCATATTCTATACAACAGTCAGGGTTAACAATGATATATGGTATTGTTAATCATATGATACCTGACTATCATTCAGATAGACAACTGATTAATTTGCTATGTACCTGTAGTTATCATATAACACAAAATCATTAAGAAAAGAGTGATAATTCAGATGACACTATTACTAAAATCTTTTCTTCCTTCGAAAGGCCATTCAAATTATTGTAAGTGAACTGTATCTGTTTCCTTTTTTAAAAAAAAAAATAATAATAATAAAATATGGCTATAGTTTGGTAAGGATGAGTTGTATTTTCTATTTGCAATGAACTGTGAAATTCTAAACGAACATATATAAATACAAAAGTTTTTATATTCATCAAGCGATTCTTAAAAAAAAGTAACAACAGTTACGAATAATTTGAAAATTTTGCAATTTTACTATGGTATTTATCATTTAAAAGAAATGATACTTACATGAACAAGGGCACCAGTAAAACAATTTTTTGAATTGTCAATATTTCCTTTCTTCCAGTACAATTCTCCCAGCTGGTTCCAAGCTTCCACAAGCTTTGGGTCCCGTTTCACTGCCTTGGAGAGAAACTCCTCTGCCTTGGGGTCATAGTCTGGGGTGACATTCAATATCTTGCCCAACAACATGAAGTACTCTGACAGGTTGGTGAACGCATCTAGGACAGTAATTATAAATGGTTAAAATGACTGTAGATCAAAATGTGCACTAGCCCGTGGAGTTTTGGCTGGTGAAAAACTGTATTTGCACATAGGGAAAATGCTAATGAACATTTTGCCTATTTATAAATCATAAAAGAGAAAGGAATTTGGACTGGTTCTTGAAAACCTGTTTTTCAATAACTAAACCAAGAGGGTAAAAAAGGTCCTATTCAGCTTGCTTAACTGAATATAACCAAACTATAATGCAAATATGATAATAGGATTTAAGGTAAAGTACCTGTAATGGTTCCCCTACATTTCAGACCTCATGGCCTTTCATGGAGTTAACCAAGGTTTCCTAATGTTTCATTAGGGTACCTTGGTTACATTGGTAGAGGTTTTGTGGTCCAAGACATAGCAGAACCATTACAGTAGCATCCCCAGGTCATTTTTTTATTGTTTTTAAAACTTTTAAAGAGTGGTATAGATGGAAAGTGCTATTGATAAGCTTTCCAAAACTGTTTTTATTTTTAAAATATCTTGAAAATTAAAAAAGTTATTGCATTTTAAAGTGTCGAAAAAACAGCTGAAGTTCAGAAAAATGGACATATACAATACATAGTAGGTTTCGAAACCTCGACGGAACCATCGCGTCGTGGAATTCACTACATTCACAACTAAAATTGCTCTAACTTTTTTATTTTTTAAGTTATTTTGATGAAACTTGGAACACAAATACTTTATTGTTGACTGGGCCAGATTCTATTGTTAAATATACTCTATTGTTCATTTTGGTTATTGTAAAAGAAAAATAAAAGCATGATATATTTAAGATTTTCTGATGCATCGTGGAATTTCGTATATTCACAACAAAAGTTGCTATAACTTTTTTATTTTTTAAGATATTTTGATGAAACTTGAAACACAGACACTTTACCATTAACTGATCAGATTATATTTTTTTAAAATTCTCTATTATTCACTAAAGTTTTGTATGTGAAAACTGAAAGTATGTCATGTTTTAAGATATAATCGAAAATTTAAGTTAAGACTCCACAGTTCCTGATTCCTAAATAAACCAAATCACAGCTTATTTTAAATGTTATGACACTTTTCCCAAAGTTTTGCGCAATAAATACTTATTTCAAAATATCTAATGACATATTTCCATTTACTTTACAAAAAAGACATTCATGAAAGTGAATAAAACTTTTGGTATGTAAAATATTCTGAATAGATTTACATCTATATATGACAATGGGTATGTAAAGTATTCTGAATAGATTTACATATATATGAGAATGGGTAAGTCAGTTTTAAAAAAAATGTTTTTAAAAAATTTTTTTCCAAACTTAATTTGCAATATTCAGTACGTGATATAAAAAAAAACTATAATGGTTATGGGGGAATTAAGGTTTTCAAAGGATAAAAAAAAAAAAATGATATCTTGTATTATTCATTATATAAAAAATAAGTTGTATATATTTATTAAACAAGAGAGAGAAAAGAGAGAAAGAAGTAATACTTAGAATTTAAATATAGCAATAAACTATATGCTTTTATCTTTCTCAAAATTGAAAATCTAAAATTAAGCCTAACACTTTTCCAAAACAACATTGTATAATCAAGTATCCAAATCTTGACTGGCTGATTATAAGGTTACATAATATTGCTCAATAATGTCATAAATCACACCTGGACCATAGACTACTTCCCTAGTGATTGCACCGCATGGGGCCAGCCATCAACTGTAACCCCATAAAAGGGGATGCAATCTCAAAGGGTTACTAAGTTTGTTATAAGTTAAATAAGGTCATAAACTATCAGCTGGAAAGTGTCTCTCAATCAGTTGATTACACAGCATGGGGCCTAGCTTTGTAATTTATGATGCAATATGGAAGACCCTCCCACACACACACACCAATTAAAACAAGAGGTTTATGTCAGTTAAGAGTGTAAAAATTGTTGGTTATATGCTACCAACTTTAAATAAAATTTTGCATCTTGTAGGAAGAGTACAGAATCACTAATTATATGTTTATTCATTTAGGTTAATTGTATTAAAAAAAAAATACAAAAAATACAGGCTTTTCCATCTAAGACAGCAGTTGTTTTATGCAGTTCATCTAGTTTATTTATACTTTTAATGAGTGAGTATTGTCCTATGTTCCTCCACAACATTTACTTAAGGTTTTAATCCGATTGATTGATTTCCCCTTCATTTCAAAGTCAGATGTAAGTTTGAGATTTTTATCACGAAAAATGATAGGTTGCATGCATGATTTTAATCTAATGAAAAAATGATATATAGTGATTTTTTTTCATCACCAAAGAAGGTGGGTGGGGAATGCAATATTAATGAGATTGCATTTCATCCCCTTTTTTTTCAGAAATAAAGAAAATTTTACTAATATGTATATGCAGCACCATTCATTCATTGTGAAAATAAATGCGTATGTATGTCAACCAAAGTGCAGTTAGAAGTTAGTTATGACAATTACGATCGTCGTATGGTACGAAATTTCACTCGGTAAACAAAGTAATTTAACTAAGTAAAATGTGTATTACAATGATACTAAAGTTAAAAAAATATGTTAATTAAAGGATTTATACGCGAAAGATGTTGTATCAACAAGAAAAACATCTATATACACCTTTACATTCTCGTTCTGAAGTTTTGTTTTCATTATCGGTAAAATTCAAAATGGCGGCCGCACTCGATTCGCCGAGCGGACGGTTTTTTGTAAAAGTTTGATTTTCATCGGACGATGCGGATGCTTTAATATGCATGAATTGTCTTGAAAAATATATCAAATTAAAGAGCAGACTTTATACTTTTAGAAGTATAAAGATCTATTTTACTTACTTTTTAATCTTCCTAAAAAACGCGCCAGACTTCACTACCTTATTACTCGGAAATTAATTGACATATACGTTAAGTTCAAAAACCTCGAGAAAGTTCATTCTTTTCTGTAAATGGTGATATAATTTTTAAATCTAAAAAACGGTGTTTAATAATCCGCAACCGCGATCATTAAACATACGTGTAATCAATTCTGCGTCAGTTACACGGTATCCCGAAATTACACAAAATTTACTTACCTGGCGGATTTTACACACAACTACGACAAAAATAAGAACAAAACAACAAAAACATATACATCATTGGAAAGATAATTTTATTTACATTTAAGATATGTAAGTTTGATATTGTTTTGATATTTTTTTCCCTTTGAAAACAGACTTTTTGTACACTAGGTATACCGATTTTGCAGAATTCTTAACTGGCTCTGCAGCTCAGCTGGGGATGCTAATTACAGGGACTTTATCTTCAAAGATATACAATATTTTTTGTCTCCTATCAGTTGTAAACATTGTAAGTGTCACGAAATTATGTTCTCTATATATTCTCATGTAAACCTTATGTTTCTCACATCTACAAATCTAAATAACCAGTGCACACCCATCTAGTTGAGCACATCAACTGAGACTACCAAGCAACCATTTTATTTTACCTTTTTTACTTTCCACATCCTCAAATGTTTCATTCATCTTTTTCTTGACTATGCCATTTTTGTTCCCTGCTTCTTCAATACTGAACTGTTCAAAATAATGGTCTCTGAAGTGATACAGGCTATCCACAGCCTCCTGAAAAAGCATCACAAAATTCACAGATGTAATCTACTGGTAAATTTGCCACTGGCAGAAATTAGTAAATTATGAAAATTATTCAAATGACTTCAACAGGGAATCTTTGAAAAACATAAATAATTTCATACATTGATAAGTTATACCAAAGACAGGAGTGGATTTTTCAAATTATTTCTTAACTTCTTCTGAATGGTACAATGGCTCTTTGAATAATGAAAATAGAATTTTACACTTAAAAGTTAATGACTCAGTTAAACAACATATCCAATTATTTCCTACCCAAGCATTTCCTTCCTAATGTGTTACTGGATACTTTTTATATTCAAGAAATGTTTTGAAATCATCACACCTTCCTCTCTTTGATCATGTGACTATCAGATTTATTACCATTAAAATTCATTGACATATCCTGTTGTGAAATATTGTTTGTCTCCATTTGCTGAATGACTCTCATATGATCAAGATGGACATTAAAAGGCAAAAGTTATAATGGTTTCAAAACATTTTCTGATTTTACAAATACTGTTGGTTAGCCATATGAAATAAAGCTACTGTGCAAGGGTAAAATTTCCATGCATTTATAGTGATCATACTACATGACATATGTTGAACTGGACTGTTAGAGTGTTGCTTTAACAAGAGAGCTTCCTGTTAGATTAAAGAATCAGAATGAATAGCTCAATGGAATGATACCATATTGTATTTTTCTTAATTCAGGTCACTTACACCCTGACCTTTTCAATCATGGCTAGAGAAGTTACGAGAACTGTTGAAGGAGAATACCTTCTCTTCATATAAGCATGCAGGGCCGACTTTGGGGCATTGTTGCATATGTATGTTTCCTGCGTTAAACCAGGTCTTGACGGATTTTTGGATTTTTTGCCCAAAAACAGTGTTTAAAACAACAACCTTTGAATCTGCATCACTAAAACTACCGCTGGACTACAGTGCACCTTGACTCATGTTGGGACCAAAGACGTAAATATTTTCCTTTTGTTTTAATCTTGGATCATGGACAAGAACACTAACTGGTATGGATATGGACATTTGTTCAGACAGTTGAGTTCTATACCTCGTTTGTTTATTTATTAGCCTCTATGATCTTTGCAGGATGTATACCCAGGACTGTCGAATCCCTAGTACAGCATTCTATAATGCTTACCAGGGAGATGGTTTTACCAATACACTTTATACTCTAAACCGTTAGGATGCTAGCCTTCCTTGCTGATTATCTCTGTAAATGTCAGGGAAAAAGTGCAATCAATGTGGAAATGGGACTTAAACTCATGACTGCAGTATGGTACTACACAGACCAACACAGATGATATAACTGGGATTCATTTATTGTAAGATCCATATTAGACTTGCATAAACTAATCATTTTAAAAGCAAAGCATTTTGCCAAAGTGTGCCTGTTCAGTTTTGAAACTGAGGTACAATTACTGTTTTTTTTTACAATTACTGTGTATCCCTTCATACAGAGGAAGTCCCTACAATTTTTAGGGAACATCGCCAATTTCACAGGTAAAAAGACCCTCTACAGAGGAAAAATGGGCATGCTGTTGCCATGAATCTGACTCTGAGTATTAATTTGAGTCTACTCCTTTCCCATTTTTTTAATTATGATGGCCCAGATTACCGTATTGTCGAATTCAAAAGGAAACAACGGCTATTGGAGGATGTGCAATCTACCACAACTAGTTAAGCTCTTTATCTACGATAAGTGGAAGCAAAATTATTGTATACTATACGGAAGAAACATGAAATTTCTAAACACATGTAAAACAAAGTTTTTGACATGTTTAAACAGAGCATTTCTCAACACGTGTTTTGATGGAATGGACTCATGAATGGTAATTCAAATGATGCAAACATGTGAAATATATACAAAATATCAATAATTTACTAGACATTTACAGTTTGTTTCATTTATTTAAGAAATATAATTACTTTTGCTTTCTCAACCGGTGTCTTGTTTTCATCGGCAGCCATGTTGTTTACTGATGTTGTGCTTACTTCCGGACAAACCTTTGCGGAGACTGGGTCCTCAGCCGAATCCAGTTTTAGCTCCAATATTATTCATTGCTCAAAGTAGATCAGCCATGAGAGCTTGAACAAGGATGGAAACAGTGACTCAAACACGGATTGAGTGAAAAGGACATTTTTCTAAGTGTCGTAAACAAATTTTAAAATGTATTTTGAAAACCCCCTATTCACGGCTTCCATGTTGCGCCAGTAAATATAATTTTAAATGCTTAATATATCTGTTTATACCCTATTAAGTTTCCCTGTGTAGTTAAATGATTGATGATGTTTTTCTTAAATGTATATATATATATATATATATATATATATATATATGTAAACTGTATACGAATAGTGTTTTATACATTTTTAATTGTTCTTCCAATTAAAAAATATTTTTATAAACGTATATATGTTATGTGTTATACACTGTATCGGATTTTTAGTGAGGAAAAAATCTTATATAGAATAATGTATTTCCAATTAAAAATATGAAACTTGTGTGTGATTGTGGTTATGTAGTCTATATGAGTTAAGACCAATTAATGACGGGTGGGCGGGGGGGGGGGGGGGGTCTGTTTCCGGACTGCAAATAGATCAGCAACATTGCCTAGTGTTCTTGAAAGTAATAATAATAATAATAATAATAATAATAAATAAAATAAAGAATCGTTCTAAGTATGACTTTCACACTCTGACTCCAGCTATGCCCATTGGTTTCAATAGGAATTTGAGAACGATACTTAAATTAGAGCCCGAACTTTCGAGAATGGACAGTATGATTTGGTGGCATTTGCCATATGCCACCAAACACACTTCCATTCTCGAAATATCATATCTTTTGACCTATAGAAGTCAGTCTTAATTAAATAAAATGCGTGTAAAATGACAAGTTTAATTCATGAAAATTTACTGCCCTTTCAGCAATTATTCATGGTCGGAATCCACGGATTTTTTTTCCGTTATCACAAACGGATTGAGAAGCAACGCGTATTGGGCGAGCGTGGATTTCAATTGTGACAGCAATTATTTTAGATATGTGTTTCGAAGAATAATGAGTTGTTCTTAATTTTGCAAATAAGAAAGAACGCCGTCTTGCTTACAGGTAGTAAACAGTGCAAATTGCATGTATTTTGTTGAATAAACTACTTGCAGGGTCTCTTTGTAGAGAGGTCCTGTCACGTGCAACACAATTTCCATGTAATATCGATAAAAATATGCGTTTTGTCAACTCTTCGTAATGATAGTTAATAGATCGGTTAAAATATAATTAAATTCACAAAAAAAAACACAAAAAAAACAAAAACACTGATCAACAATAGAAAAATGTTGTTGTAGGTGAACTCCTTCTTGAATTTTGCGACATAAACTTTACCCTGAAATTTGTAGAAACAACAACAGCAACATTTATTGACAAAATGTGATGCATGAGAAACACATGTCACGGCTGCACACGTTACAGGAAACTCATTTTCTAGAACTCATATGAAAAAAAAGTTTGGGTGACAATTTGAAATTTTGAGTGACGAATTTAAGTCATACTCGAGTCACTGATCTGTTGCAAAAGTCATTTTTGTACAAAGATTAATTTGCCAGACAAGAATGGGATTTGCGATATGAACAAGAACATCCGTACCAAGGGCATCTACACCTGTATAGAACAAGGCTCTGCATAGAACCAAGAGCCAGCGAGAGTGATTTATATCAGTTGTGATAACCGTCATAACGAAATTTAAATTTTAAGCTATCTCGTTTGTGTGTTTTTTAAGCAATTAAATTCAAGAGTTTATTAGGCATAAACACACAGTTTATAGCAATACAACTTATGGCGTCACAAACACATGGACAATACATGCAAGAGAAAAGCATGAAATAAATAATGATGTTTTATATAAATATAAACTTTATAAATTGCTATACTTGAATCACTGTAAAGCTTTAGAGTAACTATTACAAATAGTTATCAGGTATAAATATTTATATTTCATATGATTAAATGCAATTACTTTAGTATATTATTGCTGATAAGCTCATTTTGGAATGTTTCATAACCAATTGTTATATATTATTACGTATGTGTAAAATATATCTCATATAGAGATAATAGGTGTGAGATTTATTCACTGTGGAAAGATACCCATACACATTATGACTTAATATACGGACGGTATTATGACTTGACTATTTTTACCGTCGCTTCGACAGTATTTCAGTCATAGAGCGACGTCCAGCTAATTGCAGGTGGAGGAAGACCCCGAATGTACGGAGGCATCCGGGTAGAACCACCGACCTACCGCAAGCCAGCTGGAAGGCTTCCTCACATGAAAATTCGAATGACCCTGCCGGGATTCGAACCCACGCGGTGAGGTGTTAAAGTCAACGACTTTACCCTCTCGTCCACGGAGGCCCCACGGTATTATGGACGTACGGAAATCCTAGACCATACCATAAAAGGCACAGGCATATACAACTCATCGCCGGAGAATACTATGTAGTTACCGTATTTGAAGACATGCGTGCGCCGTAATACTTTTTTTTTATCTTCTTTATATTTATTACAGGCCTGTATTTCCCTTTTACTTTTAATATCTTTTCGACTTTATAAATTATGAAAATACGTGCAGTTAGTCATTTCGAAGTCTAATTTTTGAGAAAAAAAAACAAACAACAAAGTTTCAATAATGATAATGTTAGGTACAGGTGCAATCCAGGGACGTCGAAATTAATATGTTTAAATTATAACATGTTCCCCAATCGATGTTATAATAATAAGAAATAAAAAATATCTAAACTAGTACAATAAATACTTAATCAAATAAGTACCCTAGGTCAAGACAAATGTAAATCTAGAGATATCCATATAATTCCGATCCAATTCTGTTTCCTTACATACACAAGACAACTGATCGAGCGCATGTACTTTTATATCTTCTAAAATCAAGAAATTTCCCGCCATTTTCTGATATGCCGAGAATATGGCTCCATAACAATTACTGCTAGTGTAATTCACTTGCTTTATGTTTGGAAACAGGAGATATTCTGATATAAAGGTCCTGTTGGAAATCAAGAACGCGACCAAAAGCTTAGATGTTTTCAAGGATAGTCTTAAATAATAAATTACATCAGACGGATCAAGATGCATGGTTTCATACTTTGTCAGAAATACGAAAATCCCTGCTGACCACTCGGAAAAGTTGTCAATTTTTTAAACACAATGAAAGCATAAAATAATCTCAAATAATCCTGTAATTCAGCTGCACACTGAAATGTCACCCAACAAATGGACCGGCCAAACTCGAGGTCCTATAACTACAGGTTTTGAATGGAAAACAATAAACGTCAAAAGAAGCACATTTATTGAATGTTAACATGTATACATTTTTTCACAAAAAAGATAAATGAAGATAGATTCAAGCAAATGTACAATGGCACAGTGCATGTATCAATAAAATGAATATCTCCGATACTTATGCAAGGCAGATATACATGAGCTTACATGCATTTCGATTAAAACTGTGTAAGGTATGACTCCCCTTTAATTGTTCTTTTAAAAATAACGAAGTTGAAAGTAATGCTGATCATTAAGCAAATATTTAGAATGTATTTTAAAACAGGTTTCTGATACATGTAATATCTGCCTTAAAACACGATAGTTCTGCATAGATCCAATTCACGAATTTTTTTCTTTAAATAATCGTCTTGACATCAACTTGATGTTATTTACTTTTATTGATAAAATATATTACAACTGAACATCTAAACATTTACACTTCAATGTCACATACAATGACAGTCTAAATCTTTTGAAACAAATTGCCTTATGGCCTATACATCCTCATCAGTGGAATTTCTCTTTCTTTCTAATGTGGGTTTTTTCAATAATGTTTTATTTTTATCCACTCCTGTTGGTGCACGTGCAGTTCATCCTCAAGATACCTTTTGTCTTTTACACCGAACTGTAAATTGCAATGAAAGTGACACTATCTCTTCACTGAATGAAATTTTCAATTTCAACCACTTGTAAGCAGTACATGATTTAGTATGTATAAAATGCTAATTGATCATATAAAACTATAGAAAACACCGGAACACCTCAATGTCACAAGCACAACATTTATAATACATTTGGTATCCATAGATACTAGTCAAACATCTTCCTCACACCCATTCTCTACTTGATCCTATCACCTGACATACACATGGCACGGACTGAAAAAACCCTCGCCCCACGTGACATGGTTTTAACTTTATTTATTTTTTTAATTACTTAAAGACCATTAACAGTATATTCTGTTAAGGCTAGGCATCTTGTGTAGTCTTTTAATTTAGAATTTAATATACCAGTAAAATAAAAAAAAATCTTATAAAAGATCTTTTATAGTATAAAAAAAAAACTCCCCTTGTGCCAAAGTAAGATATCAATATTGAGTGAATGGAAGAAAGTTTGAAATTTGATCGCTGAGTATAATGTTTAATAGCTAGCAAGGTACTAATCCTTGCAAAAGAGCCAAAACTAAATTCATTTCTATATCACTGGTTTTAACCTTGTTTGATAGACATTCATGTAGGGTATGGCTTTACACCTGATGTCAACCAATAGTGGTCAGTTTACCCATTCACCCCTGTCTAGTTTAAAACAATTTTATCATCAAATGACACACCATCTGTAAGCGTCTGAAAAATGTCCCAAATTTTTAAAAAATGCAGATAATCAAACTGTCCAGCTTTAAATAAAATCTGTGGCCATCATGTTCAAAATGTGTGCCATTTAAAATGCCACCCGCAGCACACATACACTTCAATATTACAGCATTCCACACTATATATATATACACACACGGCACCCCATATATATAATTACAATGGCCATGGTAAATGGTGATGATGATACACGACTAGAATAAAAAAGAAACATGGAATTTGTGACTCAGAACACATGCTGTCTTCTACAGAATGCTGTTAATACCACACTGTTGTTTGTTCACTTCAACTCAAGTATATAAGACATTCCTGACACAGATCTCATTTGCATAACAAATAAACATCAAAAGCATGGTTTACAATGAGATTTACATGTTATAAAGTATACATTTTTGCATACACTATGAAAAAAAGTCTCTCAAATTCATTTAAAAATTTTTTTCTTTCCAAAAAAATGAAAAAAAAACAAAAAACCTTAAGGTTTTTTAGGGATAAGTTATTAATTTGTTCATGTATATGTATTTCAAAATCAGCATTCCTGAATTATTTTCAATATGAACCTGGCTAGCCAAATTTTACTAGATAAATCTCACTTTCTTATCAACTTTATTTTGTGATACCGATTTAATTTAATCTAGGTTTACCATCTTTTACAGTATGTTTTCATTTTTTTCGTTACTGGTACCCCAGACTGGATTTGTCCCCTTCAATTTCAAAGGGTATGGTATAGATTAACTATATAAGCTGCAGTTAGATATTGTAAGGTGGTGGTAGGATGGTTCCCCGACCTACTTCCATCAGAAGACAGGGATAATAAAGGTTAAAAAAACAAAAACTATATAAGCTGTATATGTAGCTGTGAATGTTGAGTAATCATGAAGACTCCCACAAAATATAGATAGCTTCTGTAGGTCTGTAATGACTGAAGGTATTTAACCCCTGAAAAAACACCCCAAAATTGGTAAGTAATGAATAGTTCTACTCTGGTCTTCAAACTAAAGCAAGACTTGGTCCGTGAAACATGATTAATGGACCTTGACAAACAGCCCAAGCTATCTGTGGCAGTGTTGATTACGTGTTACTCCTTGGAATGCATTTGAATGTGTGTACACGGCCTTAAGTCATGTGACATCTGTACATTGTGATCCGACGCTCAGTCAGCTCCATAGGCTATTGCAACACTAACAAAAATACAGTCATTTTAGTATATTCCACATGTTTACGCATACCACACAATATAACGACTTGTACTGTGGTTTTTATAAATACACATAATTATTGGCCAGTTTCCTCTTCAAGCATGACACAATGTAACAATACTTGAACGATAAACATTTGTATTACACTTACAATGAAAACTAAATCTTGTGCCAATGTTTACTTAGCACGATGTATAATAATAAATACAACTGTATTGAATTTTTGCATTTTTCAAAGATATCAAAGTTATGATTTTACTAAATGGAATAAATATATGTACATGTGTATTATATGTAAAAGGGCCAAAGCAGTTTTGATTGCACTCTTGCATCTGCATGCAGAAATATGCTACAAATATGTTTCAAAATCAAAGAGTCTACATTTACAGTGAATAATAAATATTTCCATTGTGCAATAATAGTTTTGTTTTCTTTCTGTTTTTTATTATAACAATGAACAAATTCTTGTTTTAATCTTTTATGTTTTACAAAGTCCACTTTGAACACATCTTTGCTTTTCCTTTTCCTTGACACTAAAGCAATGATATCATTAAGTAATATGAACCAATCCATTGTCTAGTTCACACATAAGGATGTCAATCCAATGTCAAATAATTTTTACAATTCTTGGCCGTTTTAATCATCTATCTTTATTTTTTCAATCTTCGTGATTCAGGTTATATGCTGCCAATTTTAATCGCAGCAGAGGAGACTGTGTTATCAGGGGCGTGTCACTCGTAGGTGTCCTGTTGGCGCGCATCATTCTTGGCGATGTATTAGAGAATGTGCTGTCGTATGACATTTTTCTCTGTTGAATTGGAGATGACGAATTCTGATGGCCTTTCAAGGAGCCATGGTTATTCCGTTTAACTCCAAACAAAGGTGAGTATGTGGAATTATTGAAAGTATTTTCTCTGGACATGGTACCTGTGGGGACTTCTTCCCCTGGGGAATAATCCCGGTACATATTCACTTTATGGCCCTGCCCTGGGGACGGGGTATACATGTCATTCTGGTACACAGACTGAGGGGCCGAGTGGTTGTCTGCGTCCTCGTAGTCATGGTTCATGAAAATGTTGATTGGATGTTTCTTGTCGATACTGTATGTCCTCTGGCCAGGTGATAGATTGTCATCGAGTTTGGACTTCAGGATCGGCGGTGGGGCAACGTAGATGTTGGGTGACATATTGTAACGTGTTTTTTCTGATGCGAAGCCTGCTGGTTGCGTTTTTGTTGGCGCTGGAACTGAAGGTACAGTGTAATGGCCATGCAGAGGAACACGACGCCGAAGGAGCAGGCTGTTACGATAATGAAGAGAGTCATCTCGTCCATTGACGGTACCAAGTGACCTGAAACGTACAGGGAAAAATCGGGTATACAGTAAGCTTCATTTACATGGAACACTGTTATGAGGAATTTCTTGTTATAGCGAACACATTTACAGGTCCCAATTTGTCACCTTCCTAATTTCTTAACAAAAAAGATCTTTTCTGTGAATTTGGTTATAACTTATTATCTGATATTGCATACAA
>CM037783.1:51550859-51600859 GCA_021229015.1 Solen grandis | reverse complement strand
TATGCTTGGTCCCTATGAACCATTTCTTCTGATAGCTCATAATAAAGTTTAACTGAAGTGTGTCTCCGTGCTTTGTATGACTTAATTCTTGTAATCAATTAAAATTGATTAGTTAACAGCGACATTTAAATACATTTTTATGAGTACATAACAAAACATATGTCACTTAAAACATACTTCAATGGTGTTTGTTATAAAATGTTTGTTGTTGTTGTTGTATTGGGGTTTACCGTCGCTGCGATAGTATTTCAATCAAATAGAGACGTCCAGCTAATAACAGGTGGAGGAAGACCCCAAGTATACAGAGGTACCCGGGTAGAACCACCGACCTACTGCAAGCCAGCTGGAAGGCTTCCTCACATGAAAAATCCAAAGTCCCTACCGGGATTCGAACCCACAGCGGTGAGGGGCTGAGAGATTTAAAATGTTTGTTCGCAATACAAAAATGTTGTATATCAGGAATAAGTTCCTTAAACGGATATAAAAAAACTCCAGCTATAGTGAACAGAAAATCATGGCCGCATTGAATTTGCCATCAGCTGAGTTTACAGTACACACTCTACATTCTAATGTTGATTGAAGATACCTGAAATAGCAGTTGAATTAATACTAATCATTTTGCAAAACATGACAAAATCCCTAGCTTTATGAATATCAAATTGCTATTTATAAATCTTCAAAAATCATGATTACCTATCTGTCTACAAAACACTGTGAACTCTACAAAAATCAAGGCTTATTTCAACAGAAATTCAAGTTAAGTTCAGCAAAGGAAATACCTGGTATATGCCAAACACATCTTTACTTACAGATTTGCAATATGCATACCACTGCGAGAAGCCTGTACTCAAGTTGTGAAAAGATGTGACCATCATAGGAGAGAATACAATTTTTGAAGATGAGATGAAATAAAATAAAATCTGCAATTTCTATTATAGAATAAATCATGCAATTTTATTTCCTTCTCGTGAACTTCAAAAATTGTATATTCACTTGTGTCTATGCCACTCTTGAGAGTACAAATTTCAAAGTTCACTTCATGAAATAAATTTGCATATTCCACAAAAAAGAACCAATATCCTTTATTTAATTATAGCATCTTCAAAACCCTGCTGTATTATAATAAACAGGTACATACACATGGAGCTGGAGGTGGCGCCATCTGGGGAGGTCTGCTGGGGGCTACACGCATCACAGGTCACCTGACCCTCCCGGGCCTGGTACTGACCTAGGCCGCAGTACTGGCAGATGTCAGCAGTCATGTTGTGGAATGTCCCTGCTGGGCACGCGACTGTAACACATACATAATGTTTATGCAGGGGAATTGGACAAAAACCAGTTACCTGCCCTTGGTTACACGCATCCGGATGTTTTTATACAGAAATAGTGACCCTATTTAATGCTGAATCATGGTGATTCTTTTATTGCCAAAAAGGATTAAATCCTATAGAACACAGTATAGATAGTCAGGAAATGTCAATTTTGGAGGGTTATTCACGTAACAACCTTAGAATATAAGCACTGCCGAGAGGGGAACTATTGAGAAATTTGGTATGTAATAGCCAACCTAATCACTTTCCTAATAAACATGTTATTTAGGCTTTAAATAGGTAAAAAAAAAAATAGGTTATCCCATGCTTGAATGAACAGAATTGTTTCTCTTGAATAAATAACCAGGGCAAGTTTGGATGTAAATTTTAAAAAAATGTCACTTTGTGTACATTTTTTTGTATATGGTTATAGAGAACATACAGCAAAAATAATTCTGGTGTTTATCTAATAGATTTTTACAACAATTCCTCTTATTAATGGTTCAGAACAAGAGTAAAAACTGAGTATATAATCTATATAATACTCCATGCCAAGTACTCATTTTTCAGATGCTGATAAAAACAAGAGCATCGCATGTGGATGCCAATGCTGGTCTGTTAAAAGTGTTTGAGTAATTGGCTACATTTAAGTTTTTGCATGACAATGACAAGGACGACAACAACAACGACCTGGTGATCATAAAAGCTTGACTTTTTCTTTGAAACAGACAAGCTGAAAAAGACAGAGACAGAAAGAAATAAGGACTTATAGATCTGTTTGGTATATATTCTCCATAGAGAAATTCAGTTAAAATTCAGAAGCTATGACAAACAGACTAGAGCCTACAGCAGTACATACTACAAATGGAGTTGTCAGGTATCTGTCCCCGGGGACAGGACCACTTGGCGTCAGCGTGGGTCAGACTGCCGGTGATGGCCATGAAGCGGTGTTCCTCGAACTGAAGCTCTAGGAATGAAGCCAGGGACTTCAGCTCCGTCTCGATCTTCTTGCTAAGGCCATTTATGTCTAGTGCTGCTGCCGTCTCCGTGCTGGATAAAACACAATGGGCGATACATCATTTTTGTTTTTCAATATTTGTAGAAAGAAATATTTGGAATGCACATATTTAGATTTGAGCAGTGAGAGTTTAGCCCTGCCTTTCCCATTCATGGCTAGGTCAACTTCTCACAAACAATACTGTGTGTCATTATGTGTAAACCAGGTCAACCTTGACTACCCTTTATTCAAGAGTAGCTATTAGTTAGCCAGTAAGTCAATTTGTATACACTGGAAAGGTTCATTAGTAAATACTGTAATTAATTTGTTATTTGTTTGGATTTTCAATTTTGTAAAAATTATTCATAAACTAGATGTGGGTGTTCCTCGGAACACTTGTGTCGCCTGCATTTAAGCATGTTTGATGAAAGAATTGACTAGAAAATCGATCTTTTGACAAATTATTGATAAAGCATAATCTATTTTGTGAGGTACAAAATAACACCAAATCACACACACATACACACACATATATATATATATAATTTTTTTTTGGGGGGGGGGGGGGAATAAAATATTCAAACAGTGCAATATGTAATAATTTTCCCGAGCACTTTCGACTATACAGTCTTCATCAGAGGAGTGTCAGAATGACTATGAATTCAAAACATTAACTGTAAGAAAAATTATGACGTCATTAAGCACTTATGACGTTAATTATATATATGTTGCAAGTTTGTAGTCATCATTATCATTATTGAGTTATCATTCTTGTGTACTGCACTCAGACCAATGAGATCTATCTACTATAAATGTTTAAGGCAACACTTCAAATACTTTACAAGTTATGCACCACACAAGAATTAAATCCAAAAAAATAAACAAAGGGAAATAACTCCAAAAATACAACAGTTATCATTCTTGCACAATGCACTCCATGAGATCTTTCCATCTATGAAGTTTCAAAGCAATATCTCAAATACTTTTTATGTTATGCTCCTGACAAAAATAAAGACTGAGAATCAACAAAGGACAATAACTCAGGAGAAAAGAAAGTGAGAGTTATCATTTATGTGAACTGCACTCCTCTTCAATGAGATCTATCTATCTATAAAGTTTTAAGTCAGCACCTCAAATACTTTTTGAGTTATGCCCTGGACAAAAATTAAGACTGAAAATCAACAAAGGGCAATAACTCAGAAAATATGAAAGTCATGGTTATCATTCTTGTGCACTTCACTCCACCTCAATGTGATCTATCCATGTTTTAAGTTTCAAGGTGATACCTCAAATACTTTTTGAGTTATGGTCCGGACAAAAATAAAATCTCAGAATCAACAAAGGGTAATAACTCAGAAAATACGAAAGTCAGAGTTATCATTCTTGTGCACTGCACTCCACCTCAATGTGATCTATCCATGTTTTAAGTTTCAAGGTGATACCTCAAATACTTTTCGAGTTATGGTCCGGACAAAAATAAAATCTCAGAATCAACAAAGGGTAATAACTCAGAAAATACGAAAGTCAGAGTTATCATTCTTGTGCACTGCACTCCACCTCAATGTGATCTATCCATGTTTTAAGTTTCAAGGTGATACCTCAAATACTTTTCGAGTTATGCTCCGGACAAGAAAGTGTGACGCCGACGACGCCGACGACGACGCCGACGACGCCGACGACGACGACGACGACGACGGACAAAGTGATCCCTATGTGTCTGCCATGCTATGCAGGCGACACAATAAAGATTGAGAACTTTATGAAGAAGCACAATTTCATGACATTTTCTTGTGTAAATGTTAACTGTTATTTCATATAAGAGCTAAGCAGAGGATTTACTTTGGAAAATGTGTTCTTTTTTATGTAGGAAAAAATTATGTTTATTTTGGTGAGTGGAAACAGACTAGGTGGTAAATGTTACCATAAAAAAAAATCACAAATGTATAAGGCTTGTTATTAAATGCTGAACACCATATCATTTCATAAAACTGAAAATACACCCGAAAAACTCTGGAACTATATTCAGCCAATAAATAGCAACTGTATAATCCTTTGTTATCTACATTACTAGCTTAACCCTTTCCCTCATATATTAAGGAAGGTACACATAAAACCTGATAAGCCTGCGAGTTACTCGCAGGCTGATCTGGTTTTATGCTGTTCGCATAGGTCTTTTCATGGTTTCTTCTATGAGGGAAAGGGTTAAACTGATTGTAAAAACAAGATTGTGACAATTAAAAATGTCACTTACTTGTTTTTCAGAGTTATATTAAAGGAGATGGAGAACTCATCCCTCTCAAGGTCCTCAACGCAGCCCTCTGTGTTGTTGCCATGGTGACCCTCCTCTCCTATGCCACACGGCACTGTCAGATTGCCCACCTCGCACACTCCATTCACACACAGCTGCTGTCTCTCCAGGTGCTCCGAAATCTTGATACTCAAGGATGACATCACCTCTGGTCGGTGCTTGTTGATAGGGCCATTGAAGAGGAGGTGGAACTCTTGTTGCAGCACTGACGGGAACTGACGACCTACAAAGGTCATTCAAATTTGTTTTAACAGTTCATCATTTATAGTGACTATAAACTATGGTGCACATGGTTCTAAAATTGTTCTCAGTGAAACCTACGTGTGAGTTACATAATTTTTCCATTACCATAGCAACCAGAACTTTGGTCCGAGAAAAAAAACAAAGTAACATGCAAAATCTGCATACTGCCATCTATTCATATACCAAGTTTCATAATTTTATCTTAAATGGTTTTTAAGTTATCACGGGATCCAGATTTCCGGACATCCAGATGAACAGACAAAGGGCAAACCTAAAGTCCCCTCTGGAGTAAACACCGGTAGGGGACTAACACCGTTATATCTTTATCAAAGAAACTGTAATTCAGTCAGCATACTTGTCAAAAATTTCCTGAATCAGAAAGCATATATTTACGCTAGTTGTCATCTAAACAAACAATTGTGTGTTGCCCTTTTTCTTAAGTATAGGCATTTTCTACCAGTGAAAATCATTCTAATTCATTTGGTCTCATCTTACATAATCATCCTTAATTAGGTAAAAAGGGAAGTATGCAAAAAAAAAAAAAATCCTCAAAATTCAAATTAGAAAAAAAATGCTCACTTAAACATGGCCTCTGTGTAGCCATGACTTTATTCAAGGAATCAATGTCATCAGGATGCTTGCAGCTGAACAGTCTCCTGAAGGTCCTGATTGGATTCACCACGTAGCCAGTCTCACAGATGATGCGACAGTCTCCATCACTCTTATCACCATGGTTACACACAATCCCGCCATGTTGAATTTCTGGCAAGTCACACATCTTATCTGGAGTTAAATAAATGAGAAATCAAGCAAATGGACAAAACTTTATTCAGGTAAAACTTTGTTTGCTGTCATCTGTAATTGTTGGACACCCACGGTCAATTTGTTATATTATACTCCACTCATAAACCATGGAATTTTCAACTAGCAAATTGACGTTTATATGCGTTTAAGCCTTCATGAACATATTTAAGCCAATCAAAATAATGTTTAAATTTTGGATATTCATTATGGAGGTAAGAAAATCAGTGTTGGGGTAAATGTTATTTTGGATATTTTGATACAAGTGTTTGGAGTTGATAACGCTAGACAATTTTAGACTCCATATAATCGGCTCGTGTATCGGCTTTCAAACTCAACAACTAAAAGGTTGTGAAAAACCCAGCAGGTGACACAAAAAAAGACGGGGTCAAGCTATTAAACAGGATCTTCATGCATGTATCACAGCAAGCATACAGTATGGGGCTCCATCTGGATTTATAAAATTTTAAGCAATATAATTTCTTAAAACGCATAATCCATTTTTTTATAATAGTAAGTTAATTATGCTACTGTTATATTTTAATACTGACTGACACCTAAAATTGAAGAAAAATATTGATTTTCTCATATTCAGTGTTTTCTCTAATTTCCTGAAGAACATGCTTGCATAAAACATTCATCTCTTTCATGCATCCTTACAAAAAGAGTCTTACGATGCATAACTTCAACATTCCCTTTTTTCTCAAGAAATGACTAACATTCTAACTAACACTACCTTGCAAGACAATGACTTTGAACGAGCAGTGAGCAAAGTTCCCGGCCAGATCCTCCGCGGTATAGTTGACTATGTTCTCTCCGGGCGGGAAGATGCTGCCCGACTGGTCGGAACTAACCGTCCTGAGGACCTTCACGTTGTCCTCTACCTCCGGCTCCTTCCACTGGACACTCTTCATACTGTCCTCTGTACGGACCTTTATACTGCCCGGACAGTAGGTGAACATGGGTGGGTCAATGTCTAGAACACACAGGGGTTAATATCTAGGACATGCAGGCAGATTAGTAACCCTTTCCCTCATATAAACTCATTTTGATAAACTGGCAAACAGAGCAGACCCAGATCAAAGAGCCATATCCAGGAGTTTCTGATCAGGGTCTCCTCTGTTTGCACATTAAATATTGTATCTCAGATTCTACAAAGTCTGTACTGCAAAGAAAAATTCATTGTTTCAAATACCATTTAAAGTTCAGTTTATAAATATTCATCTAGTCATAAAGCTGTAAATAAATATTCATGAAGTAAAGGGTTTTTAAGTTGGAAAAACAAAGGTAGTCAGGCAAAATTGGGTTAGATGTGGGTACATTTTAGTCAAATGTATGCATTTTATCATCCAGTCATGCACATCATTAAAAATAGCACATTGTATGGTAGATCAAGTTTCGCATCCGAACTTTAAAATCAAGCAGTTTTAACTCTAACCAAATCAATAGTAATTCTACCATCTTTAACCCAACCTCTGTAAATGTGACTTATTCTAGCATGGTATCTATATAACCTTTACTGATATCAAAATTCTAAACAAGGATTTGATTAAAGATTTGATGGTACTTCATATGGGTAAAAAAATATAAAGAGAACAGACCCTTAGCATTCATATGCAGTTGTTGCCATAGCAACAAGGAAGGCTGTGACAGAAGCAGTCTGAATTACAAGTAAACACTCCCTAAATATAACAAACTTTTCCCTTTCAAAGAAAGATATACTAAACAGAACGGTAACAAAAGACAATCTTATTTGCCAGTTGTTCAATTAAAAAAATGTTATAAAAGCCCAAGAACAGCCTGATTAACTGTACTTGTTTACTTGTTATTAAATTATCTCTATATACAAAAATGTTCCACATGCAAAATCTTAAGAAACAACTATTTTTTTCAAACCTTTCTACAAAGAAATGAACAATGTTCAAAACATGCATTTATTGCGAACACTGCACTGTCAATGCAATATGGTCACAGGTTTTCATTTTTTCCCTAATTTAACAGAACATGCAGTCAATTTCACGTTACTGGTTTGCTTTGGCTTTGTCAATTTTGATTTTTTTTATGTCCCCTTGTGAAATAAAAAAACAAACTTTCCATGAAAATAAGAAACATCCCTAATTAATTTCCTAAGCTATAGCTTACAGTGAAGGTGATTCTTTCACCTCAATACTGCTGTAAATGTAACATGTTGTATTTTGGCGTTAAGACAAAGAGCTATAAAGCATCTGGCAAATGATTGGACAATGTAACTAAATAAAACCATCTGATTGGTCCATTCAATCATTGACTGCAAGTGGAATGTATAAACATATTGGCTCATTTTCACAAGCAAAAGTTTCATACCTTAGACTGTAAACTGCTATGTAATAACCCCTAGTGACGATTAGGGGCCCCCCCAAAGTTCCATTTCTGGTCTCCAGCAATAAAAAAAGAGGGAAGGAAAGGATTTTTTTAAGTGAAACGAAAGGTAAAAAAAAGTGGGGGAAAGATTTTTTTAAAGGCGGAAAGGTAAAAAAACAACTTTAGGGTCGGTCGATAAAAAAGAGGGTCGGATGGGAGACCAGTCTTGGGATATAGTATATAGTATGCCCTTGTTACTCAGAGCAAGGATCAGTGTAGGACGTGAAGGGGTTAATTCCAATCCCCACAAAGTTACAGCAAAAATAGAAATGAAATGGATTATGACCAAGAAATGCCTAATCAGCCATTCTTAGTTTCTGTATTTATACACTGTACAAGATGAGGGTACCTTGTAGTATGACGGTGAACTGACAGATGGCGGTCTGCCGGTTGTGGGCGGTGATCCTGTATATGACCTGGTGACGACTCTCGTCCGCATGGCCAGTCCACATGATGCGCAACCCATCATCTGACAATTCGTAGTTACAGTGCAGTGCTAGTGGAACACCGTCGCTGTCATACCCTGCCACACAAAAACACAAAGTCACAAGTTTGAAATGCTCGTCATGTTGAAAGCCTGAGTAGCACATCATGAAAAGAACAATTTTTCATGTTGCAGTTTACTGTTCATTGCATGGAAAAACATACTGATTGTACTGATAGGTGTAAGAATTATAATCAGCAAAATAGATCAGTATCAATCTAACATTAAGAACCATGCAAACACCAAAATCAGTTCTAATAAGATTTTTATGCGTGATATCACTAACTGTTAATCAGTGAAGATGTTTAAGTTTAAACTTTTCTTGTGAAGCACAAACAACATTAAATTTGCCGTTATTTCTAAAAATATAAACAAGAGGGCCAAGATGGCCCTAGATCACTCACCTGAGAAAAGTATCATTCATTGCCTGTACAAAACAGATTGCTTCAGAATTAAGATGATGAGGTGAAACAATGTTCAGGAATTTTCTGACCCCATCCACAAAAGATATCATCATGACAAACATTCTGCCAAAGTTTGAGGATGATTGGACCAAAAATGTTGCCCTCAGAGTATAAACAAGATTTTTCTAAGATTTGACCTACTGACCTACATTTCTATCCAGCCCCACCCATTTTCAAACTGGTTCGAGATATCATCATGACAAACATTCTGCCAAAGTTTGAGGATGATTGGACCAAAAATGTTGCCCTCAGAGTATAAACAAGATTTTTCTAAAATTTGACCTACTGACCTACATTTCTATCCGCCCCCCCATTTTCAAAGGTCAAGATATCATCAAGACAAACATTCTGACCACGTTTGAGGAAGATTGGATTAAAATTGTAGCCTCTAGTGTGTAAACAAGATTTTTCTAAGATTTGACCTACTGACCTACTTTTTGATCCAACCTGACCCATTTTCGAAAGGGTTCAAGATATCATCAAGACAAACATTCTGACCAAGTTTGAGGAAGATTGGATCAAAACTGTGGCCTCTAGTGTGTAAACATCAAAATTGTTGACGGCCGACGGCCGACGGACAATCAAGTATCCCAAAAGCTCACCCTGAGCTATGCTCAGGTGAGCTAAAAAGTAAAAATTTATGTTGTTATTTGTTTGTTTACCTTCTTGAAATATAAATAAATTTTCTTTATTGAAGTGTTAGTTAATTATTGTTATAAGCTTAATTTGTTGAAATAAGGCAATAAAGGAGTATATTTTGGTAATAAGGAGTATATATTAGTAATGTTTTCATCATATCAGAGCACTGATAAATGCACTTACAAATTCACTGTATTTATGTTCATAGATAATAAACCAGTTAGGAAAAACTATACCTTGTAAAGTTTATTTACATGACAAATTGCATAGTACAGGAAGTCACAAAGAAATAGTGATTTTGTTGATGACTTACCAGTGGGTTTGACTGGAAGCACGGCAATATCACTATCCTCAGGTACGTTAGCAATGATTGTCTCCCCTTGTGGGCAGTCCTCAAAGTATGGTTTACCTGCAAGTTAAGCCACACATTATGAACTTAAACTCAAAAGAAGGATTTACATGTATTAAATTTTAATAGATATTTCATGAATTATATCACATTAGCTTGTAAATCAATTGAAAATATTACGCATTAAGTTATATATATCTTTTTTTTAATGAAAAACAACTTTCTAAGATTAGTTCACAAGACCATAAATTCAAAGCTCCATAAAAACTAAAAATGTATACAATGTTTAAATAACATTTAAATTTAAAAACTTGATGAGTTGATAAATATGAGTGCCCTATCCATAAGAACTTTCAGAAAAGAAAATTTCTTAGTCCAAAGGGCCGTAATTCTGTCAAGGATGTGTGATAGGGAGTGAAATGCGCACTTGATCTGCATCTTACCATAGTACACCTACATACTAAACAAGAGGGCCATAATCGCCCTGGATCGCTCACCTGGTATCATTAGGCTATGTAAAATCAAGTGACACCTGGAGCAGGGCCAATTTTGACCCCAGGGCCATGATTTGCACAAACTTGGTAGAAGTCTATTAGCCCATGTCACATACCAAATATCTAATCTCCAGGCTTGTGGTTTCTGAGAAGAAGGTTTCTCAAGTTTTTTCCTATATTAGCCTTTGTTAAATCAAGTGACCCCTTGGGTGGGCAATTTTGACCCCAGTGTCATGATTTGAACAAACTTGGTATAGATCCACTAGACAATGCTACACACCAAATATCTAAACTCTAGGCCTTGTGGTTTCAGAGAAGAAGATTTTTTAAGATTTCACTTTTTTAAAATCTATTTTTAGCTCCTGTGACCTAATTATGCAACAGAACGGAACCATTTGAAATTTTTTTATAGGGGATCACCTTAGGAACATCCTTGCAAAGTTTGATCACTTTCCCATCTGTAGTTTCAGAGAAGAAGATTTTTAAGTAAATTGTTGACGACTGACAACTAACAACTCACGACGACGGACAAAGGCTAGTCCCAAAAGCTCACCTTGGCACTTCGTGCCAGGTGAGCTAATGAAAGTACTCAAGGCACTGAGAGACTGTTGGCAGGATTTACATGAATAGCTTTAATTTTAAACCCAGCATTTAAACAGGGTTGAACTTGATAGAGGCAATTGTCATATGATGCTAAAAACTCCACACCTTTTCCTGCAACTTTGATTATTGGTATGTCAGCTAAACACACTCTTTGTTTCATGATAACTTTGCCAGCAGTCTCTCAGTGTCTATGCGCTTTGGTTTGTTTCATAATGATCCGACGTGAGGGTCATTACCCTGATTTCCATTCATAAGCATTTTATCTGTTTTTGCATGGAGTGATACAGTACAGCTAAATTAGCAATGGCATTGACTGTTTATAATTTCCAGCTCATGAAATCCTGAAGACAATTGCACCAGAAGGTTGGACAATCAGTACTTACCTGGTTCATGCCTCACAAATTCATCTACAGTCACCGAGCTAGGTGTGGGTCTCTCCTGGGTGTGGATGTTCTGTTGCTGGGTCGACGGGGTCGGCTTGGGCTCCCCATAGTGTTTCCCCGTCATACTCTCCACAGTGGAGGTGAAAATCTCCTGTGGCGGTGATGAAGACTTCTGCTTCATATCGTCATTTTCTTCAAACAGGAGGCTGATGCTGTGTGTTGTTCTGGGTACTGGGGTTGTGGTGGTGGTGGTAGGTGTTGTGGCAGCCGTGGTTGTTGTTGTGGTTGTTGTTGTCTGTGTGGTAGTGGTAGGTGGTGCAGTTGTGGTTGTGGTAGGTGGTTGCGTGGTGGTGGTGGTGGGTGTGGTAGTGGTGGTTGTGGGTACAGGGGGCAGTGTTGTGGGAATATCTGTAAGAAAAAGGATCAGTGTCACAAGATCAGCACCGGGAAACAATCATATATAATGTTTATTTTCATTGAGAATTTTACATTTTCATTTATCAAGGAAAGTTCTGTATGTCATTCTTATACACAAATTCAGCTTTGATGTGTATCATTATGTAAAATGTTTGAATTATGAAACAAAAGCCAATCAATATTTCTGCACTTAACTTTCACTGCCCTACCCTGAGCTTTGCTCCGGGTAACAAGTGCATGCTATATGCTATATTCTGAGCGATGCTCAGATTTATCATGTAGTTAAAGGTCTAAGTATGCAACTCTAACAAATATGATCTGTAGTTGTCTCGCTTACACTAGCTTACAAGTATAAGAATAAAAACTAGACCTGCCATTGTCATGGCGCAAATACCACCCGCATGCCGCTTTGTCACAGAAATTTTAAAATGATGCGAATGAGGGTTACAGTTCATGGGCAGTGCAATTCCCTTCAATGAGATCTATCCACAGATGAAGTTTTATTTTGAAATCTTTTATCCTTTTTGAGTTATGGTCCAAACAAAAATTTAGTATAAAAATTTACAAAGGGCAATAACTCCAATATACAAAAAAAGGACAATAAGTCCTAAATTACGCTACAGAGAGATATGGTTCTTGGTCACTGCACACCCCCTCAATGAGATCTATCCACATATGAAGTTTCATTGTTAGGCCCGGACAAAAATTAAGTATGAAAATTTACAAAGGGCAATAACTCCAAAATTACGTGACAGAGAGTTATGGTTCTTGGTCACTGCACGCCCCCTCAATGAGATCTATCTACATATGAAGTTTCATCTTGATATCTTTTATACTTTTTGAGTTACGGTCCGGACAAATATTAAGTATGAAAATTTACAAAGGGCAATAACTCCAAAATTACACGACAGAGAGTTTTGGTTCTTGGTCACTGCACTCCCCCTCAATGAGATCTATCCACATATGGAGTTTCATCTTGATATCTTTTATACTTTTTGAGTTAAGGCCCGGACAAAGAAACCGACAGACGGCCGGACGCCCAGGCGGACGGCCAGACAGACAAGCTGAATCCAGTATATCTCCCTTACAACTTTGTTGTGCAGGGGGGTATAAAAAGATTATTTGGTTTGTTTTCAGATAATCGAATGAACCATTCAGATGGTTTTAACTAGAAAACAGTGGCCAAAACATTCACCAGATTCCCGCGTATAACAACTTGAACACAGCAGTGACAGGTTTAACAGACACATACTGAGATGTCACTTACGTAACTTAATTCAAGGTCAATATTGTGAACTTTACATGTTGATGAGGATATAATCTTTACCCACTGTATCAAACCTGATCAACCTGCAAGTAACTATCAAGTTGATCAAGATTAATACAGTTTGCTACTCCTCAGTTCCTTGAGGACTGGGAAAACTTCTTCCGAGTGAAAATTCCTTTCTAAGCCTGATCTGTTTTTTTCCATTTTATAACTTACCGGGTATAAGTATAAAACATTGATATTCTAAGAGCATAACTCAACTCAGACTATCGGCTATAATAAGCATCAAACTAACATTATAATTGGCATGTGGACAACAGAAGTGTAAACATTAATCATTACACATTATTTGACTCAAGGGAGAAGTTCAACATACATTTTCTACCTTTAATAAAATCCAAAACATGCTCAACTCCTGCATCAAATCAAAGATGATGGCTTTGTGATAGGGATGCACATAACAGAAGGTTAAAAGACTTCTTAAATCACAAACTAGGACTAAGCACTATCAGGCCTTTTTTTTGGTGTTTTAGGGAAAGGTGGTGGGTCCTTTCAGGAGGGGAAAATATACTGATCAGGGGAAAATTTACTTATGAAGAAAACATTAATAAAACACACTAATTATGCTGTAACTGAAACACATTTATTTATTTTTATTTCATTTTATACAATAATATGTCTCTATTGCTTTCCTTGCATGTCATTTTTGTTAAATGAAAATATGTTTTTTTTGCGGGGAATTTTTAGACTGAATTGGGGGAAAAAGTATACTTTTTTATGAGGGGAAAGGGGCCGAATATCGGCCCCAAAGTCAACATTAAAAAAGGCGTGACTATACACAAGTGCACACTATACATGATTGCTCACTACACTCAAGTGATGATGATATGACTGGTATAATTGAGCGGTGTAGGACAAAAGCTAATGAAGGTGCCATTACCATCCACACAGAGGCCACTGTCCATGAGAAGCCTGTCGCCATGGCAAGTACACTTGTACTCCCCACGGATCAGGGGGACACACACATCACTGCACGGGCTGCCCACACACAACTCTGGTAACACACACAGACAGATAGGTGAATCTATGGATACATAATGTACATCATGCATCATGCATATACTATTAAAAAATTATAAATACATGTATATAAAACCCTTCTGTAACTTAATTCATTACACATATATAAATAATTTAATGATAACTTAAACAGGAATTACATCTATCTTTAATTTTACATTTTATCCAATAACTCCTCTGTATCAAAGATTTGCCTAACATGCATTTAAACAGCAAAGAACTAAAACTTGCCCCCTCTCTACACAACACAAGTGATGGATGGTAAGTCAATATTCTATTTCAAGCACCTGTTTCATCATGAAATGGCAAGAAAAAGCACAAAAGGTGATTAACACCCTGATGATGAATGATTCTTTCACCTGACAATGGATCGGGATGTCTAAGAGATATAGCGGTCGGTCTTGTAATGTTGGTCACCAAGGCAACCATTGTGTGTGTCGTCATGTCCAGCATGTTGATTGAGGACGTCTGCCAGTCGGAGTAGAACACGAGGTCATCAAACACGCTGAGACCGAAGACGTGGCCAGGGGTGGAGTAGATACCCGTCATGTCCTCACCTGTGGGGGAGGGGACAGAGGTACAATGTAATGTCCTGGATTGGTGGGAGAGGTAAGGGATTTTCTCATTAACAAACAGTGATCAACTGAGGATCAATTCATATCTGCTCTCAATTATTGTTAAATGGTGTTTCCATGGTACGATACAAGTACTGGACTTTTCGCACAATATTACAAGATAGTAACATGTAACTATTTAGAACAGCAGATACCAAATTAGTTAATACTATTTCATATCTCCAATTACATAGTATTGTAAATGTCCCTTACCCTGAAGGTTGGTGGAGATGACTTTCCCGAGACTCTCTCCGATGTACAACCTGTGTTCAGTGGCCACTATCGAGTTGGGCCAGTAGATGCCACCATGTATCAACACACGGTGTCGCTTCCCGTTGGTCTTGCAGGAGTGGATCTCTGCCCCCAGTCCATCCTCCTTTGACTCTGCCCAGTATAAGAACCTGTCAACACCAGCATAGGCTTATACAGGTTACTGATATATTATGTAAATGGTAAGAGTTAAATGCATTTAAGTTTAGTTTTTATATATAGTCTTCTGTAAATATTAATAAATAAATGAAAAATTAAAATATGAATAAATTGGAGTTTAGATGCATTAATTTGATATATGTTTTCAGAAAATTAATGCCTTTTGTAATGGAAGGTAAAATTAATTTGATTTCAAGCTTTTATCAGCAAAAAAACTTTAATCGCAAAGCCTGATGATGTATACTAGATATTATTATCTTTCTTTGAATAGGGAGTTGAAAATTTTAATTCTGCTGTAACTATTGTCACCTTCTATCTACTATCTAGAAATATCAGTGAAGGTGAATAATATCCCTATACAATGCCTTGACACAGAATATAAAGCCTTACCAGTTGGGAAAGGCATTTTTAGAAAAGTCAAAAAGTGGCCATAACTGTGTCAAAAATTCACAGATTTTGCCTAATGTCAAAGTATGCCTACATTTTATTGAGAAAAAAAAGTTTCTGAATTATTATTTAAATCTGTTAAGCCTAAGATGAGTTATTGCTTAGACAAGGGAATTCTGGTAAACTTTTAAGTCCAAAAAGAGCCCTAACTGTTTAAAACATAACCGATTTAGCTGTAAGTAAAAGTCAACCTCCATTTTATTCAGATAATCATGTGTACCGAAAATTATAAGAATCTGTGGACCTTTTCGTGAGTCATTGATAGGACGAAGCCAACAGACCAAGCTCTCTTCTATATACCCCCTACTAATTTTTTGTGTGGGTATAATAATGCTCTTCCTAAACAAACCCATGTACTACATACTGTCTCTGGTGGATGAGTGGTTAAAGTGTCTGCCTTTGGAGCAGGAGGTCACAGTTTTATCCCTGGCCGCAATATACCAAAGTTGTAAAAAACAGAATTGGTATAGTTCCTTTGCTAGGCGCTCAGCAAATAAGGGTAATTCCAGAACTGGTTGGCTCGGTGTCAGGATAATATGGTATCATGCCACATTTCTGCAGCGTGATACTGCAGTATGGCAGAACTATATCTGTCTAAAGTAGACATCGTCTCTAAATGACTGAAATACTGTTGCTGGGATGTTAAATCCAATAAACAAACATTTTTTACATACCTCCCCTCCTGGTCAATGGCCAATGCTTTGGGGTTGTTCCTGTTTTTTACTAGCTCCCTGTACGAGCCCATCCCCTTGGCCAGGTTGATACTGGCGATGAAGCCCTTGTCACTGGGCCAGTTGGTGGCCGTCCAGAACAGACGCTGGTGGTCCGGATAGATGACCAGGTCCCGGATGGAGCCAAGCTCTTTGTAAACAAATACGGGCTCCAGGTGGTGAAGGTTGGACATGTAGATTGAGTTCCTGGTGGATACATGAAATGTTGTGAATAGTTATATAAGGTATGTCTGTGTCAAACAATGTAAAGTGGTGGATACATGAAATGTTGTGAATAGTTATATAAGGTATGTCTGTGTCAAACAATATAAAGTGGTGGATACATGAAATGTTGTGAATAGTTATATAAGGTATGTCTATGTCAAACAATGTAAAGTGACCGGTCCCAGTGGCCAAGTGATTAGAGCGTTTGCATTGAAAACCTGAGGTCGTAGGTTCAATCCCTAACCGTTATGTGTTAAAAGCTTCCCTGCTTGGTGCTCAGTATATAAGGGTAGTTGAAGGACTGGTTGGCACATTGTGATATCATGCAGCTTACCTATGATACTGAAGTATGGCAGAACTATATATGTCTCATGAAAACTAGAGAAAAGTCCCAAAATTAGTGAAATACTGTTAGAAGGACGTTAAACCCAATTTGATAAATATATGCCCCAATTCCTGAACTTATTGTCAATAAGTCACTATGAATAAGTATTTACTCATAATTTCTATAATCTAAATACATAGATGTATAATGGGCTTAGAGCAAAACTATTTTAACTATATATAATTGAAGAAGCAGTTACAATAGTTTTGACTGGATTTATCTATTTATTTAATTCATTTACATATAGAAATATCAATTCAAGTATTTTGATCATGTGAATGAAAAGAAGGATACATTAAAAAAAAAAAAAAAAAACATTTTAAACATTTAACATTCTAAAAATTTACACATTAAAATCACAAAATTCCATATTTCATTTTTTTTTTAATTTGTGTTGAATTATCAAAATCTGCAGTGTAACACTAGTTAAACAATTTCTTACAGTAAGAAATCATATTGAAACAAGAGGGCCAAGATTGCCCTTGGTTGCTCACCTGAGAAAGATGATTGCTTAAAAAATAAAGATGCTTGAGTGTAAATGTGAAATCTGGCTTTTTTTATGGTGAAATGGGCATAACTCCTGAATTTACAAGTCAATATCAGTTATAATTAAACCCGATTGTGAGATTATGGGCATAAACATTGTCTTAGAGTTTAAAAAAGATTGTTAAAAAAATGAAGTTGGTAGAGAATAAACAAAGTGAAATATGGCATTTTTTGTATTAAAAGGGGCATAACTCCTGACCTAAATGGCCCATCTCAGCCACAATTGAACTCAATCGAGACATTATGGTCATTAACAAAGTCATAAAGTTCGAAGATGATTGCTCAAAAGATGAAGATGCTAGAGTGTAAACAAAGTGAAATATGGCATTTTTTTTTATTAAAAGGGGCATAACTCCTGACCTAATTGATGGATCTCAGCCATAATCGAACTCAATCGAGACTTTATGGTCATAAGCATTGTAATAAAGTTTGAAGATGATTGCTCAAAAGATGAAGATGCTAGAGTGTAAACAACGTGAAATCTGGCATTTTCTTATATTAAAAGGGGCTTAACTCCTGACCAAATCAACTGATATCAGCCATAATCAAACTCAATCGAGACATTATGGTCATAAGCATTGTAATAAAGTTTGAAGATGATTGCTCAAAAGATGAAGATGCTAGAGTGTAAACAAAGTGAAATAGGGCCTTTTTTGAATATTAAAAGGGGCATAACTCCTGACCTTATTGATGAATCTCAGCCATAATCGAACTCAATCGAGACATTATGGTCATAAGCAATGCCATGAAGTTTGAAGAGGATTGCTCAAAAGATAAAGATGCTAGAGTGTAAACAAAGTAAAATATGGCATTTTTTTAAATTAAAAGGGGCATAACTTCTGACCTAATTGACCGATCTCAGCCATAATCGAACTCAATCGAGACCTTATGGTCATAAGCATTGCCTTAAAGTTTGAAAATGATTGCTTTAGAAATAAAGGTGATAGAGTGTAAACACTAAAAATTGTTGACGCCGCACGACGGACGCTCACGGGATCACAATAGCTCACCCTGAGCTTTGTTCAGGTGAGCTAAAAAACTAGGGTAAAACAAACCCTGAGTTCCTCCCAGGAAAATTTCAACTGTCCCATCCCCAAGTCTTGACCCTGTTACTAAAGGCCTATAGAAAACTCACAGGTCAGAGTTACCTCCCCCCTCAGTAGTGTCTAGTATCTTACTTGGCATGGTCCGTCCAGAAAATCCTCTCCTTCACATGGTCGTAGACCACACCCACAAAGTTGACCCCCGCATTTCCGTACAGCAGAGTGACCGGCCGCACTGACCAGCCTGGTTCCAGGCTTACCATGCTGATCACGTTCATGTCTGCATACACCAGGAAGTTCTCCGGTCCTGTGTACATAATGTATCGTTCATACAAGTTCTTTCCCTCTTTACATTTCAATTACCTCATTTTCACCATAGAAAGGCCCGATGACACTAAAAGGTATTTTCAGTCTGAACAGGTTTATTATCTCATCTCAAATATGCCAAAAAGTGGCAAACAGCATATAATCTGAGTTATTTGTGGACTGATCTAACTATAGGATGGCAACATGGTCATTTTCTCTCACATGTTAAAGACTTTATTAATTTATGTTGAGTTATTTTTCTATACTGATAACACAATTGTAGAGTGCATTTATTCCTAGATCACTTTTTTATACAAACTTCATTTCTAGCAATACTTGAGACACTTTTTTAACACATACCAAAAAAATAAATAAATTAAAGGATATATTTAGCATATTCAAAACAATTTACACTGGCATTGGCGAAAATTCAGGTAACATAATGAGACAAAACAACTGTAAAATCATGAATTTTGGAGGGAACTACTTTTTAATGATTCTGTTGATTTTCCAAAAATATTTACATTTTCAAAAGTGTGAATCATCAAACTTACTCTACAAAAAAATTAATGATTTTACAGTGCCATTATAAAGACTTGAGTGCAAGTGATTTTAAACAGAAGGACTAATCTGGACAAGAGTTTCATACTTTTGCACGTTTTCCCGTCACTACTGAGCGCATGGAATTCCTCGTCAGGGCAGGTACATCGGTATTGGTTCTCATGTTGTCGTGGTATAGAGACACACTCATGGCTGCAGCCAAAATCAAGACACGCCACCTGGTGGTCTGAAACAGAATGATATTGTTGCAGTGAGAAATCTGTAGATACTGGTCAGCTCCATCATGATGCCATATTTGGGCTCCAAGTTTAGATATTGCATTATAATGGACAGCATTATTACTCTCTGAAATGCACCTGAAGTCAACAAAACAAATCATAACTGGATGACTTGTTTCAAAACTACTGTAACATTTTCTTAATTCATATGTAAATACCATTGTTTTGCATCAATCCCATGAAATAAGAATTTGGTGTTCAAGGCTGCACCAGGTATACTGGATTTTGTGCTATAACAAAGTGCTTTACAATGGATATGTTTGTATACATCCAGTTGTCAGAGGATTGTTCAGTAACACACATGCTAACATTAGCCAAACAATTCAGTCTACTAGAATTGATACCCACATAAGATTAAATTATTGTGTTACTTGATTAATGTCCTTATGAAGACCAATGATGGTCAAAACTAGTTGGTAAATAAAATCTATCTACTTAATCGATGTTTGGTCATGTGTTCAGCTTACCCTTTCTATCTATAGGGTTTCTTGTAAGTAAGAATCCAACTAAAATAGTGCTATCACTAATGGTGATTAATACCCCAACATCCCACCTTCTTCTCATGTGATGCGAGTGTAGGACATAATGGGACCTGGTGAATGCGACTCCTATACAGACTCTTTATATACTCCTATATAGACTCCTATACAGACTCTTTATATACTCCTATATAGACTCCTATACAGACTCTTTATATACTCCTATACAGACTCTTTATATACTCCTATACAGACTCTTTATATACTCCTATATAGACTCTCATAATTATACTCCTATATAGACTCTTTATATACTCCTATACAGACTCTCATAATTATACTCCTATATAGACTCTTTATATACTCCTATATAGACTCCTATATAGACTCTTTATATACTCCTATATAGACTCCTATACAGACTCTTTATATACTCCTATATAGACTCTTTATATACTCCTATATAGACTCCTATACAGACTCTTTATATACTCCTATACAGACTCTTTATATACTCCTATACAGACTCTTTATAGACTCCTATATAGACTCCTATACAGACTCTTTATATACTCCTATATAGACTCTTTATATACTCCTATATAGACTCTTTATAGACTCCTATACAGACTCTTTATATACTCCTATATAGACTCTTTATAGACTCCTATATAGACTCCTATACAGACTCCTATATAGACTCTTTATATACTCCTATATAGACTCTTTATATACTCCTATATAGACTCTTTATAGACTCCTATACAGACTCTTTATATACTCTTATATAGACTCTTTATATACTCCTATATAGACTCCTATATAGACTCTTAATATACTCCTATATAGACTCTTTATATACTCCTATATAGACTCCTATACAGACTCTTTATATACTCCTATATAGACTCTTTATATACTCCTATATAGACTCCTATACAGACTCTTTATATACTCCTATATAGACTCTTTATATACTCCTATATAGACTCTTTATATACTCCTATATAGACTCCTATACAGACTCTTAATATACTCCTATATAGACTCTATACAGACTCTTTAAATACTCCTATATAAACTCTATACAGACTCTTTATATTCTCCTATACAGACTCTTTATATACTCATATATAGACTCTTTATATACTCCTATATAGACTCTATACAGACTCTTTATATACTCCTATATAGACTCCTATACACTCTTAATATACTCCTATATAGACTCCTATATAAACTTCTTTATAGCTTCCACTCAAGTGAAGCAGGGGAATGATACAAGTAAAATATATACTGTAGCAATAGTAACTGGAACACAATTTACGGTGCTTACACGGTAAATATGCCTTTGAGCTGACATGATTTTGAGACAGCCAATAAAAATCGTGCTTATAATATTAGTATGCCAGTCCCAAGGGCACTGTGGTCCAGTGGTAACATACCTACTGCCGATGTGAAGGTTGTGGGTTCAAACCCCGTTGGAGGCAAGGACTTTTCATGACTTTCCAAGGTGCAAGTACTGGTCCAACCCAGGAACCGTCCAGAGGGATAAGCATAAGTTGTAAGAACTTGTTCCCAAATCAACAATAATAAACTAGAACTATCACTGAAGGTGATTCATACCCTCACCCCCATCTTTGACACAGGATGTATTCACATGACACATAAAACAAATGTTCACACATAGGATTTGGGCTTATAAGCATACCAAAAAAAAATATTATCACTTAAGGTGATCAATACCCACACCGGAAGTCTGTCATGTGTAGGAATACAGTTTCAAAAGTTTGCGTGAGTGAAAGACTACATGTATGTAAGGTTTAAAGTTAGTGTGAGCAATGGTTCAAAAGTTTTGGACAATGCTAAAAAGTTTTGACAGACAGACAGATAGACAGAGAGACACACATACAGACACACAGAAGAAAACAATTTGCCCCCAAGATCTGTAGCTGAGGAGAATAAAAATGCAGTCTAATTTTGGTTCACATCCATATTTATTGTTTGCAAAAACCTGTCTTTAAGAATTTACATTGTGGTTTTCTTATGCACCGCACTTCCTCTCATCAAGATCAATCTACATATGAAGTTTCATCAACCTAGCTACTTTAGTATTGGAGTTATGCTCCGGACAAAATCAAAAGATTAAAAATGACAAAGGGCAATTACTCCTTTCAAAATACATGCACAGTTATGGTTCTTGTGCACTGCACTTCCTCTCATCAAGATCAATCTACATATGAAGTTTCATCAACCTAGCTACTTTAGTATTGGAGTTATGGTCCGGACAAAATCAAAAGATTAAAAATGACAAAGGGCAATACTCCTTTCAAAATACATGCAAGTTATGGTTCTTGGCACTGCACTTCCTCTCATAAGTCATCTACATATGTCTATCTACATATGAAGTTTGATCAACATAAGTACAGTAGTTTTGGAGAAATGCTCCGGACAAAATCAAAAGACAAAAAAGGGAATAACTCATTTAAAAAACATGTAGAGTTATGGTTCTTATGCACTGCACTTCCTCTCATCAAGATCAATCTACATATGAAGTTTCATCAACCTAGCTACTTTAGTATTGGAGTTATGCTCCGGACAAAATCAAAAGATTAAAAAAGACAAAGGGCAATAACTCCTTTCAAAATACATGCAGAGTTATGGTTCTTGTGCACTGCACTTCCTCTCATCAAGATCAATCTACATATGAAGTTTCATCAACCTAGCTACTTTAGTATTGGAGTTATGGTCCGGACAAAATCAAAAGATTAAAAATGACAAAGGGCAATAACTCCTTTCAAAATACATGCAGAGTTATGGTTCTTATGCACTGCACTTCCTCTCATCAAGGTCTATCTACCTATGAAGTTTCATCAACATAGGTACAGTAGTTTTGGAGAAATGCTCCGGACAAATATTTGTAGACCAACCGCCGGACTGACCGACGGACGGACCGACCGACCGACAGGGTGACTCCTATATACCCCCCCAAATTTCATTTGTGGGGGTATAATAAGTTTAAAGGAAAATAATGGAAAGAAATACCAACCCTTAACATGTACATCACCAGTGCTGGTATAGAGGATGTTCACTGCCCGCCTGTCCGTCATGATGGGCTGTGGGTCAGTCTCGTTCAGTAGGAAGACATGGCCTCTGTGGTCCACAAAGAATGTCTGGTCCCCGGTCGATGTTAAGCTCTGTGTAATCTAGGAAGTATAGAGTAACATAGGAATGATTTCATGACAAAGTAATTGTCCTATTTTTACCATGGAAGGTATATATTATTACTTTGATTTACCTTAATAAATAAATGAATAGATAAATAGAAGTACCCTCATTTTATTAATTCATATTAAGTGAATGATCATTAAAGTTCACAGTTCAATAGCAGTGTAAATTATATGTAAAGAAACATGTTATTGAACCTAAGAAAATTGCAAATTTTAAATACATTCTGTTTTATATTGACAAGGCAACATGGTTCCAGTGTATAACATTAACAAACTTCCTCGTTTCTATATTGCGACTTTAATTATCCTTTCTCACAAAAAACAACAACAACAACAGCGAAAAACATAAATTTTGATTTCTTTGGAAAAGTCATGGTATTTTTATCTTTATACTTTCCAATCTAATCATGTTGTTTGGATTGGATTTAACGATTTAAAGTCAAACAATTATATGTGTTTGCATATACACACCACTTTCTTCAAGAACTGGCCATCTCCCTCCAAATTCATGTCCACTGGGCTGAAATGGGTTGTACCATTTGCCACATCTGTGTCCCATACGTACAGGAGACCCTCGTGTTCAGAAAGACCAACTACACCTTTGGGTGCAATACCTGGCACCTCCACAACATGGCTGCCATCTAGTTCTGCCCTCAACACCCGTCCTGCCGGACCAGTGTCCACTACATACAGGTACCTGTTAAACATGTTGTGTATGGTTAAACTTATGCACAAGCCCTTATTTTCAAAGAACATTATGCCAAAACAAGTATATTTCTGCCCATAATGTTTGTCGGAGATTCTTGAACAAAGGTATTTTTTAAAAGCAAGGTTCACTTGCATTTGTTTGTTGGAGGTTTGTACAGCTTTTTACTGGTTAAACCGATATGAATATTTAATTCAAGGCGATCTGGTATCAAGTTAATTGTGTCCAATCATTTGATTTTGTAATTTGTTCAAAGTTAACTGAATTAACCCTTTCCCTCATAAAGACTCATTTTGACGCCCTCAATAGGTATCACATAAAGCCTGATCTGCAGAAAACCACAGTTAAACCTTACCAAATTTAATTACAAAATCCTCATTTCCAGACCACTGAGGAGCAGCGAACAGCATAAAACCTGATCAGCCTGCGAGTAACTCGCTGGCTGATCTGGTTTTTTGCTGTTCGCATAGGTCTTTTCATGGTGTCCTCTATGAGGGAAAGGGTTAACAGTACTGTTGATACTCATTACCAATTATCTTATGGTCAGTCTCTTTGCAATATCAAATTTTAGGATTCAATCCACAGATTGTTTTTACTTTTATTTTAAAATGTCTTCCTCCTACTGATAGCGTTTATCAATAATTGGAATCAAGGACAAGTCCTAAATCAGAATCCCTAAAACAGGATTTACAAACTTTGTTTTAACACTATATTGCTTTAAATTTACCTTTAACTTGCAAAGAATACTGATGTCTACATTCAAAGTAGTTGCTTCTTTTTTATCAAATGAAACAATTTGTAATGACTCATCTTTTAAAAATTAACTAATATTTGCAGGTAGTGGTAAGTTAAAATAGCTTTATATTTTTCACTTTTATGAATTTTCTAGCCAGTTTTATCATTAATGATCAGTCTCACAACTGCGTTTTGTAACATTTGCTGAATATCAGATTAATCAGAAGACCCTTAGCTATTTTATTGTAACTGCCAATTAACAGACGGCGAGTGTGTTTAATTTTATTGATGTGACTCAATTTATTTTCTGAAGACAATGCCACTGACTGTTCTTGAATGTCCAATTTAATTGCTGCAGGGTTCTGAACATTCTCCAGGATTGTCTTCCGTGTGCGTGTGTGCACGTGGATGGTTTCAATTCGGCTCCAACCATAGGCCAGACTGTCTATGTCCGATCCTGTCTGGCTCATCTTCGTGAAGTAAACAGAGTTGACGGTCGACTTGGCCTTGCCGATGTTGGAGTAATACAGTACACCAGTCAAGGGATTGAACTCCAAACCTGTGAAGACCAGAATTGTAACATTATAATGTGATGTGATGCATCTAGTATGTGTTTCACAGACAATTATAATTTGAATTTTGACACTATTTTTCTACATCTTTTGTACACAATTGGCAGACATATAGTAAAACCGACACTTCTGTTTCTTGATGAAACAGTACTGAGGACAAATAACTCAAAGCAAGTAACTCAAAGAATTCTCACTTAATCTGTTACCTCAAAGAGACCTGTTTTGATGCACTGGCAAACAGAGGTTATACAATATTGTATTTCAGATTCTACACAGTCTGCAACCCCCACCCCCCATGAAAAAACAACAACAACAAGGAATTTAACAAATATAGGATTAAATTAGAGGTGTGTGAATTTGAAAAAATCACAAAGGATGTGTCTGCACTAAACTGCTGTTTAAACCACAGTACAGGCCTATAAGGGCCTCTGCTAACAAGATGAAATGTGTGTTAAATATGAAACATCTTTTTCATCTTTTACTCTAAAAGGATACAAACTATGAAACATCAAAGGTAATCAAGCTATGTGCCTGTATATGGCAAAGGGCACACATGAACATCCTATTATGGGAGACCATGATAGTAGTAGAATTGCTAGATAGAAATATTTGAAATCTGTAAAACCCACAAACACATATTTAAGAAGTAATATACATATGTTTCAAAACTGGTAAAAAAGAAAGAAAGAAACTTAACATAATTATGTCTATGTTAACAAAATACAACTCATACAGATAAACAACTCTTTTCTTGAATTTTCACTGAAAGGGGTTTATCAAAAGTCATGAAAAATGCATCAGAGCTACATCATTGCATTTTAACCATAATTAAAAAAAGAAATGAATGTTTGTTTTACAAACTCATTAAAATCTTTACAAACTCATTAAAATCTTATGTGAAAAAAAAATACAATAGCTGAGAGAAAGGAGACAGAGCAAATTTAAGAGACTGAAGAGAGAGAGAGAGAGAGAGAGAGAGAGAGGGAGAGAGAGAGAGAGAGAGAGAGAGCTAGAAAGTGTTCAAGAGAGACTAAAAAAAGGACTGATACAATAAGATAAATCTGTGTCAAACTCACAGTTGACTGTGTCCAGTCCGTTGGAGGCGTTGAGGAAGATAGACTTCTCTGACCCGTCCAGACGTACTCGGTATATAGCCTTGTCCACATTGTCACTCCAGTATATAAACTGTCAACATACAAACACACGGGTGACTCACACACACATACAGATAGCATATGTAATCTGACATGAGTCTTAACTGTCTTTTAATAAATATAAGTAAGTAGAATGCACTCATTAACAAAAAAATTCTTTCACCAAATTCCTTCCGTCAAATATCTGTAAAGGTGAGAAGGTGAGTGAAATTCAAATTTGAACTTAAACTTATCAATGCTCAAATTCGACAAACTTTTCATGTATTACTTCACCAAAAATGTTAAGTTTATCTGCACTGGACAGCCACATGCAAAACAATCTTAATGACTGAGGAAATTAAACATCATTAAAAAAATCCTTGGTGGAACAAGAATAGAAAAAACTGTTTTGACTTGCAACACACGAAATATATATCTAAGGGCACATAACTCTATATCTAAGGGCACATAACTCTATTAAGTGTTGAGAGTCTCCTTGTGAATATATGATGTTTATCTACACCTCATGGTGATAATATATACCAAGTTTCATTCAAATACATTTTACATTTTTTAACACAATTTTTAACAAGCTGTTGATTCTATTACATTTTCACACCATAAAAAACTAGAGCTATCACTAAAGGTGATGAATACACCCCACACAGCCTTTGTTTACAATCAAGTGCCCAGCTATAGGAGGTACGTCACAATGAATTGATGTTTTCAATTGACATATTACACAAAACTATTTCACAATAATAATCTTTTTATACCAAATCAAAATTGTTCTTATTTTAATGAAGCCCAAATCATACCAAATCTGCAACATTGAATTAAACAAAAAAGAAGTGTGTCACCAAAAGGCTGTTTCTAAGCTAGTGAAGCTTCCTATGAAATTTGATTGAAATCCATCCAGTAGTTATTGAAAACCTGACCGATTGAAATCCATCCAATAGTTATTGAGAAATAGCATGGGCAAAGAAAACTCCAGAAAATCAGCAAAGGGCCATAACTCAAAAGAAAATCAGTCAACCGTAACCATTTCATAATATGCACATCTGTGCTTGATATTGAAGCTTCCTATGACGTTTGTTTGAAATCTATCCAGTAGTTATTGAGAAATAGCGTGGACAAAGAAAACTCCAGAAAATCAGCAAAGGGCCATAACTCAAAAGAAAGTCAATCAACCGTAACAATTTCATAATATGCACATCTATGCTCACCAGTGAAGCTTCCTATGAAGTTTGATTGAAATCCATCCAGTAGTTATTGAGAAATAGCATGGACAAAAAAACTACAGACGGACGGACGGACCGACCGACTGACATGGTGACTCCTATATAACCCCCCAAACTACGTTTGTTGGGGGTATAATAAATGTTTAATACACATGAAGGAACAATCACAATAAAAAAAATGAGTGAATTTTATTCAGATCAATAAACTTTGAAAAGAATCCATCAACTACATAATCATTAATTAATTACGAGATTCACCAATTCATGAAAATGAACAAAAGCCAAACCACACACAAAGACTAAATGATGGAACAATGCAGTATCAATTGGTGGCTGAGTCACCTAGCTTCTCTGTGAATCAGACTCTGCAAGACAAGCTTCTGAATAATAAATGGGTCAGTGACATGGCGGAGAACAATTAGGTGGGGATCCCTACTAGTGGCAATCATGAGTGACATGCAATTATTACTCATATATGTGCCCTTACTGAATGAAGCAGTATTCATGATACTGGGGACAATTTACGTTACCAACATGATAAATTTAAACACTACTTTGCATAATTTTACAATGTTGCAAATGGCAGATTATAATCATGTCATTCAATATCGCACATCAAATAATCAGTAAAACGTTAAAAATCACAGTTTTGACAGCTGTGGGGAATGGGTTCAATGTATAGTGGGGCAGTGATTTTATCTAACTGCTTAAAATTTCACATCTGGGTCAATATTTACTGATCTGAGAACTTAATTGATTTTAAATCTTACTGACATCAAAAACTCATTCCATTAACTACCTTCTGCTGTTTAAATAAACATGACTTAAAAAACAGGAAACAAGTATTGCTCTCTTGATGAAGATGTTAGCAAAAACAAGAACAACAACAACAACAACAAACAAACAAACATATTAATAACAATAGCAAAGTGAATAATTATATTCCATGTGTTGTTGATTTATCTAGCATTATTTAAATTCTTTACAAAAGAAAAAAATTAAACTCTTCTTTCTTGGTTTTGAAAATAAAAAAAGACCTCTGGGAAACACTGTAGAAAATTTTGGTGAATTTCTTTTGGTTTAAAAAGAACCAGTAGCATGTGGAACTCTAATAAGCCGAAAAGACATGAAAATTGAATGGGATGTCAAAATCAATCTGATTTTGCTATCTTTCTAAATAATCATATCAATATTATCATGGGACAAGTGGGTGAAAATTTTTACATAATTAATGTTAGGGTACTCCTAACAGAGAACATGCTCATCTAACATCAGATGTCAGAACATTTGTATTTAGGTATCAGTCTTGATCAGCATTGTTTAGTTTCATCCAATTCAAGCCAACCGTTTTTGAGATAAAGTGTGGAAAATACAAAGGGCCATAACTCTGTGATAATTCATCCAACCCGAACATACTAACGATATGCACATTTAAGCTTGATACTGATCACTCCTGTGAAGTTTCATCAAATTCAAGCCAGAGACAAGGATTTGATTACAGACAGACCCTGATTCTGGTACATCCCCCACCCCAAAATGCGGGGGGGTACAAAAATAATTATTTAATCTGGGAACTATTTCCCCATGGACAATCATGTGACATGTAGGCTAGAGTTCCATGAAGGATATCCCTATATTTGTATGCTGAACATGGAAGGAAATATGCAGGTTGAATTATAGAATATGCAGGAAAGAGTACTTCCTTGCTAAAGAACCAGTTTTTGGGGCAATATGGTAGCACCCTGCAAGCATAATGAAGGTCCAAAGTTTTATTCAATCTTGGGGTAGTAGAATTTTGCTTGGTAACATCATTATTTTGTTGTGTACTGTTATGCATATGAATTACTAGAACTTTGAAATCACTTCAATATCACTTGATCTTCATAAGACGGGTTGGTTTTTTAATTTTTTAATGAGAGGAAATGTCGTATGTAGTAAAGTATATAGATAGATGAGAGAGAAAAGTTGCAGGTATACCTTGTTGCTAGGGTCATACGTGATGGCAGATGGTTCTGTGGAGCTGCTGATAAGAGTTATGGTCCCTAGTCCAGCTGGGTCAAGGGAGATAAATCCCACATCTCCTGAGTTTTGAAATGTTGTCAGCAGGATATCCTCTGGGACTGAAATCAACAAGAAAAATTAAATAAATTATTAATACAATGATATTAATTAGATGAGTAGTTTTTTTTTGTCATGAATTATTCAAATAAACTTTCCCTGCAAGACTTTAAGATTACGCAGTACAGCGCAGAACAGTGTAAAGAATGCAGCTGACAGCTTCCTTCTCTTTATATAGAACATCAATATCTAAAACTTAAATTTTGTGGAGAAAATATAAATGTGCAGGGGAGTAAATTCCTAAAACTTTCACTTCCCAAATTCAAAATAGAAAAATCAAGAAAAATACAAGGAAATGTCTTGAAATTCAACCCAGCCTGATGTGTGTGTCATTTTGCTCTGAAATCTCAAAATAATGTTAACTTACCAATACAATATTAGATGTGTGTTTCCCTAAAAACATGTTGTTCATCCCCCATAGACAAGCAGAACACTTCTGAGAGACTCTTGACCCTTACAATGCTATGGGCATTTGTGTCTGCCTTTATGACTCAGTGCAGGCCAAGATCAGCCTGCAAATCCATGCAGTCTGATCATGGTCTGCACTATTCACTACTCAGTCTAAAAATTTTCAGAAAGCACCCCTATAAACAATTAACAGTACAGTCCAAAATGAAGAATGGCCAAGCCCAAGTGAGAAATTTAGCATGGTAAGAGTTAACTACAAAAAGAGTGGTACCATTTGCTGGCTGTCAGATGTAATCTCAGACACCCAAACCAGAGATTGGATTTCTCACCCAGCCAGACGGTGAGAGTATTACAGGCCAACAACACTGCCAACACAAATAGATGAGTCTAACCCCACAAATATGTGATCTGCAAATGTCATCCGAGCTTAGAGAAAACAACTCCGAACAATCTTCAAAATTACCTATAGTTATATGCTCTCTTCCCTCACTAAACTTATTTGGATCTCTCATACGTAAGTAGCAAGGAAATCCATAAATGGAGCCACCAATTACTGATACATTTTGTAATTCTACATTACCTAATAATCGCAATCTATCTTTTTGAACGATTACATAATGCAGATTGAAAATGTCTGTTTGTATGTTTACGTGGTAAAACTTTGGATCACTTTAATTCATTATTCATGTTTTTTCACGGCATGGTTTGTTACTGCACTCATCTTGAAATGCAGTACCGCTATCTAATTTTCCTAATCTAATATAGTATCCTGAACAGAGTTTGATGAAAATGATGCATGATTTCGGAGTAGCTCCATTACTGCAAACTCAATTACAGGAGCATTTCTTTTTTTGAATAAGGGGGGGATATATAAGGTTTAAATTGACCTAAGAGTTATGGCCCTTGATGAGAATTATGAACAAGTATATAAAGTTTGATGGCAGACGGTTTAATAGTTTAGAAGTTATGGCCAAGGCTAAAGTTTTTCATGATTATGCCAACAACAACAACAACAACAACAACAACAACAACAACAACACCGGAGTGATGACAATACCTTTACTCTTTTTCTTTGAAAAACAGACAAGCTACTAAAGCCAGTTCTGTAAAATTGTTGCTTTTTGTTGACATCAAGTTTTGTAGAATACATAATAATGTCAACATTGTTGTTTCATAATTATAATTTGAACTCATTACTCATTAGAAAAACAATGTATACATGTACTAATCCCTGTCTACAATTCCTGGGTTGGACCAGTACTTTGGCCCAAATAGGATTAAACCCAAAACCTTTGGGTCCACATTTATGCATGCTACCACTGGATCATAGCACCTTTTACACAATTTACAAAATCATGTTCATGTTCTAGAAAATGAGGTCTCCTAAAATGTAACTTTTTCTGATGATGTAATTAATATTCAGTTGGCGGGGCATAAAAACAACATTATTTCATAAACCATTTAAAGTTCAGTAAGATTAACTAGAGCTATCACTGAAGGTGATTAATACCCCCGCAAAATACTTTAATACAGGAGAAGCCAGTCTTCAGGCAGAGCATAGATAAGAACCTGTATACATAGTATATTGGTTGTGATAGTAATAAGTAAGTAAAGTTTTTATTTAAAGTTGATAGAGAGTCAATAATGGTTGTTTGTCACAGTAGTTTAAAAATATAAGGTTACAGTTCTTGGACACTGCACTTCTCCATCGCCATCTGTTTACATTTTAAGTTTCAAGTATATACCATGTATAATATTCGAGTAATGTTCAGGACAATAAAAACAAGGAAAAGTAACAAAGGGAAATAACTCTGTAATTACTCTAGATAGAGTTATGGTTCTTGTGCACTGCACTTCCTCATATTGTGGTTGACCATTGTATGAAATTGTTTTGAAATCCAACCAGTAGTTTACAAGTTATACTCTGGACAAGGAATTGTATGAAATTGTTTTGAAATCCAATCAGTACTTTACAAGTTATACTCCGGACAAGGAAAAATTACAAAGGGCAATAACCTGTAATTCTTAGATAGAGTTATGGTTCTTGTGCACTGCACTTCCTCTCATTGTGCTTGACCATTGTATGAAATTGGTTTGAAATCCAATCAGTACTTTACAAGTTATACTCCGGACAAGGAAAAAATACAAAGGGCAATAACTCTGTAATAAGTCAAGATGGAGTTATGGTTCTTGTGCACTGCACTTCCTCTCCATGTGCTTGATCATTGCATGAAGTTGTATTGAATTCCAACTTGTGGTTTTCAAGTTATGCTCCGGACAAGGAAAATGCAACGGACCGCTGGACCGACCGACCAACCAACCGACCGACCGACCACCGGGTGACTCCTATATACCCCCCCAAACTTTGTTTCGGGGGTATAATTAATATTCATCAAATCATAAATGTTTATACGAATATTCATGAGGTAAATGCATGCTTTAATTACAGGTAAAAGTATGTGCAGTATAGCTTGTAATAACAGCATTATTGTGTTTAAAGGATGCCTCAAAGACAGGAAGGTGAAAAAAGCAACAGATGGTATTTCCTATTTACCCTCATTATCATCCCTATCTATTCCCTCAATAATAAATGATACAAGGCTATAATAATCTTCATCATAGCAGTCAAAGAGAGACCCTTTATACTGTCCCCAAAGGACAAGAAACTTCAGGAAGGATCAACACAGAGAGAAACATATTGTAAGAACCCAGTTTAGGCCGACAGTGAAAAATAACTGGTTTGCAGTTGAGTGACACACTTCCTATTAAGGCCCCTTTTCATTTTTTTACCCTCAAGGGCACATTTTTTAGACTTTTTTTCTGGAAGTTATATTATGTAAAAAACAACACACTCTACCTATCTACCCACTGATAAAGTTGTCTGTTCCCGACAGCAAACCAACACTTTTTTTATGGTAGCCTCAGCTATCAAGGAAATTACCTATGTGACCAGTGTGTATAATACCAGACTATTTATTTTGTATATCGTTCTAATTTCTTCTCTTTATTATCTTAGAGATCAGAACACTGTATAAAACCTATTCAGTGGGGAAAATACTCTCAGTTTGACCTGACTTTACTATTATTTACCCCGTGTTTAAAAAGACATACCTGAAAGGTTGTGAGTTAACCTATTACCTCCTGCATATATTCATGTAAAAATCATAATTTCATGCAACCCAAGTTACCAGCCCACCATGGCGCGGCCGGGGCTAGATTAAGTAACAGTACTTTTTTGTAATTGAATTAATTGAATATTAATGAACTTTGTATGATACTGGTATATGAAAGAACGTTTTTGGTGTTTTTTATTTGCTGTGCGTTTTTTTCAAGATGCTGTCTGATCTGGGTCTGCTCTGTTTGCGAAGGCTTCAGAACACATCTGTATCAGTCAAAGAGTTAACACAAGTTTGCTGTTGAATACAGGGATTTAACAGTACAGAGATTGTTTTGTGACTTTATATAGGTCAGACAGAGTTGCTTGATGAATAAGTAATGGCCTGTCTTGCTGGGTGCCAGATTGCTGGTGAAGAAAGATATTACATCCTGCTGTACAGAGTACCAAAATAACAATATATGCACAAGATTTGAACACTAGTTTGTACATGACCTTCTTATTTCATTGGTACTCTATAACCATGTTCAAAACCTTCCCCTCCCCCTATTTTGCGGAGAAAAAATCAGGTACTATGTTTACATCAAGGCATCCAATCCTTTAAATAACAAAAAACTAGGCATAATCTTTCGTTCTTGATGAAACATTTAATATCCTTAACATAATACATATTTAAAATTTGTTTTGAAGAATTGAAATTTAATAAAGAGGCTTGTTTTATGAGGCCCCAGGTGTGACTAGAGATGTTATGGTAAACTACTATATAAATAGTCTCCTCTGTTTGCTCATACAATAATATTAATCAGATTCTACACAGTGAAAAAAATCAAATGTTTCATTTGCCATTTCAAAAATGAATTAATATTCATTAATTCATAAATTTGTGCATTAATATTCATGAAGTGAAGGGCTGACCTGACCTTTGCTTCATAGATATTCATTTCGCTCCTTCAGAATTGTAAGGCAGACTCTATAAGTTTGCACAGCAAAGACAAATCCTTTGTTTCATATACCATTAAAGTTCTGTCAATAAATATTCATAAAGCCTCAGAAATTTGTACATGAATTAAAGGGTTAAAGGCCATTTTCTGTAGCAGCATGAGGATAAATACTGGAGTCCTATATCTTCAATATTCTGCGCCAATTAGAATTTGTTCATGGAACACAGGCCTGAAAATTTATGTATACCAACCTTGACAAGTTTTGTTGTCTGCTGCAAGGGAGAGACCACCATATGTTGGGCAGCTACAGGTAAACTCATTCTTATGTCTGGGCAAGCAAAGGTGTGAACATCCGACATTTTCTTCCATACAACTGTGATATGCTGAAACCCATTATACAATCATCTTAACTTATTTACTAAATTATACATGTACATTGATTGTAAAAAATTGAAGTAAAAGGAGAATGGGATGAAATTGAATGGTACATGGCATGCATGATTCCAATCTCCACGCAGTTATCTCCCCTTCATTCTTCAGCATATATCTCTGCCACCACAAGTTGCATTTATCAGGATTTCTAATATATATATTTTTTTAATTGTTAAAAAAAACTGTTTCTATGTATCAGCTTAGTTTTCTCTAATTCAAATATGATGAAATAAATAAAAAATGATAATTTTTTTTTTTTGAAAATAACCGTTAAGTTATTCTTTATTTTTTTCAAATTTTTTATTTTACACTGAGGGCATTTTCCTAAGTATATTTTCTTAAATAAACATCATTTATCGCCTTGCTGTAAAAAATAATCTGATAAGAAAATAATTTTTTCTCTGAATGAAGATCTATAAGTAACAAATCTTCGCCATTTTGTAAGCCTACCATCATAAGTGACATATGTGACGACAGTGATTCTTTTTGCTAAGTGAGTGTGCAAGGGAGACTACAGTGTGGAGTTAGGCATGATTCTAGTAAAAGTAGGGGCTTACTGTAAAGTACAACTTACTCATTGGCTGTGTGGCTGGATTCAGACTCACAAGACTGAAGAGTTCCCGTGTCCCCACATTCTTCACTTCTTCTTGCCACATCAACTTCTTGGACCCTACCAGCATGGAGTAAATGGCTGTGTTGAACCATGTGCTCACCACAGCCGTGTTGCCGAAGACGATAAGTCCAAATCCCGGAGCTCCCTTTGTGATCTTGCGATAGTTGACTTGCTTGGTGACCTTCTTTCCGCTCAGTGTACAAGAAAAGATACAGTGGGCCTTGGCATCCACCCAGAACAGCAGTCTGTAATGTACAAAAATCACATGCCGTCTTCATTTTTTTTTAACCCTTTACTTCATTTAGACTCAATCTGATGCACAGGCAAACAGACTCTCTTGTTCTGGGCCCATCTGACTCCCAGTTCTGGAGCAGTCAGATCAGGGTCTCCTCTGTTTACTCATACAATATTGAAGTTGATTTTACACAGCTTGCATGGCAAAGCAAAATCCATTGTTTCGTATACTGTACAATGTTCAGTCAATTAATATTCATCAAATTTATACATGAATATTCATATGGGAAAGGGTTGACATTAGACCTTATGGAATCTCTACTTAAGTCAATTTCATGAATACATTATACACAAGGATTCAAATTCTAGAAATTATGATGTCTACAAAATAAGTGATTTTCATGGGATTCATAAATCATATTCATATTCAAGGATAAATCGACAAGATCCATAACATTTACCCCCTATAAAATAATACAGTGTCAACTATGGATCCCTATCTCAGAGCTGTAACACTGATATCTCAAACAATATGTGTTTTTGAATTCTTTCCTAGCTTTACTTATTTCTTCAATTATGATTTTGGAATTGAATTCATCTAGCTCTTAACCATTTTAAAATAAGCTGTTATTAGGATAATCATGTATTTCATCACCAGCAAGTGTTAATATGAAGGAAATTTGTCAACTACTTTCTGCCATTCTGTTTATCCATCAATTCATTCTTTGTCTGCAAAAAAGGCATACAACTGTTGAGATTGTTTGGTGTTTACAGTATTAAGGCGCTTAAACAATCACTTCTCTCTAAAGCAGCCACGGGTTGCTGCTACATGACGTGCCTTTGTTCATTTACAAAGCCAGACAATTTTGCTAGGAAATTGACTCTGTATTTTGCTGCAGTGAAATATAGCAGACTACATTCTACTCACCCCACAGGGCCAAAGAATAAATTCATTAACAGGGCTGTAACTATTTCTCTAGGAATAAATGAATGGAGAAACCCAGGGAAGAATTATTAATATGAAACACAGTTGTTCATAAATGAATGGGTCTAAATTTGGCACAGGAGTCCCCATAGAGCAAGCACAAACATGGAGTGAACTTGCTGGCAAATGTTAATTATTTGACAATGTTTATTAGCTTAGACATTTATTTCCTGCAGAATATGCAATATAATGTTTCATTTTGACATCAAAGGAGATATAAAAGAAGAAACACTGACAAAAAATGCACAAAATGGTCCCTAATCAAACATATACTGAAATACTGAAACGATAGCTCTCAATCAATGCTGATATGCACATTTTGGCATTTCATCCTTCCAGAACAAGTCTGGATATTTTACATTTCACATTTCTATCATACAGATTCTAAAACTGAGTTGTTTTGGTTGTTTTCAAAGTGTATATGATACTGACTCCCCCTTCTGTCTTACTTTTTGTGTTTTTGCTGTAAGCAGATCGAGGTGACACATTTTAAGGGATCACTTTTCCATCTCCTGTCTGTCTGTCCGTCATGCTTCAGCAGGTAACACGTGTGTTCCATAGAACACTCATGTACAATCATAACAGGCTGGCAATACACCAAAATTTAACTTGTACACTGTATGAAGTGTCATAATTGACGATAAAATTCTGACTAGTGTTTTTACCTAATGAACTCTCTGCAATTCAGATAATAATATACAATCATTAAGAAAGATCAAGACTGCAAGAAATTTTAGTTTGGACAAGTTTTACAATGATGATTCTTGCTGTAAGATATGCCTATCCAAGGAATAATGGACTAACTATGGATAAGTCCCAAGTTCCATGTAGGTACAAACACATTTTTATTAAGAAATAAATAATGATAGAATTACTTTTGTGCCACATGCTTTTCAGCAACATTGCATGAACACCTTGTTTGTACCTACATGGAAATACCCATTTATATGAATTCCGGATATCGTCTATTGGCAACATTACATGGTTTAATACTGGTGACATTGTACCAGTCCTGGCCCTGTGTTCTCAAAGATATTGAAAATCTTACTCAAACACAGACTTTTATATGATCATGTTCAACTTTGTTTGATCGACGAGCGTTGTTCACAATGTCTTTTAAGCATATTCTCAGCTAAGTCAAATTCAAACAGACACTGTTTTTGAGAACACTTCATATTAGAAAAACAAGCTTATGCATGATTTTTGTATGAGAATTTTTTGTTTGAGAACACCACTCAATTACCATACACTGGTTTAAACTCAAATTTGAGCAGATATTTGAGAATAATTCTGAGACTGCATTTAAGTATTTTTGAGAACATGGTGTTTGATATTATGTCTCCCTTGCTTGGCACTCAGCATAAGGGGTTGTTCCAGGATAGGTTGGCTCAATGAGACTGGGTGTGGTATCATGCTACCTGTCTGTGGGGTGAAATTACAGTGAGGCAGCATGTAGGCGAAAGGCTCAAGATTAAATATCATTTGTAGGGTGTTTAACACAAACAACCAATCAAACTGTTCACACTGTTTTGTTAATATCTTGTGGTAAAGGCGTAACACTATAATATGCAAATGACCTTAGATTTAGACTGGTACCCCTTTGTCTATATGCAATAAGATAACAATTGGGAGGGACGCAGTCAGGCAGGCCAAAGATACAGCACCAGATCAATACAAGTCCCTACCAATTATCCCCATTTATAGAGACAATACATTGTCTGCCCATTCCATCTGATCTCGAACAGAAATACCAAACAGTCTGCATGTACAACCATCATGCATTGATTTCTCTCACTAGCTTTCATATTATTTGGTTCATTCTAACAACATACCCTTATGTGTATTCCACCAACCATATTTGTGCTAAGTAATACTTAATTTATGGGGGCAGAATTCATCATTCTTGTTAATCTAAAAGTTTTGTTGGTTACGAGGAGCATAATTTGATAACATCAGATACCATCACAAACATGCCACTACCTGGCTCATTTTACTGAGGATTGGAGGAGCTTTAATACCAAATTTTTAGAAGAAAAACAGTTTTTCTTAACACTGGGACAAGAATTTGATCCTTTCATGGGTAAATTGCAATTTTTAATGAAGTTTTAAGAATTTTTCAGAGTGGAAGATGCCTAAAAAAAAAAGGCCTCTAATGCAATAGGTGAAAAAAAATATCCCTTGAACTACAACATCTTAAATTGGCTCAGTCATGTAATAAAGATAGAATGAGCCAGTAAAACTCACGACTGCTAGGATAGTATTCTCCCATAACCGTAATTGCAGCATTATATCACGGATCATTAAAAAGGATATTCTCCAAGACAGGCAATCAATCAATACTGGCAAAACTCCTATTAAAGATGTAACCATACAACAAACACCACCGGAACATATGACCCATGAGTCTATGGGGATTTAAGGTAATCAATCATTATGTTTTAATCATGGACCTTCAAATGCTTAAAAAGACTTCAGTGTAGATGTAAGCATCCACTGACTTGGATTTAGGCTCTTTTGCTCTAAGTCTATAAAGGCTTGCATTTACTATCAAATTCCCACTATCACTTGATGGACCATGATCACAATTTAATGATGGATGGATTACTTTAATAAGAAGCTATGTAGATTAATAAAATTTACTCTTGTGTCACTAACTTCAAACAAACACATGAATCTGGGAATACACTTTTAAGAAGTCTCTATATTTATCAATATAAAAATATATGTTCATAAGGTTTCACTAAAATTACTTCCATGTCCCTCCCCAAATTATACATCTGTTTCAAGATGAGAAACTTCAAAGTAAAATAAAGATATCTTCATAAAATAATAATCCTATTTTAAGAGTAATCTTTAGGTTGATTTCCATCAATAAATGCTTCAGGAAAACTTTAACAAACCATCAAAACCATGCACAGATCCAGAGAGAGAGAGAGGGGGGGGGGTCCCCCGGAATTTGGCTATTAATTTAAAAACTAAGAGTATACAAGAGAAGAACCCCTCTCCCTGTCCCCTCGCCCCCCACCCTGGACAGCATGGAAGGTGAATTTCAGAATTTCAAAGTTGCCTTTGCATGGTTTTCATTGGTGGCCAACATATGATTATATATCTCTGATGGAACCAACTGAGGTAAATGGCTGCATCCTCACATGAAAACCATTATCTGTTTCCTGAATACAAAAAGAAAGTCTTTGAATGAGCAGATTCTGAATGTGAGGAAGAACTTAATATTTTTTTAAGTGCAAAAACGAAATCAACAAAAACCGTATTGATGCATTTGAACACCCTCTAAACTCAGTAAACTAAAGTTGCAAAACAACTGCCTGATTACCCCACCCACTCTATCCACACTGTGATAAAAGTGTTCTTCAACAAATTATAGTACAAAGTATAGTGTCTTGGATATTGCTTATTCCAAAGACATATGTCTAAAAGGTCATTGCTTATTCAAAGATTAAAGACTGAGTTTATTTTTACAAAGATTGGATGCCTGTATATAAACATGGTACCTGAAATGGTTGCCTCTACAGAATTTGAGGGGGATAGAGGCTTTCTCAGAGTTGGTGGTGGTGGTGTGGACTTTTAAACAGGGTTTTATGGTATTTCTATATTATCAACAGCAATTTCCTCCTGTATCAAAGAAATGACTACTTTTCAGGGGATAGATATATATCATCGAGATGAACCTAATCATCTAGAGAAGCATCCATTAACAAAATGTCATCAACTTCTACCACTCCTACTTTCTGGTACAAAATACTAGAGCTCACTTTATCAAATGACATGTAGGAATTTTCTCATCCGTAAGAACAACCCTAGATTCTATTTAGAACAAAACATTTCCCTTGCTGAATTAAAGAAATGTTCTCCGACTGAAAGCGCCCCCATGCCATGCCAATAACAGTTATACTTAAGAATTTCTCTGGATAAAACATGCTAATTGTGTTGATTTTGTTGAGTGTGCATTCAATGCAGCTGTGCATGTAACACCATGGGGGCCAGGCATGCAGTATGTGGCATGTCACTTGTTATTGAAAATATATATATCACAGGGTGAGAAAAATGTGAAGCCTGACTGGGCTCGAGCCTGATGCCTTCTGCTTACAGGGCAAATGCTCTGCCAACTGAGGAACCCTACTGCTGACATAAGTTTTGTTATCTGTACTGTAAGTCTGTAACAAATACATAATAAAGTATAGATCTGAGAATGATAAACTTTGCTAAAAAGCAAAAAACAAAACAAACAAGAGGGCCATGATGGCCCTGAATCGCTCACCTGAGTACCATTGCTTCAACTGATGTCAAGGTTTTTAAACAGACAAGGATTCTGATATAACTTAATCTAAAACATTTTACCCCTGACAATACTACACACCAAATATCTAAGCAATGGGCCATATGGTTTCAGAGAAGACTTGGGCGCAGGGTCATTTATCACCGTAGGGCCAAGACTTTGAAAATCTTTGTAATGAACCATTAGATGCTACTACATACCAAAAATCTTAGCTCTAGGCCTTATTGATTCATAGAAGAAGATTTTTTAAGATTTTCCTATATAACTCTATGTAAAACAAGTGACCCCTGGTGCGGGGTCATTTATCACCATAGGGCTATGATTTGTACAATCTTGGTAGTGGCCCATAAGATGATGCTTCATACCAAATATCTAAGCTCTAGGCCTTATGCATTCATGGAAGAAGATTTTTTAAGATTTTCCTATATAACTCTATGTAAAACAAGTGACCCCTGGTGCGGGGTCATTTATCACCATAGGGCTATGATTTGTACAATCTTAGTAGTGGCCCATAAGATGATGCTACATACCAAATATCTAAGCTCTAGGCCTTATGGATTCATAGAAGAAGATTTTTTAAGATTTTTCTATATAACTCTATGTAAAACAAGTGACCCCTGGTGCGGGGTCATTTATCACCATAGGGCTATGATTTGTACAATCTTGGTAGTGGCCCATAAGATGATGCTACATACCAAAAATCAAAAGGCTAGGCCTTGTGGTTTCGGAGAAGAAGATTTTTTCAAGTTTTTCCTATATTAGCCTATGTGAAATCAAGTGACCCCTGGGGCGGGGCCAATTTTGACCCCAGGGTCATAATTTGTACAATCCTGGTAGACAGTCATAAGATCATGCTACATACCAAAAATCAAAAGGCTAGGCCTTGTGGTTTCAGAGAAGAAGATTTTTTAAATTTTCATTTTTAAAATCTATTTTTAGCTCCTGTGACCTAATTATGCGATGGACCAGAACCATTTATACAACTTTAGTAGAGCTTCATCCAAGGAACATTCCTGCAAAATATTTTTCAAATTGGCCAAGCCGTTTAGGAGGAGATGTTGTTTGAAGCAATTGTTGACGCCGGACGCACGCACGCACGGACGCACGCACGCACGGACGACGGACGACGGACAAAAGGCGATCAGAAAAGCTCACCTTGAGCACGTTGTGCTCATGTGAGCTAAAAACAACAACCCCAAAACATACACAGCCTGTATTTACATACATGAACTTGTGTTGTTATATGATTGAAAAGATTTTTTTCATAGTATAGATAAAAATCATATAGGATCTGCCAATGAAATCATGCATAATCCATTATGCATAATACATTTTTGATAAAAATCAAATGTGTCTTTGAAGATAAGTAAGTCTTAGTTGTTGTCTTGGGTTTAACGTCCAACAGAAAAATTCAGTGAAGGGATTTGACATATTTCAATAGTTCATCATCGTATTGTTCATCCTCAATGTGTTTTTGTTAGTAAAATGTAACTTAAAGGTAAAGTCCCTGTAATGCATGGTTCCACATTGTCTTGGACCACTTAACCTCTACCAAGATAACCAAGGTACCCCAATGAAACATTAGGAAACCTTGGTTATCTCTGTGAGAGGCCATGAGGTCCGAAATGTAGCAGAACCATTACAGAGATTTTACCTTAATCTGTTTAGTGTCTATTAGGAAACACATTTTTACAACTAATACCAATCCCTCTTGACAGTTCCTGGGTTGAACCAGTACTTTGTGTCTGGGAAGATCATGAAAATTCCTTGCCCCCATATATTGTTAATTGTTTTAGAGTTAACTGTCAAAAGAATAATATTAAAGTCATGTAGTGATCATTGGCCATGTCCAGCTGAATACCTCCCAGTATACTTAGAGACACTCGCTTAGAACCGCAAAACAGCCAGAATATCCCATTAAATATCTCAGAGATCAAACTAGGACTAAACCACACAGCGGTGAAGTAAAAATGATAGTAAGAACTGCGCACAGATTCTAACCACTCAGCCACTGATGTGCCCTTTCCTGAATCTGGCAGGTTTCCAGGCAAATATATAGACAATTCATTGTGTGTACAAAAAAAAAAAAAAAAAAAAAAAATCTAAACCATGGTAGAGATGTGGGCTTGTGGCATTTCCAAATCAATTAAATAATCCCCAGTATCATTACAAGGGGAATCATATGACAGCAATATAAGGACATTAAAGGACAGCTTACCGGGTGACATTCTGATTGTATCCTACCATTACAACACATGACTGGTCTGGCCATAAATCAAGGCTTATTCGAAATGACCAGTTCCAAGAAATCAATTCCTCATGACAGTTTTCATTTAAAGTTGAGAAAGCATTCTGGGGGTAAATTACAGGTTTCCTTCATCCATACAGATAAGTGTATAAATATCAAACAGCGACATTTCCCAGTCATACTAGAACTTATATACAGTAAAACCTTGATAATGAGACCACTATTGGGTCCATCTGAAAGTGGTCTTATTATTGAGTTGGTCTCATTATTGAGTTATGGTCTTTTCATAAATATTTCATTTCAATGTTGATCAAATTCAATACTTTTTTTAAATTGATTGATGAAAATAACATCTCTTGAATCAATTTTATGTTTTTAAGAAGTTTTGTTATGAAGTGTAATCCTGATTATTTTTTTATGCATTTGAAGCCGTTGATCATTACCAGTCTGAAGAATTCAAAGGTTATAATCAAGTTATAGTAAAGATTGTGAAACCTGATAAAATGGACCTGACCAGTGTATATAGATGTATTCAAATTATGTTACAAACTACAAAAGAATAAAAGGTAGTCAATGGTTGACCTGGTTTAAACAACAACAACAACAACAACAACAAAACACATGGTTTTGTTTTGTTTTAACTAATTATAAGTTATTGACATGACCATGAATTGGAAAGGTGGGGCATGAAATTTCAATTGCTAAAAGCTGGAAAGATCAATGACAGTATTTGCAGGTTGATCAGGTTTTAAACCAGCCATAAATAAGGCCATTTCCTTCACTGTTCTCATGTTGAGATCCTAGGCACTTCAATGCTACCATCTGACTCAGTGCAATTTGAGCATAACAACTGAGTCTGCCAACTATAGATTATTCAGAGGCAAATTCCAATAACACAGGGGCCCAAATGGCTTTTATTTGCCCAAGATGTTGCCATTTCATGTTTACCAATTTGACACTTCTGTTTTCTGTTATGGTGAGGAATGGTCAATGAAGATAATTGACCTTGTAAAGTGTCCACGTCAATCTGGTGACCGAATAAATCGTTTAAACGTCAAAAACCAGGCAATTGGCTGGGAAGGAATAATGAATAAAAAAGGGTCAAAAAAACCCCTTCTGGTATTCAGTGGACAGACTTACTCCATTATATATTTACTTCTGTAAGTCTGTAGTCTGTTCAAATAAAACACAAGTGATCTATTTAGAGTTTGATGGCATTTACTCTGTCCTACTACACAAACTCGGATTTTATCATCCATTCAAGTTTTCTATTTTTAGCAAACAGTGACCATCACCTCATCCATCTCAAATGCAAAGGTTTGAGACCTTTTAGTGAAATAGTCACTGAGAAACTGTCCCAAGTTTCACTGGACAATAATTACCTGCATTTGAGTGGATGGGACAAGATTGGGACAGAAACAGGGGTACAATGTGATATGAAGGGTGTTCTAGGGCACGACCTCACAAAGAGAAACTGGGTTACATATCATAAGTGCCGGATTACTCTGTGCTAACCCTGAAATGTTTGATGCTTGGAATTGAAGTGATTATATAGTCCCAAATGGGTTTCAGACTCACAAAAATCAGTGATAAATGTGAAATAATGGAAATCTATGCAAAATATATCTTTAGATTGATAGATAATTTAAGTTGAACATAAAGTCAAATTCAATTGTTTGTTACTGTGTTACACATTCAAAACATATAAGCATGGTTATCGCAAAATATGCCCATCAAAAAGACGTTTTGACTGGTTGTTTAACTTAGTTGACATATTGTGCCCATACACATTGTTACCAAGTTTTATAAATATTGGCTGCCTGTGTTTGAGTCGTCATTCACAAGGCTTATAAAAAAAGCCACAAATATTGTATTTTTAAAATTAAAGTACAAGATATTTTTTAAGAAAAATTAAATATGCTGTGTAACACTACATTGCATATCCAAACCCAAATATGGTGTTATGTTTTATCATACAACTATAATCTAAGAATTAATAAAATTTAAGGTTCTGGGTCAACGGTTTGAACTGTATTCTATTAATTCATGAATAATGATGTTGTTGTTGTTGTTGTTGTATTGGGGTTTACCAACGCTGCGATAGTATTTCAATCATATAGCGAAGTCCAGCTAATTACAGGTAGAGGAAGACCCTGCATGAGTACACAGAGGTACCCGGGTAGAACCACCAACCTACCGCAAGCCAGCTGGAAGGCTTCCTCACATGAAAAGTCCAAAGTCCCTACCAGGATTCGAACCCACAGCGGTGAGGGGCTGAGAGATTGTAGTCCACAACTGTATCCGCTCAGCCATGGCGACAGCACTGCATCATTCAACACTGTATATTTAGAAAACTTTCCAAGACAAATATCACCATTAACCTTCAACTCTAAAATATCCACTCACAATTTCAATAATTCAATAAATCATATTCAATAATTCCGCTCAAAGCATAGATAAGTTAAAACAACCGTGCAATAGTTTTCATCCAAGCATCATTTAAATTATGAGCATTCAGAAGGAAACCTTGAAATTGGAAAGAAAATCAATGCTTATGTAACAAGTGGGAATTCCGCTGCAAATCTTTACTAACCTTATTTACATGCAAAAGCTTTTAAATATAGATTTGTTTGGCTGCTTGCGATTAGTTCAATCTCCCAATGGCTCCGATGCTTCCATATCTCATATTGAAATAAAATTCAGATATACTCCAAATAATTAGTTACTTTATTTCAATGTTTCTCTTTCTTTCTCTATATTTTAAGAAAAAGATGATACAAGACATTATGCTATAAATAAACTTCCAGGGTGGCAGATTCAAATGATTTACATGTCTCTATTGACGTTTCAAATTTTCAATCCGACAATATAGAGCTTGCGTTTCTATAATGTTTCAGCCTCTTTTCCCGAGAGCAGAATATCTGTCTAATAAAGACTGACACTGAAAATTGAAAAATAGTTCGTGTTACCATAAATAATAGTTGGCTAAAAATTATGGAAAATTTGTCCCTGTAAAACAAAAAGCTCCCAAAATTGAATCTGCCATTCTTTCTGATTCAGTTATCTTGTTTTTAACATTTCAAAGCATAAGCAAAGCTTTTACATTTTTTTAAATCAAAGCATTTAACATAAATTTATGCATTAATGTAAAAAAACAACAACAGATTTTCAAGTAAAACCGAGAAAACATCCAAATGATCTTTTTTCCTGTCACAACTGAAGAAACAGTGAACACTATTACCATAAATAATAGTTGGCCAAATTCATGAAAAATGTAAAATAAAAGCCCCTTGAATTGAATTTGCCAATTTCTTTCAAATCTAATTATCTTGTTTGTTTTCTTACATTTCAAGCATAAACGAAGCTTTTACATTTTCAAGGTCAAAGCATTAAAAGTGGTCTTGCATAAAAAAACAACAGCAATTTGAGAATGGTATGCAAATGATTTTATATTCTTCCCCAAATAATTACAAATGTCATCATTGTATTTTTTCAATGGTATAGGAAATAAATCTCAGGTATAGGAAATAAATCTCACTATGAACATCTGCCTGTATCTCCTGAAACTTCTTCTGGAGCAGTCTCCAATGCAGAGATCTCACAAAGATCACACAGTGATTTCAGCTATGCCTTGGATTTTTTTTTTTTCTAACTTCAATATTTTTATAATTATGAAATATTTTAGTACAAATAACAAACATAATTCCTTTGCAGAAATAACATGCAAACAGTATCGTGACGTTTGTCGTTTGGCAAGATGTACACATCATGAACAGGTGGTAACTTAGTTTGGCAGTGATTGATGTGCAGCCAGTCCACTGTGCTGGAGTCTGCTTCCAGACATGCAAAGAATACCAAAGGGAGTTAATTCAGTAACAATAATTCATGTAATGGAAAAATAGCCTTGGGTCCTACGTTATATTCTTAGTATCTGTTTACTTCAAACACCAGAGGCACGTAGCTTCCACAAAGAGTTTCAATAAATTTAAATGGAATTTTCCTTGGACTTATATACAACAACCTGTGTTGCAAAATATAGTTTCAAGGCAGAGGAAGGTACTCTTTAAAGCTGCCACGTCCAGTAACATGGTAATCAAATATGGCCAACAAAGTTTTGGATTTCATATTTAGAATGAGTATTTCTTACTTGCTCATTTAGTGTGGAAAAACAAAATGTTTTGTTTTTTGTTTCTGTTTGAAAATTAATGTCATGCCAGTTAAATGCAATGATCAGCAACTGAATCTTGCAGAAAGATATCTTGATTAAATGGATATATATATATGGATAAAATTTAATGTCGTCTGTCTACATCTTGAAAACATTTTTTTCACTGCAAAAAAGTAAAATGGTTACATAGTGTACAAAGAAAACTGGAATTATATAATGTTGCAACTGTTTTGTCTGAGCAACTAGCCCCAATAATAATTAATCCGGAATATTATTCCCCCTAATTAATAGTCAGTCCACAGTCCCTTCACCAGTTCTGTCAACTTTCACAACCCTCTCCATCACTGTCACACCCCTGGCCCCAGGGTGGTAATCTATCTACTGACCTAGATACCAGTGAAGGCACTAGCACCACCATTAACAAAAGAATTGGAGAATGTTTCCTCCAAAAACCAGAAACTCTGCTGTTTAAGGAAACAGTGCTTAACAATAAACATGTCACAGGGAGAAAATAGATTACTTGCATACAGGTCTGTTTGAATAAATTCCTCTCTATTTTTTTTTTAAGACTTTCAATTTCTAGGTTTCTAGTTTCAGATAAAAGACAACATGTCACCACTCTTCAATCTTATTCTAAATGAGTACAATTTGGTTATTATAATCATAAAAATCATGATATTATTTTGAGATTACCGGTACAAGGACCCCTTTAAGACTATTGCAGATATAATAACTATTATCAAACAACAAAACCAACCCAAAGTCAAGAGATAGGGGCATATTCATGAATATATTCCCACAGACAAGCACTGATAGAAAATGAGGGTATTTCTTGGTTAGTTGTAAGACTGTATTGTTTTTGTTTTTTTACACATGGTCATGATAATGGAACAGTGTTTTTATGAACTGCAAAGTACTTTCTATGCCCACAACTAAAAGAAACCAATATGACATTGCGAAAAAAAACACAAAACTAGATACACTTTTTATTTCATTTTATTTTAACAACCTTTTGCATATTTTTTTTTCTTTCTCTCTTATCTATAATCTCCCCATTGGAGCCTCAATCATACAACGTAACTTTATTTTCATTGATTTGTTGTCATTTTTTTAATTATATCTTAACCCTGCAGCTCAGCCAATTTTACATTATATTTTAATAGGCATACACTTAAAACTTATCTCAGGATACCTCCGTGCATTCGGGGTCTTCCTTCACCTGTAATTAGCTGGACATCGCTATATGACTGAAATACTGTCGAAGCGACGGTAAACTCAAATAGTCAATTCAAAACTTATCTTACAATAAAAATGAGAACATCTTATCTTCTAAGGTAAAAGATATGATTTATCACTAATAGATATTTTCCCCCAATCAAAAGTATGGAATAAAAAGAGTCCTTTATAAAATAAAAGCAAATCCAGAAAATCTAAATTTACAAATATTAAATACTAATATTTTTAAGAAACGCATTCCTCCATTCTAGTTTTACATAATATTCAAGTTCATGACTAGGTTGACATGAATAATAACCTAACTGGCAAACGATATTCTGTCAAGATTTGAAATTTTTTGTCTTTTTATTTAGAAAATTAACAAGAGTGTTCTTTGGAACCTGCTGAAGCATGAAAGAAAAAGTGTGACAGACAGACGGACAAATAGAAAATAATTCCCCCCCCCCCCCAAAATAACTTAGCTCTATTATAAAGAATGACTAGTCCAAGCTTGAATTTCACATGTAGCCCAACACAATTAGCAATTTTTAAACTGGAAACTTTAAAACTTTCTAGTTGCTTTCACTTTCTGCAGATAAACTTTGCTCAGTTTAAAGCCCACCAATTTGACAACATTATTGATCCTACTCTGAGATGGAGCCAACTTTCTTTTGACCTTACTTTGATATGAAGCTAGGAAGGTCCTATCTGCTATCTCATGCCATGAATATTACAGATAATGAAATGTTGACTTATTTGCTTTTCCTAGAACTGGGGATTCCACATTGTGAAATTCACACATTAAAGCAAATATCATTATTTCTCCAGATGTTGATAACAGTTTTGAAATATCAGTTTTGTTTCCACACAATAGCCGACTTTAAAGCAGCTCGTTCATAGTTGATCTGAAGAAATAAAAAAAAAAGTTTTTCAACACTCCCCCGTTCATATTGGATTGGTAAAGTCTTTGTTTTCTGACTAATTAACTTGGCAAGTGTTATATTATGCAGGCAGATCAGGTTTAACCCTTGAATATTCATTAACCCTTTTCCTCATATAGACTCATTTTGATGCACTCAATAGGTACCACATAAAGCCTGATCTGCAGAAAACCACAGATAAACCTTACCAAATTTAATTACAAAATCCTCATTTCCAGACCACTGAGGAGCAGCGAACAGCATAAAACCTGATCAGCCTGCGAGTTACTCGCAGGCTGATCTGGTTTTATATTGTTGGCATAGGTCTTTTCATGGTGTCCTCTATGAGGGAAAGGGTTAAAATATTTTTGACTTGATGAATATCAATTTACTGAACTTTAAATGGCATATGAAACATTATGGTGCAGTC
>CM037783.1:51500759-51550759 GCA_021229015.1 Solen grandis | reverse complement strand
GTTTTTTGTTCGATTTTAAATGCATATTTATCAAAACGTGCGAGCTGTGAATTGCGACAGATTTGGGTTACGCTCTTGAAGCGTTAGAAATCCATTCAATGAACGCACAGTATGACTACGCCGACTCCTATTCTAATTTAGTTAGAATGATTTGGGATTTACTGTAAATAACAAAGATTTTTTCTGCATAAAGTATCTTGATAATTATATCATCATACCATTTTATTTCATTTTTTTCTTCTTATACAGATACCATATTATATATATAATTGCATTTATTGATATTATCATAATTATTTTTTTACCAAGAACATATACATTATTGTTATTTCAATATGTTTTCAATTGTTCGATATAGTAAATCCTTATTCATTAATCATATAACAAAAAACAACAACTTTGTATTATTCACCTTAATCGCAAATATCAGCGCCAAATATTTGACACTTCCGGCTTCCCTAGACTGGGTACCTTTAATTTCTCGTTTTCCTCCACAAAATGTACGCCATATGATCATACTTCAACCGTTCCTCAGCCAATACAAGACATCCGCCTTTTCTAATTAATCTTAGATTAAGCACTGTCAAATATAAAATTCATTGTTATTTTATTGTATTATCTTTTTGTGCTTCAAGTTAAAGAAAAACCAGGGTATGTATTATTAATCGCACTCTTCACCGTCGATCTGAGCTTGTCTATGTTTTACCACAATGCCGCTTTTTCTACTCAAAAGCGAAATAAGGAATAAACTAGATTAGAGATTTATCAAACTCTTTTGGCGCCTCCAATTTCAGTAGATAACATTTAATCTATATAGGTTTCCATGCCATATACTACGTGATCGTAGAAAGAGTGTTTCGGAGATTTGTCAGGGAAGGTGGAAGCAGAGATAAAGTATATTACATTCAGAGATAAAGTTTATTACATTTCAATATACATAAGCCGCAGGTTCTTTACAATTGAATTACCACATTCAATCCTGAAAAATGGCCTTATACCGGATTAAAAGTAGTGGTTGTTCCTCTTATCATGGTTTGTTCGTCTGAAATATATATAATACACATATATTATCTTATAAGCAACCGAATAGCTGACACATGACTATATGAGAAGAGTTCTACCTTACACACACACACACACACACATATATAAGATCATGTTTTTTTCGTGTATATCATTGTATTTATTTATTTATTATTTTATTTATTTATTTACTTATTTATTTATTTCATTTATGATTAAATTTGACTTTTTTTCCTGCTTCTTAACTTTCTAAATAATGTTAAGTTTTGTTTGTGTTTGTTTAAATATGTGATTTTCTTTTTCCATTTCTTAACTTTTTAAATAATTTAACTATTATTTTCATTTCGAATAGTAACTACAATGATGAAACAATCCATTTATAGATTTTATGCTGCTTGTGATGCTCACATCTCTGGTTTACCTTTAAGTCATATATAAGTCCTTTTATATGTCTCTAACATGCTCCGATTCTTCTCACCAGCTGTGGTGTTTCTTATTTTTTTACTTTCGGCATAAGCCGTAGTCGTTAGTAGCTGCAGTCTAAATATACACCTCGAAAATCGACACAGCCGATTTAACTTCAGAAGCCTACTCATGACCATTAACGCTTTTAATGTTTTTTCATCTTCTTCTTCTTCTTCGTATTATTGTTATACAGTTTTCTTTTACAATTACTTTGAGCTGGAAAATCCATACAGCATGAACAAACTACCCGTGAATCAGAACAGTAACCAAATTAACATACATTAAGATCAGAATATATTTTATTGACCTATGTAAGTACAAATATCTCGTCAAATATTATATATTACACATATATAATTGCAACATGAATTGGAATAATTTGAAAATTCGTTTTCCTAAAATTATTCCCAACTATCAAATCAAAGGGAGAGTGGATGCTGCAGGATTAAGGATACATTTTAGATTTGTATAAAAACAATTCCAGTAACATTGACATATATAGTTATATAACCTGTAACATCCACTAGCTATTAGAATGTATGTGTAATTATGAGAACAATACAAACTAATTCACAATATTAGTATTTGACTATACATGTTTCATCTTATCGATTTGGTATTTCGTTGTGACACTTTGTGCCATTTTTATGTATTTACAAAAACTCAATATTTTCCCTCTTTTTGGTGATTTTTAAAAGATCAACGAATTTAAGCATGTTCGGTTTGCGTGCATAAAATATCTTAATAAAGTTATTTCTGAATGAATCGTAAGTTTTGCATCTGATTATATGATGGTACTCATCTTCTATTTCATTTGTATTACAACACTGACATTTCCTGACAATAAGATTTGCTCCTGTAAAAATGCAAAGCTCCAATGTATGTAGTTTACTTAAAGAAGTCCACATGTGCATAATTACGAGTTTTAGCCCTCCAAATATTTCTCAACTTTGAAAAAGGGTAAACAAACTTACGACCATTAAGTGAATCAAGCTGGTTTGCACCATCATGCATGTAATTGTATCGACAACATCCTATAAATTCGTGCAACGAATACTGAACTTAAAACAGCTTACACTTCTTCAGAAACGATCGGTATTGTTAAATTGACGACTGTGTGAACTGCATATACGACTGTTATAAAGTAAAAATATGTTACATATAAGAATACTAGTAATAATATTGCCACAAATCTGACTATATTTATCAAATAACCACAAACAATGACGATATTGCATTGTTTTCTATTTTGGCCTGTTACGTTATTTCAATATTGCATTTCACTGACATTATTTTCTGATGAAATGGCTCGAAAGTAGCTAAAGGACCAATACCCCTAATGCCCTTACGTGACGATTATTTCCCATTCTCATTATTTTTGAAAGATAGGAACTGATATCACAAACATTTTAAAGCAAAGAGAGAGAGGGCAACCTTACTTCGGAATTGAAATATCGTTTCCATTTAAACATTGACACGTTTTAAACCAAAATTATAATTCGTTTCAATAGTAATTTAAATAATGTGTCAATAAGCTTAAGACACCCATCATAGCTTTTTTTCAATCAGATAACATTGTTTGTGTTGTTAACTGTGTAAAACATACTACTCAAAGATTGCTAAGAACCACATTTCAAGTATCAATGTGAAATTTTAAAGGCCAAATTTGTCTTGAACATGAAATGGCCATAATTCTGTAATAAATATCCATACGACTTGAAATTCAACAACCATCCTTTACATACCCAAACTTTTAATTTAATGCAAAAGAATCTTAAACCTCAAGTACAATTTGTAGAAGTTTCTGGTCAAAGTGAATATAAATCTAGAAATAATTTACTGTTATAATTTTCTTTGTTTTAATATAAAAGGAAATGGTAGTTTGTAATTACTTCTTTATTTTCGTTAAAATTTCGAATGAATATTTCTTAATGCCAACCTTTACCAAGCTCTACAATATTACGTAATTGTAAAATAAAATCTTTGTCACACAGAATATAAAGCAGTGTGCAATGTCACTGAAGGGCTCCGAACAAACGTAATACATATGTTGGCAACGTTTCCTTTCCTGATTTATGTTAACCGGGCATCACAAGTGCTTTGATTTACAAACAGTCTGGATGACACATTTTCTCGTTTTGGGAGAAACTTGGGCAATAGTGTTAAATAGAGTTATAAACATGTTACATTTTGTCATAAGACAAATGTGACTTGTATTTATTGTTCTTGGCTTAAGATTCTTATATGCATGTTCCAAGTACGTGTCAGCGCAAATTACTATTTCAACAAAATCTACGCATGTATAATTTTCAAAACCATGTAAATCACCATCATGCTTAGCCTTTTATACTATAAACCAATGAATAAAACATTAATTGCTTGATCCCACAGGTTTAAATAACAACAAGCAATTAATCACACTCCATCCAAATTTGTTTTTGTCCTCTGAAAACATTTTATGACCATTTTTAACATGTTATTAATTTGACACTTGATACCTGCGACCGCTGTAACCCGTTTGGTTGGTTATTTACAGTTACAGATTTTCATTAATAGAGAATCTTGTATGACACATTGATTTACTAAAGTATTACAGAATAGGCAGTCTGGACATAATACACTTACGTATAAGGATAGAAGGTTGCATATGTTTAGCGGAATTAAAACAAGACCTCTTTTTTAGCAAACTTAAAATGAGAAATAATTGTCATTATATGCCATTTATTTACGTAGATTGATACGTGAGATATTGTACTTTCTTCTAATTATTCAAATCACACTTTGCGGTCACTATTTTAACAGTTGATTGAGACATAAAAATGTTGCCCTTTGTGTAAATCGAACTTTCTATATTTTAATCTTTATGTTCGACATCCTGATTGTTTTCACTTAAGCAAAATAAAAAGAGAAGATGGGTATTTTGTGTATTCTTAGTTCTAGAATACATTTTTGGACACTCTATGATAAAGGGACTAGAAAGAATAGAACATAGCTGCCACGGATGGAAGAGTCAAGAAATATATTTCTGTTGATGGTGTTTTTTTTATTTTGTTGTTGTTTTTTGTGTGTGTGTGTGTGTGTGTGTGTGTGTGTGTGCTTCCTTTTGTAAGGGTTGTTATTGTTGTTGTTGTTGTTGTTTTATTACTTTAAAGTTTATTTTCTCATATAAATACATTTACTCTTCAAAAATAGGGGCATAATCGTGAGACTTCATGTATATTGGATGTTTAAAAATAAAAAAGTGTTTCATTTGAATGAAACATAGAGCAATCGCCTATAAAACATTCGACTTTAATGAATTATCTAGTTGTTGATATTATTGTTAGTTATTTTGTTCGAGATATATATTTTGCAAGAGTCTGTGCATTTAGATAAATCATATTTTTTCTCAAACCCTTTTTTGCAGTGAATATAAATGCATTATATCTTTCTCTTCTACTAATGCAAACGCATTTCCCGGAATTCATACCCGAAGCCATTCCTATGGAGATAATAAAATAAATATATGTAGGTATTCAACAGACTAATTCAACTTTATTTTGGTTTGTTTTACCATGCGTTATCATTATGTAAAGGTTCAGATAAACTTAGAGTATAAAACCGTGTCTGTCTTATTAACGACGTTCTGAGAAACCAATCATGTGCGTTAAGTCTGGCCGCGCCTTGCTAACCATGTCTGAAATGCGTTTGGATTTACTAAAGAACCCTGTTACGGTCTTTGCTGCAAGAAACTGGACTGTTCATAAACTTCAGATAGACGAATCACCAAGAGATTCCGCGGCGTAAATGTCAATACTAACCTCTCTTTTGACTTGTGATCCATTTCAGTTTTGATTAGCTTTATGGTTAAATTAAGATAAACTGTCAATTTGGAAAATAACGATACCTCATTATTACTTTTGTCTGAGCGATAGTGGAGAACCTCAGGCAAAATACATTCTACATTTAGATTACACATGTCAAACTCATCTAGAGGGTCTCAAGGGTCGTGCATTTCTGATCCGTTTTGTTCGTTTTAGATCATCCCCGGTCATTAATGCCCAAAGAATGTTTGACATTACTTTTGCAGGACCAACAAATGTACAGAATATTCAATTATATTCCACTGATGCTATTCTGATACCCAGTATCAGCAAGTAACTCTATTAGATGATTGACTAAACGTCTCTGGTACCACTGGCAACGTCGTCCCATAATCCCTCCGATATTAGCGGGCCAAAGGTGCATAGCAAATGAACCTAAAGGCCATGAAAATGAACCTCATTGTTATTGTTAAACACTGCAGGCAGTGTCCATTTCCATTATAAGAGGAAATCTTGCAAAGCATCGGTTAATATCAGAGATTTCATTGGAATGCATTACTCACGTGACGGGTCGGTCGCACGTGGGGAAGTTTTAATCTTTTTGATACATCAAATAACAATCGGCATGAGATGGAGCAAATTTCATTAAATCCGTCTAAAGGGCTGTGCAGAAGCTGTTTGCTAAATTTTGCCTAAATATAATGGGGTCCAAACAGGGGAAATTAAAAGGCACTGTATTCGTTCCTTTCGGAATATCATTCCTGTTTTAAATATTCAGTTATAGAGAATAACAATAGAAACAATACATTGTTTCGCATAAACGTACTATATAATGTATGTTGTTAATGCATTTTTTTACAAGTTTGAAATATTGAAATAAAGTCTTATTTAAAATACTGCTGAAAGAAATATGTAGCTTACATTTGCATTTGCATTTTATATCAATATTTCATTATAATATTATTATCATTGGGTAGAAGTAGTATTATCAGCATGACCATCGTCGTCATACTGTTGATTCGGAATATTTGTCATCGCTGAAATCGTCTAGCACTTATAGGGTTTATATCATTAGAAGTCACCATGTCAATTTTATATCTATGTATTGATATTTTTGCAATTTAATTTCCGATGCTATAATAACATTTTCTGAATCCAAGAATGAATGGTGAATACATAAAACTCTATCGAAATAGTAGACAATATTTAAGAGACACATTCGTAAGACTTGGCGGAAATATCTTGATGTTGGAGTGGTTCGTAACACAAGTAATGTATATCAAAGGGAACAAAAACGTGAAAAAGACAATCTGGAAATCAATTCCAATGGGTATTAAACGCTCAGACAAGTGAAATCTCCTTCAGCTTGCCTCTTTGTCCCGTCCCGAATTCATTGTGATATAGCGAGAAAGCAGAAAACGAAATTAATTGAACAAACCAATACGCGAACAGAGAGTGACAAAACGTGATCTTTAAGATGGCAATTTTATCCAAACACGTCAATCATCGTATTAAGTTGATACCAAACATATTTCATAACAACCTTGCACCGATCGGGCAGTCGGTAAACATTCGGGAAATGGAAAGTTCACTTCAAGTGGCGCTAAGAATTGCTCTTGAAATTGAAATGTTTGTACTAATATTAGAATTGATTGAAACCGAACAGAAACCGATTGTGTTTAATATATCTTCCCCACCCGGCTTTCGTTAGACGCTTTAAGTGGCAAAAGAATGGTCTCGTCAAATTCGATCCACATTGTGCTCATATTAGTTTCGTCTTTCGTTAGACATCGTCTTTTTGTTCATTGTTTTAAGCTGTCAAGCTGCCACATAAGGTGGCATGCATACACGATTTGACATAACTGGCGCACATCGGGAGACGGCGGGCAAGACATATCCGACTGATTTTTTTTTTCAGTCTTCGGTCGGGATGTTGGAGTAACTACGCGATGTCTTGTTGAATTACTGCGAGAAGTGAATGCTTAAAGTGAAATTGTCATCGACGATTTTGTAATATTTTTTAACTGAGCCTACCAAGTATTTTTTCGAAAGCCAAGAGCCTCGTTTAAAAGAAAATTGTATTTGTCGCATTTCTGAGGGTAACAAGTTTGAATGATGTTTCAGCAAATACCTAAGCAATTTGCGCGTAAGTTAATGAAGTGCAATTTGAAAGCGTCTGCAAGATGTTACAGATTTGCCCCATATGTTAATAAATATTAAACAAATATCATTTTCTAACTTGTTAGTCAAATTTATGAAGAAAAAAAGTCTGGAAATGATATGAGAAAATTTATTTGCATCTAAACTATTTTTATTAACGTAAACTTAAAACTTTCTTGCCATATGAACAGTGAAAAAAAAACAAGATTTTCGCTTGGTCGTTGATATATGTAACAGAAGGGGTGCATCACACATATCAAAATATACTTTTAAAATATTGTATAACTTCGACATTGTGTTTACATTATATATTTTTTTAAGTTTTATCAATATATACAATTATAAGCAGTATGGATGAATGAAATGTGTATAATCACACAAACATGATCAACAGGATAAAAAAAAAAAAAAATTTAAAAAATCATATATCTATAACATTATTTATATCGATACAGCTATAAAGATTATTACAGTTAATCTCAATGAAACTATCGTATCAAATTTGAATATTTACAATACGAAAGGATCGAGTGGTAAGAGCGTCCGCCTCGGGAGCGGGGAGTCGTGATATCGACCCCAGACCGAGATATATAAAAGTCGCTAAGAATGGTACAGGTAACTCCCTGCTTGGGGCCAAGCATATATACAATTTAGTTCCAGGACTGGTTGACCCAGTGTCAGGATAATGTGACTATATCTGTCTTAAGTAGACATAGCCTTCAACCCAATAAACAAACATACAAAGGAACATATACTGCTATGATTGTCCCTCTTCACGGAAACAAAGTAAGCTACAATATATCATAACAAAATGTTGGTTTATTTACTTAAAATCAATCATTAGGAATGAGATTTTTTTAATGTATTATTGTGTTTTTTATATCATATATCGGACATACTTAATGTAATTGTCATAAATTGCTTGAGGAATTCATTTAAAAACGGATTATGAAGAATGCATCAGTCTATCACAGTCTTATTTCCTGGGGGCAATTCAGTGTATTTCTAACCTCGTGACAATGGATTATAGGTATAAAGTTATACTCTTCGTAATGCATTAAGTAATATATTTTTCAATTGTTTATATTCCATTTTGTAGTGATACTGTTCTCGTTTTAGGTACTCTCTCATAATACTGAATACACAATCATTTTCTGCAGAAAAAAAATCATATACAAATGATGAAACGTGTTCTAAGTCATTTTCATTAATATTATGTATTCTTCTCCGATATATCGTATTATAAAGTATGACTTCATCAATTATATAGATGCATTTTGACACGCAAACCTAAGATGAATTGTTTCAGTAAAATGTATTGTATTTAACACCAATTACAGGCGGCGCTATTTGTGCATTGTGCACCAAGTTTATCTTTCTTCATTTTGCATTAAATGGTCTAATTTGAAATTGAGCCGTGTTATTTATGAACATTATGACAAAGCAATTTGTCATATATACCTCATGCTCCGCAATGGTGTGATTTGTGGGAAGAGAAATGCTGTTTATGATCGGACATTCCATCATTATATGTTTTTTGCTCGGGTCTCCTGTGCCAGTCATATATAAAGCAGATGAGGTTTGTTTGCAAATAACGGGTTATAGGTTTGTTTGCAAATAACGGGTAATATAGGTCTGTTTCTAATTTATGGGTAATAAAGGCTTGTTTGCAAGTAATGGGTTCTATAGGTTTGTTTAAATTTGAATTTGTTTGTAAATAACGGGTTAAGTTTTGTTTGCAAATAACGGGTATTAGGTTTGTTTGCAAATAACGAGTTAAGTTTTGTTTGCAAATAACGGGTATTAGGTTTGTTTACAAATAACAATTTATGGGTTTGTTTGCAAGTAAAGGTTATAGGTTTTATGAAACTTATCATAACGGCAGTGTTCTATCACTGTATCATTGAAAACCTCCGTTGTCCTCTTATCTTTAGAAGCATGGGTGTAAAAATGTTGAGCTACATGAAATAAATACCGTTTGATAATGTTTTGTTGCTTTAACTTTTGCTTGAATTTATTTCTACGGTGTTTTAACTACTTATGTTCGCCAGTCATACCCGTCAAGTGTACCATTTCTAATACCGATATGTGTGTCCTCCATTTTCTTCCTGCTATTCTTAGTATGTTTTTAAACGATAGATGTCGTTTATGATTTACAATGTTGAACATTCAATTTTTTTTCAATTGTATGCAGTGTTAAAATTTTCATCAATTTACTGTTTGAATCGCAATACATGTATATTATTTTTCTTTACTTATACATATGTACTTACTGAATGTATTAATCCAAATTTTATAGCTGGGAATCCAGCCACTGGCCTTTTCCACATGTTAGCCAATACATGTTTTACTGTACATATATATGTAAAGTATCCATAAATGGGGTACAAAAATCTTGAAATAGGGTAGCAGCAATAGATGTTTCTATTTAAATCGAAGTCTTCGTTTGCAAAAAATTGAGTAATGAGCTGGAAATCTTTTTGAAAATCGTTTATCAGTTCATTTCACCAAAACAGATATACGCAGCTTTCATATCAGAAAAGTTCTAAAAAAAATCATTTTCCTAAAAAAAAAATACTATAATTAAATTCATGCGCTAATATAAAAAGTAGTTCTTTGTTAACACTTAACGATATTACATTTTATATAAGGAGGCGGAGACCCGGCATTTGGTTTGAAGACCGTATTTGAACAATAATTAACTGGAACAGGCTTATCTCGGCTTGAGACAAGTCAAGAGAAATCGACGAATTTGCGCTTTCTTGTAATTGGCTTTCAATACATTGCCATCGCTCGCTATTGCCAAAGACAAAACTAATACTGCAGCCGCCGTCGACAGACACCATACAATCAACGGTCTTATCGTTTGAGCTTTTACAATCCTGCAAAATGACATAGGGCTATCACAGATGGAACATGGGGATTCTTCTGTTAACAAATGGAATTGAATTTAAGTAAATGAAATTAACAAGTTAATCTATGCTTCAGTTTGCTAGATTGTTTTCCTGTTTCCGGTCTTGCGATGAAAGACGCCGCAATATAAACGTTGGACAGGCCTTATCCTGCGCCACGGTGCCGCCGCCCTGGCAGGGTCGGGATAGCTTCAGCAGGAAAGCAAATTCAAGGAGCTCGCTAGTGCGGCCTTGATTACAAGAATGAATACACAACGTTCATATTAGATATATATGGTGTCTTAATATGATTATTGATAGTTTTGAAAGATAATATACATTCTCGTATATACTATTTTTAGGTCAGTGCGAATTTATTGTTACCACCTTCCTTTTATTTCTTTTACAAAAGTTAGAGTTTCTTAAATATTTGTAAGCTTGATTTAAAGAAAAGTGTAATTGATTTTCTTGTTTCTTTTTCTTTTTTATTTCTGAGTAATGATATATGTGTTTACTTGATATATGTACAGCCGTCTGGATGTGTTCGATAGTTAAGCTTTTGTATTAAATATTTATTAATAATTTTAATAGTGTCGGTGTGGTTGGTAGACTGTTTACCGTAAAAATATTAATTGTAAATGAATACATGTGTACATCTGATTCATGGAGATGCGTCTATGTCGTATGTATATTTCTTTAAATGATTAATATCTATATACTATAGTAATATACGGAACTTAGCCATTCAAAGCACTCTTAACTAAACGATTTGTGACGCTCAGTCTTTTCAATTTCTGATTTGTGTCAAAACTTTTAAGCATTGAATATATTTTGTGTATGTGAAAGACCCTTTATAGTTTATCTGTATTAATATCTCATTTATTAATTGTTGAAAAATTGGATAAGAAATATTAAGCAAGAGAATAATATAAGCAGATATGTTGCTCATATAGAAACATGGGGTTCCTTTGATAATTGTTGTTCATCACGAACTAAGGTTAATTTCTTTAATGAACTCGCCTTGTGTTGTGTTGGCGCTGCATTTTTTTTTACTAAGCTAAAATGGATAATTTGTAAATGATATTTATTAATTGACATGTCCAAAAGGATTTTAATTGTTTTGACAACGTGATATGGTGAATTAAAAATTCATCAAAGATATGTGTGTAATTAATTTATGAGTTGCGCCCTCTCCCTCTCTCTCTCTCTCTCTCTCTATATATATATATATATATATATATATATATATATATATATTTCAGTGTGTGTGTGTGTGTGTGTGCGCGCGCGCGTGTGTGTGTGTGGTAATCAATATTTACATTTTACTCTCGTTAGCCGTTTGTCTAATACATATTTCCTAAAGCAGACTTGCTTTAATTTGAGAGGGACATGTTGAAATATATAGCTATATACATTGTAGACCTTTTATAACTTGCAAATTTCTTTGGTACTTAAAAATTTCAGAAATACGGAATAAACATAAAGTCGACATTGTACACTAACTTTGTGAATGTATCTGAACCTCATTCCGCCAACCCAGCCCCGACCCTTTTGGACAAATTTATTTTGCGATTTTGTTAACGAGATAGAAGTCCTTTAAGCGGACTTTTTCTTTTCATTTTAGTTGTTTATTTCTTTTGGACATAAAATAAATACGTTTAAACCAATAAAACCAAAGAAAACATGCAAGAGAGCAGGATATTGAAATGATGACGGAAAAACAATGTTTAATATAGTAATATTTTTTATTAAATTGACTTTACTTTTGAACATAGTCATGCAGAGGAACGATGTGAAAAAATCACCATATTATGCATTATCATATAAAACTACTTTCACACTTTTCCTAGCGCTCCAAAAGTTTCCAATCTGCAAAGTCCTTATCAAAATATTTATATACATAAAAATCTCTTTCCAGAGCTGCACGACCGTACCTATTATTTATACAGTACTGACAAATAGATATTGCAACATAATTTAAAAGTTTAGCAAACACATTCATACATACTTCATCAAATATTGCAACGGTAAAATAACATACATAGGTAATAAAATTAATAAAGTCAATGTAAATTGACTTGCATAAGTTATATATTGTATTTTCACATAATCATTTTCTCAAGTAAATGAAAATCGACTTGATGATGCCGTTCACAATTCTACACTAGAATACTGCATTTTTGGAAGAAACAAATGGTATGCATTCCTAAATCTGTTACACATTTGTGCTTTAAAATAAATAAAATAAAAATTGTAATACCAAAAAATTAAAAATTAAATTTAATTAAAAAAAAAAATGATAACAAAAAAAGATTTACATTCATTTGAATATATATTGATGAAAATATTTGCAAGGCATGTTGAGTTCTAATCAAAGGTTACAATTTGAATTTGATAAACTCAAAATGTCCAATAATATTATTCATGTATTCGAAAAATAAAATTGGTATGCTTATACATTACACTTAATTTATATTCCTACGCTAAACTAAGAAAGGATACTCGTTTATGATACCGATATATGCACATTCTTACGTATGCAGGAAATTTGCACTCGATTTCAAATATATATAAAAAATTTAAGTATCCTTATTTGTGTCTGTTATCAACGGGGGAAAAGGATTTACCTTGATTTACTTATTCAGTAAAAATCGTTTGAAGTATATATGTATATTTGTTAAGAATCAATAAATTATCATTAGTTATCTTAGCACCTACAATTTACATCATTTTAAGTAAATTATTGATGTTTTATATATTTCTACTTAAGAATACACATACATGGAAATAGCACAAGTTTCATTTAGCACTGTCGATAAAGCATCAGCATTCTGTTCTATATTATGGTACAGCCCAACATATCATGGCCTTTATCAGGACACACAGTATTGTCGCTCATGAGAAACATTAATGTAAATATTTGGATGAAATCATTAAACATATTAATTTACCGGTAAACATTAAACATGACATTTTATAGAACCATTTTTCCACCAACCCTCATGCCATCCAGCTCTCGGGCTGGCGAAAAAAGCCTACTTTGCATTCGAGCCGCCTTTTCCGCGAGGCCCTCTTTAAACGCCTGTTCTGATGCCCTTAATGCAGCCATGTGCTTCATAGAAAGGTCTGCTTTCGCCGCAGTGGACGCTGAAAGCGTGTAAGGATATGACAGTGTTGTGTGACTGAGGGAAAGGGGGTAGCCACTGAATCCCAAGGGAAGTTGTCCGTTTCGTAAGTTTTGACTATTTTGGTGTACGTTTAAAAAAGAGGATCCGTTTGTTTGTCTTGAACACACAATAGCTGGGGATGTGTTGGGAGACGAACTTGAAGTTGAGGAATCAGTGTTTCCGAGTACATCCAAAACCGACCATATTTTGGGTCTCGTAGACTGCGGTTCACCGTCACTAACACTTGTTCCTTTAGAATCACTGGTTAAACGAGACAGTTTTGTGTCATCAGAATTATGCTGTTCCTCAGAATTTTTTTCTGATTGACTTTCAGAGCTATCGCCATTGTCAAGTCGGTTTTCGGTATTTTCTTTGTCTTCAGACTTATGTGTTTCATTAACTTTGTTGATTTCGTGTTCTTCGCCGTCTTCGACGTCACTATGAAGGGATTCGTCGTCATCAACACTGATGATCCTGTCCATTGTGTCTCTATCTGAGAAGGATCTGTTTTCATCTGGAAACAAAAGAAAATAAAACTTAGACTGAGGCATGATTCATTTAACGCTAATATAAAATCAACTGACACAGTAAATGTTTTTCCATTGCCTTGTTTCTGCACATGCATATATGCATATATTTCTTTATATATTCGAATTATTATGCTAAGGTGTTAATAGTGGATTGAGGCATATTTTACAAACGATTATTTATAAGGTTTATTGTTATTTTATAAAATTTATATGTATATGTATTTTAGAAAATAAATAAGTTAGTGAAACTGGAATTGTGTAAAATGCAAAGTGTCATCTCTCAATCCGATTTAACTATTGTCATCTCATTGCCAATCCGATACCACAAAAGGATTTGTTTGTAAGATCCCGAGAAGCGGAATGGTGTGATTAGTTACAGAGTCCAAAATCAGTTCTCTTGCACTCGACTGTTTTAGATTGGGTACTATCAGTTGCTTGTTTTTTTCTTTGTCGGTAAAAAAGATCAAAGATGTTTCAATGTTTTCTTTCAGCTAGCATTGTATAAATATTTATTCCTAATAAAACTGACGACATTTCTCAAGTACCCTTTGTACTCCGAACTAAACATTAGTGCGATACAATTATTTACACAAAAGTAACCAATTCCACAGACTATTGAAACCGCACGCGTTCTCATTTTATCCAAAATATTTCTAAATTGGATTTTAAGCCAACATTAATTAAGACTAAATTCAAATCGCACGCGTTTTGAGAATCCTAACATTACTTTAAGTATATTTTTCTATCATACCGTTTCGTTTAACTTTTTGTTAATTATGTTTTCTGTGTTTCCGGTTTCCTATTATATCGATGTACGTTGTTAAATTAAAGTCTATTTATGCTTAATTTAATTTCTTCTTTGCCTCGTGATAATCACGAATTTCTCAGTCGTGTGAGCCAATTCACAGGCCGGTGTTAGCTGTCCATTGGGAATTTAAGTACGAAAGGGAGTCCGTCTCGAACAAGCAGAGCATGAAAGACTCCCTAGTCTCTAACAATTTCAAAATAAACAAATACAGGGCCTAAAGTCGATGAGAAGCCATTATAACAAAAATTACATTCGTTTGCCGGGTTGGTAACACAAAAGACTGGTTATCAAAACATGATTACAACACTGGTTTAATTTAGATTTCTTGCCGGTTATAAATTGAAAATTTATGCATGAAATATTTTAGAATTTCGTCCAATCATTTGATACGTGTATGGAAAAGGGAGTCCCAGCCTCGTTGATTCAAGATGTTCTAACGACCTGTGAGGCATGGTTTCTTACATCCTTCTGCTCGGTGTTGCATTAATGTTTATGCCCCTTCCAAGACAATAAATGGTGATAACTTTACGCTGCTCTCGAGTGCCAGTTTGCCTTTTTATCAGCTTTCGAAACGAAATCAGATCGCGAAGCAGCGCTTAAATCACTTGCTATAAAGATAGGATTCAGAAAATAGACCGCAGGAATATTATGCAATAAAATAATAAGTGTTATAGCACCCGCGTATCTTGATTTCCTGCCACCAACAACGATAATCAGGCATTTCGCGATGTCAATCAAATTCTTTTAAAGCTTCAACACCTGTAAGTCCAGATATCTACAACGCTATAATAAAAAGGGACGTTTTTGAAGTTTTGATAAGTCTATCTAAAGAAAAACAAATGTATGACATGAGTCTATACGTTGTTTTATATATAATAAATAACGTACAAGAGATCGCGAACGGAAAAACCCGTATTTATGTATGTTCTGCTTTATTTATTCCTCCGTATCACTTCATCAGACAAGAGGTGAACATGACATGGATGGGAGGCAGTGTGGGAAACTTAAGTCACGTGTCAGATTGCCACGGACATTAAGAGATTGACAAGTAACTTGAGAGTGGAACACCACTTTATGTATACTCAACAATTTTGAGCAGTCAGTAACAATATCCAGAACCCCATAGAAAAATTCATAAAATAATTTGTGCCACTACGAAAAGCAGATAACAAAAACGTGAAGGATTTGCATATTGGCCTATTACATCATATCAACATCATATCTTTCGGTCTAAACGATTTATGTTTGATATTAATGTTATCTAATCGAAATATGTTTTACAAGTTTTCAGTGCAATACTGTACAGGTTTTAGTCATAAGTTAAATAGTTTCGAATATGCAAATGTGCTACTTTCTTCTATTTCGACTGTCATCTAAAAACTAAAACTAAATTAACGTTGTTTCATGCATTTCCCTATTGGAGCAGGTTTTATTAAAACAACAACTTCATTATCTTTGAAAAACTTCTTTGTTGACAAAACCGATCACTTTTACCCATTTCAAGACACATTCAGGCCCACCTAGACGAATTCAGTTTTTCAATTCAACAGAGGCAGACATTTTATTGTCCTGATCAGAAATACCAAGCTAGTGACTTGGCTGCGTGGGCAATGTGGAAGCATTTGGCAGTTGACTGACAGTCCTGATAAAGTTTGAAGCCATGGTAAGCCGAAGGGATTTCGAGCCGATCTCCCGGTTGCAACCGTCCTGATAAAACACTGTAGTAGAGTGTAAAGCGTTCTTGGTATGCTAATAATTATTGGGGATTGATTATGTTAGCTCGGTGATAAGTCTTAATCGAATTAAATCAACTGTAAAGAGGAAGATAATCTTTGGCACGCTTTCTTCAACCAGCACCTTCTGAAACGTTTTAGGCATAGCTCGTTTTCTTCTTGGAACGAGAAAACGATATTTGACTTATTCCGGTACAAAATTACATTCAGCAAGCATACTGTAAGTCAGTGCGTACGAAATGACAACAATTGATCAGAAAAGCCAACAATCATATCAACTAAAATTGAAGTTGGGTACCAGATACACTTGAAGAAAACAAAGGAAGGCATGTAATACAACGTTGAGAATCATGAAAAATGTGAAAAATGCCTCTTGAGTTAAATTAAATAAATAATAAATGGGGGGATGTAATAGATGTGAGGTACAGGCACAATCTGACATACTATTTTCAAGCTAACTACATTAAAGTCTTGTCGAATTTGTTGCAAATAAAACCCTTAATTATTGGTGAACGACTAATATTATCATCATTCGGTACTAAAACATACACTGATTATTCATGACTTATGAAGACGATTTCAATTGTCATGTAAGACTGTTAAGCCTATTTATTTCCAATTGATAATAATATCATTACTTCTAACATGCGAGTCCATTGCGTCATTAAAACCCATATAACCTTACCGATTTCAAACATGTAATGCATAAAAGGAGGGTCAGGTTTTCTCGGTATCAATTAGTTTAATTTAACCTAATCAATTAGCACTTAATTACCGAAGGAATTCAAGATTGTGTCGACGAATAATGAAATATTGCAGAAACTATGTCCCGCGGTAGTTTATGACCTGCGAACAATGTCTTTGCTATATTTGGAATAATCTGTTTGATTGATTATTGATTTGAGACGGATAATTGCTCTGCACTAGGTTCACGAAGAGGATTATTTTTTAAACCAGGGCCTGCCGTCATTGTAGCTTAACCAAGTTAAAGGTCCAGAGTTAATTGCAAAATAGAATGTACATACACTTATCATTAAAGTTTCAAGTTAAATTATTCATTTGCGATTGGAGAAATAAAACAGGATTAAATCACATGAATATTTTCAAGCAATGTCGGAAAGGAAGACACCTATATAAGCAGACTGCAGTAGCAAACACATGGTGTGACTAACCTACACTATAGTATAAAAATATATTTGAATATATTGACGATTTCAATATGTCAAGGCTCCTTAAAAGCTATTAAAGCTAATTCAATTTTTCATTTTCATTCAACACATTTTTAGGTGACCGTAAATCATAATTTTGATTATTCATTAAAATAGTATCCTTTTAGCGATAAAAACATACTGCATTGTTGTTAATGCCCAATCAGTATTCTTTTTATATCAATTTTAATCGGGACAAAATGTAATTATGTCTGATTTATGCAAAACTATTTAAAAGCGGTGTATCCTTAAACAAAATGCGTGCCCTTCATCCAATTCATTAAGAAACTGAACTCTAAAACTTTGACATCACAAAAACACAGAATTAATTTCATTGAATACATTTAAGTGTAATTTTGTATCCATGTTTCGTGTTGTCGACCGGAAATAGACTTGATATAATCTATTTCGATGGGGAGATGTTGGTAACACAGGATGATAATGTTGCCTAAATGTCTATCAAATGAAACCGCCTTAAGTTTATGAATGAAATTGCGATTCAGTCACGTGTTTTACGTTTTTAATACCTTGCAATGTGATACTTGCAATTAAAAAAACTATGGATGCTTATTTTGTTTCTGACAAATATCGGATACAGTGAAAACAAAATGGCCTTCAGAATACATCATTTTAGCCAATTACATTCAATACTTTAGGTTTCAGTCTGGATTTTCTATTAAATTTTGACCCCAGAATTACGGTTTTGTGAAACAGAATCACGACCCTCGGGTATTTTGAGTGCACATATTTTCCAGATTGAAGCGCACTGTGCATTTCAACACCCCGCACTTTATGTTTAACATTGGTTACGTCAAGGTGACACTCTGACCGCGTCCGCTCGACTCAATCTCGCAAATAAACACCGTGTTTTTTTTTCTTGATACAGGACATAAGTTTACACCAAAAAACCTTGTCTTAATTTATATAAACATTTCTACTGTTTTATTAAATAAAGGAAACACGTCGTTTGATTTCACGATAACACTCAGACGTTTATTCGAGAGCAAATGTTGCGACCTCTTTTTAATACAGACTGGTTTATCTCTTACAATCGCGCTAGGTATCGCGAGAAGGATCAGTAACGGATACATTAAAGCCATTGTGACCACTGACTCCTTGAACAAGACAAGCGACCGGAAAAAGAGCACAAGTCGTGTCAGCAAAATGTTTGCAGTGAATTACATCATTGTGATTACGTGAAGATAAAGATCGAGCGTGCAGTCCTATGAACGAAGGAGCAACTCTAGCGAATTTAAATATAATTTGTGAATGAAGTCACGAAATAAATCATTTTTTCCCGACTTGATAATGTGTTTATAAGCCATTGTTGGCTTGCCAGTATGAATCAGACCGAAGGGGTCTGAAACTGCCACACAAGTTGATACGGACCTACCTGCTTTCGCAGGTGCATCGTTATCAAAATGTAAGATTTAGACGTGAATAATTCAATGTTTATGTTTTTGTGTGCTTAGATACATCAAAAGATAAGTCAAAACACAATCTATAACAGTATCGCTGAAAGACTGATAAGGGCATCACTCAACGTTTGATTAATAGACGAATATATAATTATGACTGAAAGTGAAAAATGTAAAATAAATGGGTTTTCATGCAAATAGTGTTTTGTTGAGGATTTAAATGATTACTTTACAGTGACCTGAGTTTATGAACTGGAAATGATACCTATAAAATCTTATTTAATGGTCGTACAAATGCGTTCATCAGTTTTATTGACGTTGAGACAATGACAGAATGTTTTTTTAAAGTCTCTCAAATATTATAGAGACGTATCTTTCAAAATTTTAAAATGATGGTAAATTATGAAAAAAAATACTTTCGACAGATTTGAGCATTTATTATGATAGCAAAAATGCATTTGTTAATCTTATTTAAATATTGAATTATCTTTTCACATTTTTGTTTAAAATTGGAAAATTTAAGCACACACTTATTAAAAAGTATTTGTAATAATGAGTTTATGTTTATGGGGTTTTAAGTTGATTTATTATATTTCAGATTAGAAAATATATTATTTATGAGTTATAAATGGTTTGTTACTGTGTATTATTTTTACTTTTAATTATTTTCTGATTGGCTTTAAATACAGTCAAGAAAGATTTTGTCCTATTATATCGAGAGAAAACTGAAACCACGCTAACCTGGTTTCACATAAGATACAAAAATGAAAAATACGTGGATTAATAAAAAAAAAATTGTATATTACCTCGTGACTCGTCCAATGACACGTTTAATGCCGAGCCATCCGAATCAGTGCCATTGACCTTCACCTCCATGTCTTCGTCCCCACTTCCATCGTCCTCAGACCTGTTCCTTGGGGACCATGTCATCTTGTTTTCCTTCTTCAGTCTCCTCCTGGCATTGGCAAACCACGTGGATACCTGGGTCAGAGTCATCTTCGTGATAATAGCGAGCATGATCTTCTCCCCTTTTGTTGGATATGGATTCTTCCTATGCTCGTACAGCCATGCCTTGAGTGTGTTGGTTGTCTCACGGGTTGCATTCTTTCGTCTGGCATTGAGGTCCAAACCACCGTAACTAAAAGACAAATACAATATTGAGACTAATCAATTGAATGGCTACAAGGGAAACAAACATAGCAGTGTTGCAGTAAAAAAAAAAAGAACAAAATGACACAATAATAATAATAACAAAAATATTATCATTTTGCAAAATAAAGTAATTTATTTTTAATACGGATACACCCTCTCTTTTCTCTCTCCCCCCCCCCTCTCTCTCTCTCTCTCTCTCTCTCTCTCTCTCAATACGAACATTTGTTATATACATATATGTGACCTTATGCGGTTTCGTTTCTTTCCGCGTTGTCCTAATCTCCCTGGTTAGTCTGTGATGGATTTTGTTAAGACAAACAGTATCTACAACGTGCTCAGCATACCAGGCCTTGTCAACTTAATACGGTATGAATATTTATGAATATGAAAGTACCTCAGGACGGCCATAACTGCTCGTGACAAAACCTAAGGTGTGCAAATGTCACCAACGTTGCGCGTAACATGTTGTACATGTACATTGTCAAAAAAAAGGACATTAAAATAATGATACTGTCCTCAAATAGCGTATGATAAATTGAGACACCTTGAATGGCTTTTATTAGAAACTTGAGCCGCACCGCAGTGACTTTTTACAGCTGTAAAATGTCGCTACCGAGCAAGAGAGTGTTGTATATAGTCAAACAGCTGTCAAAAATACAAAAGGCCAAATTACTGCCATTTATGGATCGCCCGTCATTTTATAGATGCGAAGACACCGACAAAGGGAAAGTGATAAAATCTTGTAGATTTGAGGCGATATTGTCACATTAGCCGATAAACCGAGAAGAAGTGAAAAGGAGAGACTTTGGAGGCATGAAATCAGCGCAAAACGACACTCGGTTCAATGTTTGCATTCTTTTGTTTGTAATTGGCTATAAAATGGTACTTAGCGTAATCGGTCGAACAAGTAAACAGATATCAGGAGTTAATGATTAGAAATCACCGATACACGTGCACCGAACGTGTGCGTCAATTTTGCGTCCTTTTCAGGGCGCGCATGAAAATGACAAAATCGTGCATGGCAATTTTTTAATATTTTTTCCTTTATAACTTTGTCGAATAATGAAACTGAACGGAAACATTACACTAAGACTTTATTCCGTTTCGTTTGATGCCTAACATACAAAATTCAATTATTTTTGTGTACGCTAATTGGCACTGTGCAACGCACGCCGTTCGATTTCTGGAATTATTTTATATTTGCACCCGAGTGCTTTTTATAAATAAAATTAAATAAAGTGTAAAATTTTATATTCGCCTTAATTTGATTTAATCCGTCTGAAGGGACAGCTGACGTTAAAAAGGAAGTATACGATAAAAAAAAGAATTCAACCATCTAACCCGTTTTTTTCAGTGACGGAACAGTGCCCATTGTACGTGCAGAACCTGATTTTTAAATCTATAAAATATTTAAATAAATAATTCGTTATATCAATTAGCATTTACATTTTAGGATAGTGATGTTTTCAGCTCTTGATTATGAATGCGTAGTGCTGAATTCAGATTTTTTTTTCCATGTATCTCAGATTAAAAAGCAACAAACTCTATAATTAGAAATGAACATTTCAAGAGAACGTACATCTCCATAGAAATCACTATTGTATTGCAAATTTAAATATTTAAAGGAAATGAGTTCACGTCGACGATCGCAAGTAGAATTTGACAGCAATAGTTTAAATCATTAGATAATATGATTAGTAAATTTGTATAGAATGTTTCCAAATTGACGTAAATGTAGAGAAAAATGTATTGATACAAATCATTAAAAGAAAAATGACAGGCATACAAGAAATCAGTCCAATAGACAAGAAAAATTAAATAAATAAAAGCTTTACAAGAACCATATCCAGAATTAAAGGACTTACCCGGTTCCATATGGATAGAGAGCCATGCTGGGGTCATACGGGAAACAACCGCCGGACTGTGCGGCCAACGCCCGCCACGCCTCGGACCCTTCTTTGATATCAAAGGCAGGATTGGCCTGAAATAGACGGACATCAATATAATGTACAATTTTATCTCATGTATTACATACTCCAAAAATATTTTATAACATTTCCGTTTATTATTATTACACTGTTGTTGTTGTTGTTGTTGTTGTTGTTGTTGTTGTTGTTGTTGTTGTTGTTGTTGTTGTTGTTGTTGTTGTTGTTGTTGTTGTTGTTGTTGTTTTGTTGTTGTTGTTAATTATAACTATACAAGTATTATCATATCCGAAGCTTTCAGTGTATATTTGATGACGTGAATGTCTGGATATTTTTAAATAAAAAACTGATATACAAGGAATATATGTTTAATGATGTTAAAATAAGATAGAAGTATATCAAAATATTACATTTCTTTGTATGTTGATTAATGTTTATGATTTTTCTGGCTTTGGACAGATCATTTATCACGTTTGTTTTTGGCTTCTGTTTCCTATAAGATACCAAATCAAATATTTTAAGTTATTCATTTCACCATTACAAAAACAGTTTGAAGAATCTCGGTATGTGCACTCTTGAATCAGTGAATTTTAAAATGTATCTGTTAATCAGAATGTTTAGCTAATTGACAAAAAGAATCGTGTGCGTGAATGTTTATTATCCTTTAAGATTTTGATTTTTAATAGCCGATTATTATATTGTTTGCAAAACAAATGAAACATACATCACTTTATAGTAAATTCAAATTCTATCATGGAGAAAATAGGGAGAAATTCAATTAATTCGACTTTCAAACAGAACAATTTAACACAAACTTATAATCTTAAGTAGGTGATTTTAAAATCAAATTACTTTTACGACAAAGCTACAAACATCTAGTATATAATTACATGAATTTGTTTTCGTCGTTTTACACTGAAATATGCTTCACGTAAATATAATTCTCCTGTAGTGTGATTAACAATAGAAACTTATTTTACGATCGAATCAGAATCCTATCTCTGATAGCATTGTTGGGATGTTTATATTTCATTTTAAATTTCAATCAACATGCCGGCTCGGGCTCTAAAACAACGAGCTTTTAGTATTGGGTTCAATTTATTGTATTTTAACATTCTAATACCGCGCTACCTTTAAAATATTTTCTCAGAAGTTATGAAATTCAAAATATTAAAACAATTCCAGAATGTAGAAATCATGTGTATTTGCTCTCTCTCTCTCTCTCTCTTACATTGTTTTCGCACAAAATATATCTTATGATGTAAGACGAATGACTTCTATATTAACTCTTTCAGTTTCATCTACAGTTATTTAGAACAGAAGCAACACACGCAACAGCTCTGCTAAAAAAAGAGATATTATTTAGATTATTTGTTGAATTTATTGTACTATTGACTAAATACTATGTACAAGTCAAATGAAAATTGTTCTCTTCTGTCTGCTTTCAGTTTTAGGTTTTCATTATTATATACAAGCCTAAATTTCAAATAACATATCCCTACTATTGTTTTCATACTGAGTTAAAATTATGCCGCTAGGAACCTTGCATGATAAGTTAATTTGGAGTGAATTTTGAATATTTTCAAACGGCTATGAGTGAAATTAATTTCTTGAAATATTTTAGGTCTGACCTCTATTGCTTAAGCAGGTTTCATATTATTTTCGCTTCTTATATATCAATATAATAATAGTCTTCAATACACATTTCTGAATGAATATTTATGATAGTTAATATATTTTGCATCCCAAGTTATAATTATGATGATATATTTGTCATATTGTCGAACGAAAATGTTACTGTCTTGAATAAGTTATGCTGTAGATCAAAAGGTCATTTTCAAAAGCACGTGCTCAAATGCCAGACATATTCAATGCTTCTACATATCTCTTCCACTCCCAAGTACTCCTGCTCCCTTTCTTGCTCTCAATATAAACACATTATCCTGTGGGTATGGTACATCTTCCTGTGATGTTATATACGGCAATATTGTATATAAAACTGTAAGTCCTTTCCCAAAGGAAGAATAATTATATTACCAAACATAGACTAGTTTTCATATATTCTCTCCTCCCCTGGACAAAATTACCGTATTATTCACATTATACACCAAAACCAAGATTAAAATATTAAGTCGCAAAAGTATTCTTATTTTTGTCAGACCAGTATACACGCTACGAAGGCGTTGCATGTGTACATGCACCCCCACCCCCATCACACACACACTCACACACACACACGCGCGCGAGGCCTGCAAAATAAATAATGTTCGTATGTTCGTACATGTATCTTATTTCCCTGATCATAAAGCAAAGATGGGCTCTTGTATTTCCAAAATATGTTATAAGTTTTAAGTCGTGCCAACTTTCTCGCCAAGTTCGGTTGTATCCTGGCAGTCCAATGCCCACGCACTGCAAAGCCATGTCCTCCAATTACTCTCTTGGCTACAGATGCTTCTGATTGATGATGGAAAGAAGAAAAACACGCGCTGTTGTAGACCAGGCTCTCGTTGTCTGTGTCATGTGATTCATCAGAGGATCTGTGTATTGTTTAATGTAATTAAGCCTAGGCCTCAATAAAATCTGAGATTTTTCAAATATAACATCTATACATGGGTAGGAATGCTTTTTCTTAATTAACGTTAAACATATATGCATATTATGTGTGTGTGTATAATTGGTAAAAATAAGTTTATAAAAAAAATTATTTTTTTTTAATATATTAAAATTACTGACGTTTATTAAAGAATGCGTGTTGTATACGAATTAAATCAAGGACTAAACTTAACATTGCAAAAAGCTTATTTCTTTTTGTCACTGGTTTTTGTTAAAACACCTATCATATTTTCATTTTTAAATCTTCGATTTGAAATTTAAGAAGACTTGGAGTGGAGGCGATTATGATGGGATATCATAAACGGAACATTTCCTAAAACTAAAACAACAGCAACTATTTACACAGGTGCCCAAAACATTAATCTTCATGAAGTATCACTATTTCAGTCTGATAAAACGGGATTTAATTCTTTGTTTCCTATGTTAGATTGTCGGGATACTTATGATTAATCATATTGCCCTTCTGATAAACCTATGCCAATTTCTATTTCAAAAGTCAAAATCTGTGGAACAGAGGGTGAAACAAAATTCCACTTTATTTTTGATTTATTAAGAAATATGAGTTGTGACGTTTACTTTACTGATCTGTGTTGGTAAAGGCAGTAAAATCATATTCAATTTAGCAAAGAAAACAGGGACCAGGGTGCATTTCGCGGGACGTATCATATTAAAGCCCCATATCTACAATAAAACAAGGCTATCTCCCCCGCTGTTGAGAAATTTGGTTTCACACAAAATGAACGAGTATCCAATAAAAATTTGTCAAAGATAAATGGAAAAACGCTCTGGAGTCGCGGACTGACAATGGCTGCTGAAACGTCGAATGCTGGTCTTGAATGTTGATTAGCTCGTCACGTGAGGAGGTTCAAGTTAGGGCTGAACACAATGTTACCAACCACCGTTTAAATGCCATTTTTCTCCTACCGTTTCTTGTCGCATACGTTGTGAAACAGTATCATTAGATTATGTTGTAAAACACATTTGTTTTTCTTCAATAAGCTTCTTAACCATGCTAATGTAAACAAAGATATATATCCAAATTTTCAATTATCCTAATTAATTTTCAAGTCATTGGTTTACTTTGGTTTTAATTAAATTCTTGGCATTTTGTCGCATTCAAAGGAATAAGAAATTTAAGCTAATAACAAGACATTTTGTACATTTAACCCTTTCCCTCATAGAGAACACCATGAAAAGACCTAGGCGAACAGCATAAAACCAGATCAGCCTGCGAGTAACTCGCAGGCTGATCAGGTTTTATGCTGTTCGCCGCTCCTCAGTGGTCTGGAAATGAGGATTTTGTAATTAAATTTGGTAATGTTTATCTGTGGTTTTCTGCAGATCAGGCTTTATGTGGTACCTATTGAGGGCGTCAAAATGAGTCTATATGAGGGAAAGGGTTAATAAACCACAGATATGTATATCCTGTTAACCTTAACTATGCCTATATACTTGTAGCATATAGGAATAACTGTTTATTGTACTTCTATCTTACCATAGTTTCCGTAATATGTAAAATGTTCAAGATAACGGATAAATTATGATGTAATTAAATAAGGATTATTATTGTGCATACAAGTGTTCTATTTACGTTATGTATCCTCTGTATTTTACGAAGTGGTACTTGTAATTCAACCACGCCGTATTTGTTAAGTAACATTATATTTCTTTTCTGCTTGTCTAAACGTAATATTTCCGTGTTTTCTACACCGAGCATTCGTGCAGCATTGCCCTATTAAGTATAACCATTTCACGAACACGAAACTTTATTTTTTGGTATCAAAGATCAGAGCAAATGTCAGACTCGTCTCTATCAAATAGCAGACCTACATGTAAAGTTCACTACTAACTTGAAATATAACCTCAACAGCTTCCTCCTGTATTTAACATAATTGTGCAAAATCAAATTTCTTTGATGGCGGTAAATGTCTTTCAGCATCCATCCTTTAGGATGTCTTTTGAAATCGAAAGCTTGCAAACTTGGAAGAAGCTTTGACTTTGATCAAACCGCTACGACGTAATACAATTCCAAATTAGCGTGCAAAGCTTTCTAACCAAAAGAGATGGTCTTATACTTAAAAAAGTTCAATATTATCAACACAAGTGGATTGCACAACTAATTTGTTTACCATCACCTTCGGTGTTTTAACTTCTCTCTATACTATGTGTGCATGGGCAATAATTCAAATGAAACAGAAGTTAAAACGCATTTCCTCTGGAGGCGAATGGAGCAATTATCGCAAATATTCTTATTTCAAATACAGTACCTTAAGAGGTTTTCACGCTCCTATCATTTCAACATTAACGTACTTGTACATGGATATTATTGATTGGATTGCATATTTAAATTGGCACTTCGCAAAACCACGTTCTTAAGGGCATCAATTGGGAAGGGCGTTAAAGCATTTAGTCAGTTATCTTCCAATACAAAGAGTATTTTCCAGAAACAGCGCCCTTAATGTACTTTTTTTCTTTGGCGAAAGGATGCAGCCATGTACAAAGTGTCATACATGTAAACGTCGGCCATAATTTACCACGACTATCTAGACATGCGCAGTGGGACGTCGGTAGATAGCGCCTCCTGTTGGCATACGTTGTCGCCTATCACCCATCCAACTTAATATAAATATACCATCTAAATTCCAAGACAGGTGGCTCAGGGAACGTAGTACACATTTATGAGGGCGGAAAAAAAACCTTCCCCTTGTCTCACCACCGATAATGCCAGTCGATTTTCTTTCTGTAGGCTTTTGAATTCTCAGAGGGCCCCACGTTCCCAGCTTCAAAATACAGTCTACTTCAGGACATATTAAACAGATGAGCTTGAATCACATAAAATATGACAGATGGAACGGGCTGCCTTGCACATACAGTGTTACTGCTTGCAGAAGCAAGACTTATCCGATTAATATAATGTTTTGGTAGAACATTCCGGCTATTTGGCAAAACATTTCATCAAAGTGTCATGTCATCGAGTCAAGCATATTGCTGTGCCGTCACGCAATGTTGTCCATTTTATGCCTGTTTTTCATGGAATACAAATTATTTTTACTGCAATTGTTAAAACTGCTTCGTTTCCGTGACCTTTCAGGCTGTCATTATAATATATATCTTGGCATTTTTGACATGATGCTGACCCTTTTTTTTAATGCTTTTTGTTCTAATTTTAACATGTATGCGCATGCTACAAATATCAAATGTACTCTTGTGTGTGTGTTTTTAATGAATTTATATAAATGGTCTGTTGAAATTATTATGAAAATATCAGTATACACATAAACTTAATTCTAATATTTCACAGATGTATTGACAATGTTTATGGATAGTGACAGTTATAATCTTTATCCAAACAACTTCTAGGAAAACGAATACGTTAATTTATAGATCAGTTATATAAACTAATTAACATCACTTAATATGCAGGCGTAAAATACGTAAAAGTGATTCACCTTCATAAATGGCATGATCATAAGTTCACAGTTTTGACACCGTAGACGCCATTAATGAACAGAAGTCAGTTATTCAACCGCAAAGTTTTAGCAAATATCAATTGATTGAAAATTGCAATACACGTTCCAAAGTTTTGATTTATTCAAATTGCTGTATATGATAAAGTGACTTAATAATCTTTCTTTGTTTGTACCCTGCCCTCGGTCAGTTTAAGGATCATTCGTCAAAGGGAGAGAGCAAACCCTTTGACCGTGAGGCGCAATGCAAACGCGACATAATATCACTTCAAACGGTTCGCAGTGTGAGATTTGCACGTCAGTGATAATGACAATGAAGGGTTGGCATATTTAATGCGATCGGGAAGATAATTAAGGGGTGAGGGTTTCAACAAACGGCTGCTGATGGCTGACGATAGGGAGCGAGTGTCATGTTAAATTAGTTTATTAAATAAATATTGTTGGCTTAGAGCTGATGACTTTGGGATGAAGTTTGCAGACAATCGAGTAGTTGAAGTCAAGGATGTCCAATTAAGTGATATTTAGAAAATGATTTATTTTCATTTTACTGCTTGGGCACAGAGCGGAACGGGTAAATAAATTCTTGAGTAAAATCTGTCAAAAGCATCCCTCGGCACAACTATGTTGCCTCCAGGGTCACGAAAATAATCCAAAGCTTTCAGCGGCTTATTTCTAATAAAAAACATCCTTCATTTATTGGCAGTGCTAAATGTGATCATGGTTTGCTACACAGGTCTTTTATATGAATATTTGATAAATGGCAACATTCTGTTCATTTTCACAGTACATGTATATGAAATACATGCGCGGTTATTTTCGCCCTATGAAGCAATATACAAATCTCACTCGACGGTTTCTTGATTGGACCAGTCCTTTGCGCCTGGATAGGGCATCAAAGATTCTTGCGTCTTTTAAGGTTTAACCAAATCTGGATTCTTAATAATATTCATTTCCTACAAAACCAGTTAAAAATATTTCTGACTATCTTGTTTCCTGATTTTATTTGCATTCGTTAGTGATATCTGATATATTTAATCAACACATAAAAAACTCTCAGTCAGTAAATATTTTTTTGGAAATGTTAACCCATGCTTAAAAAATCTTTCTACTCACTATAAAGAATATAGTAAGATATTATGCAAACTGCTACAAACTGAAACAAGAGAGAACTTCACTGAATCAGTGAAGTGCATTTTACACGATGTTTACCATCGTGACACATAAACAATAAACCGAATGAAATCGAACCCCTCTATCGCCGCCATATGCAGCAGCCGATATCCGTTACCTTGTAATATAGAAAGTGATGACAGCGGAAATGGGACGCCGACATTGGACCCCACATGCATTTAACTCAGCGGTCCGTTAAAACAGCGCCTGCACAACCAAGATACAATTATCATATTATCTTCTTAAAATTTCTCTTTCTCTGATGTTTTCACCAAAACGCTACATCGATATTTCGCTGAAATTAGGAAAGCCAACTGTGGTAGCTAAAGGAAGATCCGTTTGCTACTAGGTGGCGCTGTACGTAATGGCTGATAAGTGACAGAGAATATAATTATCAAGTTCCGGCTTAGATAGTCTAATGTTTTTGCGGTTCGAAACAATTATGAAAGCCTGATTTTTTTATTAATGAATAAAAAATATATATATAATCAATATATGACGGGCTCTGGTTTGTTTGGAAACAGAAATATGAGTTCCTTTTTTACTCCTGGATATAGGGAATCCTTTTGTTCTTCCAATTTATCCGGGATAAATTAATCAAACTACAGTAAAAATCCATTTCCTGTATTCCCTTTTGGGTTGCTTACAATTACTAAATAAGCCGGAAGTGGGAAAAACATGTTCCAAAATGTTTTATTCTAAATAACTCAATAGCACCCCGTCGTTCGTTAAACAAAAACATTTTATCAAAGGAATTGATGTTGTTCACAATACACACTGGGTTTTGCCAATAGTAAACGTTTCCTCACTCTTAGCTAAGTAAATGTCCAATATGAAAATTGATATCACATATTAGTTTTTAATAACGATTTTGCTTTGATGTGCTAGTGCCATCAACCTTACAATTTACGTCATGTTTAATCAATTTAGTGTTTTGTGTCACGTGGGTACATAAATAAAGTCCAGGCCTCGTGTTCTTGAAAATACTTAAATATGATCTCAGGCTCAAATTTGAGTATTATACTCAACTCCCTGTTGAAACTAATCATATTTAAGTACCTTTTTTATTTTCAAGAACACGGGGCATGTTCCTTGTATGTTACCTAGGTTTAAATCTGTTCCTTGCATGCTAGAAAAAAAAAAGAATATCGAACTTTTGAAAAAATAATATTTTTTCCCTTTACACAAAGAAATAAATGTTTTAATTATAACTTCGGGAGTTAACTAAAACCTACTGAAATACTTATTTTTATAACCTATGCAAGGATATGCCGGGTATGTATTAATACATTTTCATTATTATCCAATGTAAGTATATCAGCAAACTAAAAGCGTTTGTTCTCGTTGCGTGTGCTATATAATTTGATTTTGCATCTTCATGTTTCATTGCATATCAAAATTTCTGTAATTTCGAACAATCTAAGGGTAGTTCAAAGTATTGTGCCAGAAGAAAACCATGGTATTCTTTGGAACTTATATTACTCCTAACTTGAATGTTTATAATTCACGTTGTCCATCTATGATATTTTGACTGAAAAATGCGAACAGAGTACAATGGACCAATATAAAATATCAGGACAATACGAATGGTAATGAAACGGATCTAAAGGAGAAAAAATAAAAAATGCCTCTCCGGTGCCAAAAGGGTCAGTCAGATAGATAAGGGGCTGCATTGAACAAGCATATGAGTCATTTAGTTCCTCGTCAGGGACTTCCGTGAGTTCTGTCCTGATCTACCCCAGTACAAGCCACACATAGACAAAATGAAGTTTAATACTACCGTTAATGGGTAGATCGCACATGTTGACGTGTCAGCGTGCTTTGCTGTACAAGGCCGCATTGTTTTACGAAATAAATTAATTGTAATCGAAGGCTGATACATGATAGATAATTAGGGACGGATTAGAGATATTCGTCCTGATTGCTCTTCGTACCAAAAGGGCGCGGCGGTCCGTGAGCGACTCGTATTGTTGGTGGTTATGTTGAGATCGGAGAAGAATGCGCAAGAGAGACAGGTGTTTTATAGGAGGGACACGACCCTATTTCAATTAACGTGTATGATAATTATGACATTGTGCAACAATGTTGATAGAAGATGAAAAAAGCAACCTTATGAATATCCTTTGAAATGTTGGTATCGAGCTCTACTTCAGTGAGGAGCCGGTATGTGCGGCTTCTTATCAGCCCATCTTGGAAACAAAACACGTTAATTACCATGTTTTGTTTTATAAATCTCATAAATAACCATTGTCAAACTTTGTGTACATTTTGTAAACACGTGTATACAGTGAAGATGGAAATCGATTCAAGGCCTCTAAAATAACGTGGGCATTTAGGGTTATAAATTGATTATGAATGACGTATGCCCCGCCGATTATCTCGTCTGCTCGGATAGTCTCTAAACAATAGATAATTATGTTCTTACCAGTGGAGAATAGAAAGCCGATCCTTCGGTACCTAAAGGTACGTATCCTTGTGTGGCCCCGGCAGCGTAAGCTGCTGCCGACGCCCCGTAAACCCCTTCCGGTAGCCCCTGTACCCTGGAGTAGTTAAGGAGGGCGGTGCCATACTGGCAGGAGCATATCGTCTGCCCTGTATGGGGATCGGTCATGATTGGGCGGCCATTTTCACAGCACGCGCGCGATGACGTAACACTAGAAACACTGGAAGACATCTGGAAAAGAAAAACATTGTGAATATTAGTTCATTAATCTATGTGTAAAATATCAAGTGTTCGTGTGTGTTCTTATTTTAAAATATTTTTTTTATTATATATTATATACATAAGTGCATATATAACGTTTTCAAAACCCTTATAATAATTCAAAAACGTTTTATTATGTATAAAAATATAAATGTATAAAAAGTAATTTCGAACATATAGTAAATGTAATACCAACTATTTTTAGAATGTTTTATCGTGAGTTATTCAAAGATCAAATGGGGGGGGGGGGATATGAGTCAGTTCTACAAACATGCCTTTCTAAATATAAACAAAAAATAATAATAGAAACTGTAAAGTAGGTCAAGGAATATATTTGTTATCGCTGACCAATATTCTATATTTGAATATGAGTAATGCATCAAACTAATAAACACAAAAGTAAATTTAGCTAAATGAAAAACATATTTTAAGACTGATTTTCAAAAGTACCCAACTCCCCGAATTTTATACTTAACTTGGTAATTTTTATCATACTAATACAGAAGTGATACCTTGAGAAAAAAAGATGAAGTGAAACAGAAATAAACCCATATTGTACATGTATAAAGTGATAATAAGAAACTTTAAAGGAAAATTATTTTTTTTTAATTTACGAAAATGTTCAAATGAATATAGGATGAATGAAATATTATAAGTACTTATTTTTGTCGAATAAATACAGGATAATTGTTTTCTGATCGGGGTGTTTTATTCATTCATATCGTGATATACCGTTATCATTATTATTATTATTATTATTATTATTATTATTATTATTATTATTATTATTATTATTATACAAGCAGAGAGGTTCAATTAGGACACGGCGTTTTCTACTGCAAACTCGCAGATCTCACTCTGATCATAATATATGCATTTATTTCTTTTTGTTTCGTTTCAATATTCCTCGCCCCTTTTATCTCCTTTTATCTGCGATAATATCATGAACATCATCATTATCATTTACATAATCTCTTGCTACAAGAGTGGTAGCAGTAGCAGCAGCAAATGGTCCGTAAATGATCACACTCAATCCCATGATAATGTTTGTCTAAATCATCCTATCTGTAGCGCTAATCATCTCTCGCAGTCAATGCCTGATAAAGCAATTAAGAGGCCCTACAGATGCCATCAGATTGCCAATATCAAGTGTCCGTCTGTCCGCTTGAATAAGCAGAGGTTCAAGCGTTACCCCTCAGGCGTCACGTGCGTCACTCTCGCGAAATCTCGTTGCATTTAGATTTTTATCAGATTTTAATGTCATTGGTTAATCCATTATTCCCTAATCAATTTATTGCCTCTCCCCCCGCCTCTAATTTTTTTTTTTTTTTTAGTATTACCGCGAAAAATCATTTTTATTCATATAAATTGACCACACAGATATTAATTTATGTAACTATTCCCTTATCATTTTATACAATATGCATAAGTAACAATTATTTTATCTCGATCTGTTCTTCTTTTTCTTAATGTTACTTAACAATAAATAAGATTTGACGCATGCTCAACAGGCTGATCCGATCGGTCTGTTACTGGACGTCCAAGATTCATTCTCATTCATTCCTTACAACTAGTACACTGGAATACCGATGTTCGAATTAGGTGATGTCTTCTAATGACTCGCTGTGGCCTATATTGTCTTGGTCATGAAACATGATTAAAAACCGTTCCTGTTTAACCATTACACAATGTTTCTGTGTTCATTTCTTTGTGTTCTTTCTCTCCCTTTTTACCTTTTTTATTATTTTATTTTAGTGGTTGTTGTTGTTGTTGTTTTGTTAGTGTGTGTTTGTTTTGATGGTATTTAATAATACAACGTAAATATAATAAAATATGAATACATGTTTATGATTTTTAAATTTTACCTATATCAAGATTTATATATATATATACGAAAACAATGTTCATTATATGAAATGCAATGTCATTCGTTTTAAAACCTTAATTTAATTAAAACAAATCTTTATTCAACTGTGTCTGTAATAATTGTCAGTACATCTTTTCTCAGAAAAAATTTTTAAAATCAGTTAAATGATTGATTGTATAATACATATTAAGTTTTAAAACATCTTAGGTTCATGGGTATGTTGTCAAATTCTTGATACATTTCATTACAAACGTTTTAGAATGTTGAGATTTTTTTCAGAATCGAATTGTTTATCTCCATTAGTAAATAAATACAAAAGGCAGAGGTAAATAAGTGTAAATAAGAATGCGATTGTTCTAGTCTATCATTGTTGAAACGACACTAAGTATGTGTACAGACGCCGGCAGAGGGCGGTGCGGTGCGATTGAAGCATAATCGGAATGCTTTGTTCTTGTACATACGAATCTCATTGTTCACATGTTGCTTCAATCAGATATGAGTGTGCGCCTACCACATAGATCGATATCAAAAAAGTGTACCGTTGTTATCAATTAATTCATCAGAGTCAACAAACGATTGTTTTCATCCTCATGAGCGGCCAGACATTGAGCAAAAATGAAGGACGGATTAACAGGACGTCATTCATGAATAAAAAAATCAAATTCGTCGTTTGACGTCGATTTTTGATGCAATTTCCGTAAATTATTCTGTTTCAATATATTCTGTTTATTTAAATAACAAAAAGCTACCTTTTCCTGCTTTATTTTATTAGAAAATACATAATAAAATACTTTATCTTATTTAACTGAAGAAATATGATTAAAGTGAAATTTATTCAAATCAAACAGCCTATTTTATCTTTTAATTGATGGAAACTATTATTATTATTATTATTATTATTATTATTATTATTATTATTATTATTATAAGCAGGAGCAGCAGCGAAGCATTTCATTAATAATGATATAATGTTATTATTCTAAGATAATTTTCTAATGTAAAGTCTGCAAATTGTTTTACTAAATTTGTTATTTCGTGTTTTGTGTGTTTAAATTTGTAATTGGCATGTGCATGTATTATTCCAAATATTTTCCATATTTTACACTGTATAGCCATAAAGGATAAGAAAACACGAAGTTACACTAAGTAATTTTAATCTCTGATAAAAACAGCATATTTATATATTTCCCTGTATACATAAAGTATATATACATATTAACATGCATATAAAACACGTTTCTTTATCTGTCGAATGTTTTTTTACAAATATACTGTGAGAGATTGGGTCCAAAACAAATTTAATTTTAATCATATACAGCAATCACTTGTAAAATGATTATCATACTCAGTGTAATGTACGGAGTTATGTACGGTGTTCCACTGTAGCCACCCTCGGTGAGGTAAGTGTAGCGTGACGCCGTATTGACAGGCCATATTACACGGTGGAGCGAGCCTCATTTACTCGCAATTAATGACTGCGACGTTATTCCGTGCGATCAGCATGCGACCTGTAATCTAGGTAAATTTCAGCGATAATCGCTTGCTGACAATTATTCATTTAATCGCCGGGAAGACCCTGTGTGTATTATGTCATTTTAATTAGTTGAACGACAACCGAAAGTAGGTGGCGCACCAGTTATCAAGCTTTATCGTCATCCGGGCACTTTTCATGGTTGTGGTCCCTGTCAGACCCTTGATACGGGGGTTCGGTTTGACAAATACTCCGGGGCAAGAGGGCCATGAAACAAACCATCTGATTAGGGAATACCATATGCTATGATAACCGACCTAAATTACGCTTTCATTATTTTTTTATCTTGTATTCGTGTTTTACTAATGAAAACATGATAAACTTCCTCTGAAAGCATTTATTTATTTATTTATTTATTTATTTATTTATTTATTTTGTATGAATGTTTTGTTTTTAACTTATCATACGTTGCCCTATTCATAAGTTACAAACCACATAACTTGAAAATAAAATGCTTCAAAAGAAATTAGTACATTAAGTACAAATCCAAGTAATAAAAACTGTAAGGTATCATTAAACAGAACGAGGAAAAGAAAAATAATGTCATATATATTATATTAATTCTTTTCTTTCTCCAAATTGCTAAAACTTTAAATTCAGTATTCGAATACATGTACTGCGTTCTGGCTTCTCAAATACATTAATAGATACCTAACATTGTCTATGCGTGTTCCGTTGTCGAGTTCACGCGGAAATCAGCAATCTCCACTGAAATTTCGCAGTGAACCCTTGATATCAAAGATTCGCTATCTCAAACAAAAAAAAGCAAACATTTTATCAAAATATACACCTTTCTGAGCCTACGGTTTCCTAAGTATCACGCAACGGTGGCTAATGTTTAATTATTTACGCTGCAACGGACGGCCGATTGCAATTTGGGGCAGATAATTGATTCACAATTCATTTTTCTCAATTAATTGTTCAAGAAAACGTGTTTTTATCAATCATTTCAATCTGGGAGTTGCATGTAGGTACCCCCAATGCCGGCAAGTGCACGGGCATCCAGACAGACCCGAGGTGCTTACATAACACGTGAATAATGTTTTATACATGACGCACGACTAGTGTGGTTCATTCTAGTGTTTTGCATCACAAGCTGGGTACTACGTACTTGTTCTAATCCAATTACACTTAATCCCTGTCACGTGATACGTTTTTTTGTATTTAAAAAATAATAGTACTAGTACCTTTTAATATTCTTACAATATTAAAATCTGCAGTTTTAACTAATTTACTTTTCACTTATTGACATTTCAGAAAACAATAACATATTTTTTTAATATGTATATATTTCTGAAGTCAAAATATTATTGTATGTTTTAAATGTAGTTCTGTCTATTTATTTAACGCATCAGATTATTACAACTCCCGCAAAAAGAAGTGTCACTTCACTTTGTAAGCAGGCAAATGTTCATTTTCCGCGTCATTAGCAACGGAGACAAATTCCAACAAGATAAACCGGAGCTGTCAAAACCGAGCCGTAAAATAGCCGAGTTTTCTGTTTTCACTTTTCAAATGGCGTGTACCTAAATGATAATTCGGGTCACCGTACTACTGTCAAACAACCATGAGCCAAGTCGACCCCACCAACCCCCCCCCCCCCCCCCCCCCCTCCCCCCTTCAAGATGGGGTGTCAGGAAACATATGGTTGCATGTTCTGGCCGGGTGCTCTATCGCCAAGATTCGAACGATATGATGCACTTTTTTTCTTGCGCAGCCAGTCGCAGGGCTCGAATATCTCACCGATCTGCCGCCCGCCTGTCAAAAAGGTTACCATCACGATGCATGGGCGGAGGCCGCAACAAGCAAGGATTGTAATGACGTTGTCACAACGTCTCTTGTCACGCAACCGATGTTTTACCATTTGCAGTTCAGTGACTACTAGATACGGGAGATTAGAGGATTATGATCCAAATGTCACTATAATAACACCTTTATTGCTGTTTAAATATTAATTTCAGATGTTTTAAATCGATAACTTGATAACTCCATCTGATCCTTGATGCTGTACAACAATAGATAATTATTATTCATATTATATTGTTACCGTTGTTATTTTTTCTTGTGAAAGTGTTCTATCAATAATTATTATTCTTGCCATTATTTTTATCATCAACGTCATTATTATTATTATTATTATTATTATTATTATTATTATTATTATTATTATTATTATTATTATTATTATTATTATTTCGAGATAGTATACCAGGCTACAATTCACTCTCCAATGCCTACAAAAGAAAGAACCATTCGTGATAAAATATTACGAGGTTAAACCAGATTTTTGGGTGCTAAACATGTTTTTTTTTGGGTTAGAGAGGAAACATTCGAGACGGGATAAATAAATAATTCAAAACTCAGCCGCTCAGTAGTGTATCTAACCAAAAAGATCCGAACAAGCAAAGACATGAATATTTGATACCTCGCAGATGTTTCTAAATACAAACACTAAGAGAACAAGTTTAATGGCAAATAATCTCGTTTGTCCTTGTTTCCAATTTCTCTGTAAAGTCACATTAAAGATTAAGCGATGCTTTACCAATACCCTAATAAAATGCATCACACTTTGCTATTTGTCTAATTCTTTAAACTTTCGTTTGCATGAAAGTTGTACATTTAATTCTTCAAACAGAAAGCTTAATGCTAAAAGTCTGTAAAATAAAGTAAAACAAAAAGAAATGATAAGATTAGAGAAGTAGAAATAAATATAATACAAAAATTTATTCACGATTTTATACGAGTCTTAGTATTAATATTCGTATGTATTTTATGTAAAGCATGATAAATCATTAATAATGGCACATTTTGAAATCTTTGCATCTTCCCATTGATATTTTCAATATATTAAAATATCAAATTTTAAATGAAACATAGTTTAATAATGCCCAAGATATTTTTATGTGTTAACAAAACCAAATAAGAAATATTCAATTTATCATATGAGTTTATGACTTGCTGCTACAGTCTTTAGAGTTTCATAAAGAAATAAAAACGAGAATTGTGGATTTAAATTATATCATATAACAATGCTTGAAATAAATGGTTCCTTTAATCAAACATTTTAGAACATTTCAATGTCTCTTCGTATAAAAATTCTTTTTATATCATTTTCTATTTTGCCAATATATTTGATGGATAAGTGCTAAATTTTATCCTAAGCATCCCTTGAAGAAAATAATATGATATCAAGAAGATGTAATTCATCTTAATTTTGCCACCTAAAGATGATTACTATATTAATTTTCAGAGGGAATAATTATATACTACGATGCGTTTTATCTTACCATATTAAAAATACGTATGTGTACTTGTTGAAATTTAGCATTAAGTGTTTTGGAATTGATATTTGAAGAACATTCTAATTATAATTATAAGATAAAGGAATAAAAACTGAGTGCGATTATATATAGAATATTTAACACTCTGGTTTTTTTTTTGTTGTTTTTGTTTTTGTTGTTGTTTTCTCTCCCTCCTAAGGGCCTTACACAAACCTTTTAATCAAAATAAAACAAAATCACAATATTTTGCTACATTGTCCTTTTATCAAATGCTGAAATAAAAATGTCCCCATTATATCATTCTTATTAACTCTTGATTCATTATTTGCGCTTCCAAAACATAAAATCCAAAATTTGTCAGTGGACACTTTATTACAGATGACATATACACACAATGTATTACATCCCACACCTCCTGTCCCGACAGTGTGTTATATTATTCCATTTTTTTTTTCTGATGAATACCGCTGTTCCTTTTTATGATCATTTAACTGTCACATTGAACCACAATTAGCATAAAAGACGACAGCGATTTTCATAATCATGATGATGAAGCGATCCATGAACCTAGTGTTTAACTCCCTGTAAGAATTGTATGAAATAAAAATGGATCTTCAATCGCCAAATATCATTTTTCTAATTGAGTAGATTTCTAATTGGGGTTGACCGCTTAACCAAATATTTCGCTAGTAATGTAGACATGCTGACATTTGTGATATTAAATTGTTTGAAGATCCTAAATCTGGAATACTATGCCATTAGCTTATGTTATGCATCTATGGAAATTTATATTATATGTCTGTTTATCAGTATAATTTAGTATAATATATTTGTATTGCGTAAATATATATGAAAAATGTCTCCGACTCTCGTCACTGTTTAAATTTGTCATATGACCTAACTTGTTATAACAATTAGAATGCTATAATATAAACATAATTTTACTCAATTCTCTTGATAATTATTCCAAAGTGTGTTGATATAACATTCCATCTAATATACAATATGCAATTTACAACCATCAATTCTTCCAAGACGGGGAAAATGTGTGACTTTTTATTAGATACACAAGAGTGATTCTAAAATGAGGCTTCTAAAATGTCACTTTTATGTAAAATGGTATATGAAACACTGCGGTTATATAGACTTCGATCATTAAATTTATGTATTAGAAGCGCATCTTGCTTACTAGGTGTAATTGATCAATTAATAAGACAAAGTTCTATACCATATCAAGGCATCATTTATTACAATAGTTGTTAAACGTCATTGATTTTAAATATTGCAAAGTATGGCATATATATATTGATGACAATCATGTGCATGTGTCTCTTCACATACTGGGTGCATTATGTATAGATATATATGAATTTACTTACCGGTGAAGTCGTTGCAGCTTTTGTTAGAGAACCAAGTGGAAACCCTGACAGATGTCCAAAGGACATACCAACACTTGGTCAAGATTAAAATCCTACACCTCTTACAGGCTCAGATATGTCAACCAATGCTTGCGTTCCTTCTTTGACTGGATCTCTTCAAGTTTCCCTTAGTGCAAAGTCCATGTTGTAGAATAAAAGACAAGTAATATAGCTCGTATTCCAATGTTTATACAGAGTACATAGAATAATTTTAATCGCAGTATCTTCTCAGGATATCTCCCGAAAAACCGTTTTCACCGAGCAGTTATAGCTTTGCCCACTTCCAAAGTCCTTCAGCGCAGCATACTGTTTGACTTTTTTGAAACAAATATCACACTGTACCTTGTTTTCGTGTTGTATGACACTCGTCCCACATTTTACATAGTTATCTACACCAAATTATACAAAGCCTTCATGTATCAACTGTTACTCTTTGCTCGCGGATTACCGCACGCCTATCCCACCCTGCGATTCGCTGATCATTCAACTAGATAACTTGGAGGCGGACCAGTCAATTCAGCAGCAGCCAGTCACGGCCGCCATGATTTTCAGCACGTGGCTCCAGGGCATTCGGACCGCCTCTGATTTATTCTTTCAGAATCTGTAACTGTTTGTTGGATCGCTGGATCGCATATGGGATTGAAATTATCCTAAACTGTTTGAAAGTATAAACCGTTTGTTGAACACGAAAACTTAATCAGAAGAGAGAGGGTGCTCTGTATTGTTAACAGCGTCATCGGAAAACGAGGGTATTAGAAAAATGTAAAGTGATCATTTTATCGGACTACCGAAGGATGAAAAGTCGGGTTGTTATTGTCTGCTCCAATTTAATTTGTTTATTCTTCGAAAATAATGAAAAAAGAATTAATGTAAATGTGTGGCGCGTTTCTCTCTATTTTGTCGCAAACAAACTGCATTCATTTTTAAATTGATTGGACTAACAACCCTTACATTGTATGTTAACTTACATAATTAAATAGTCGGGTCGTGTGGTCATGGGATGTTTGCTTTTAATTATTTAGATAGCACTTACGTATTGTAATACGAAAAGTTAGGCTTTTATTTTCAAAGTCTCAATAACAACATCGAAATGGAAGTCTCTAAACCATAAAACAGAACAATTATGTTTTAGACTCGCTTATAAATTTCTTACGAGCAGTGCTGTTTTGATTCTTCGAGTGTTTTTGCTGGTTATTGCATATATTGAAATAATACATTTTTTACTTTCCATTTGTTTTTTGTTTTTTTCTATAGAATCTACTTGTTTAGATTGAAAACATTTACATGTAACATTTTATTAAAATAAAACAAATCCAAAGCCTATGGCCAACATATACATGTATGTAGTAATATATTGATTAAATTCATGTTTTGATAAATGTAATTCTTGAATCGTGTTAAGTTAGAAAAAAGCAATTGTATTAACTATAATAATCGAATCTTTTTTACCTGGTAAATTGTAAACTTAATTCTCGGTCGCAAATTTGTCTGAAGTCTAAAAAATGATAATGTATAAGAGGTTAAAAATTATATCATAAAAAGTTAGCTAAAGTCAACATTCGTACCACTTCCTGGGGAAAAAACATACAAAGTAGATTATTTTAAAACTGTACATATATTACTTTATAGTGTTCTCCTACCAAAAGAAAATGTTATGTGAATTATACAAGGTCACCCATGTAAACAAATAATGTATACAGTGGATTTAACAAGCAAAATTGATTTAAATGTATATATTATATCTTTATAATAGTGCTTTGGTCAGTTATTCAGAAGTTTCTCCCTTCAGAAAAAATAATAATGACAATTATGAAGAATACGAATGTTAATATTATAGTTGTTCATGTTCTAAAGAGATTGTCAGCAAATCTTAAACACAAGGCGCGTATAGGATGTATGTATAAATTGAATACTCAATTCATTCAATTGTTTATATGTAATTTTGATTAAATTTATGATAAACCTGGCTATACAATATATGGCTAATATTATAGTAAGTTTATTGCTCAAAGCCTTATATTCCCGATAAAATAAAATAAAAAGTAAAATTTAAAAATAAACGCCATTATCTTGAACATAATGCAGTAAAATCAAAGGTGACACGTTTAAAGAAATGATTTTCTGCTTGATATCAGGTACGGATACTTGAAGCGGTAGGCTCACCGATGATTGTATTATAATCGTTCAAACTTGAACAGAAAGAAACATGTATATCTTCGGCTGTCGTGAGAGAACAGGATTTAAGGCATCGAATCTATAGGAAGAGGGTTAGAAATTTCAAAAGCTTGGTAGAAGTTTTTTGTTATTTTTTGTTATTTTTTATAAACAAAAATTGTTGTTATTTTTTTGTTGTTGTTGTTTTATTATTTTTTTTTAATCATAGCTTTATTAAAGATGCAACAGACGTCTCTCTTGGAAGAAATCATAGATTAATGCAGGTATCAAACTGGGGATTTTCTTTTTATTACATTGATAATTGAAGCTCGATGACTTTTGGCCTGAAGTATGTGATAAAAAAATTAAAAGTATCTAATATAAAGTGTATGCATTTAATTTTGAAATACGCAGTACATTATTTTAGGAAAATGGAGCATCTAAGTATAAGACATTAAAGAATGTTTGTTACCCATTAAAAGACATGCAGGGAAATGATATGACAATTGGTATCATTTCAGTGATCATTTAACATGAGCACGATGCTAACTAATTAAAGTGAATTTGAACATTTTGGTTTGTGTAACAATTTGTATGTAGCTGCTGAACGGGAAGTAGAAGCGTTAATCGTTACACTGATCTTCAGAAGCAATATTCAAAATGAATACTCGATCTATTCTTATCTATTCTTATTTACACAGTGAAATTTGAATAAAGAAATTTTGCAGTAATGGCATGATTCCGATAGGATTTTATAATTTACATAACACTAATAAACTGGTCTTTTTAATCTTTGTAAATCGGAAAAAGCGGATGGAAATGAAAGTGAGTTTATCGCTGATTAGGGAAATACGTTCCCTAATTGATCAGATAAACTTGAATTACTACCGTTTTTCGTTGACCTAATGTAATTAAATGCATTTTGCTGAGATGCAAAGAGATCATCATGTACTTTAAATAGACTTAAAATTATTTCAGAAGGAACTTATAATTTTAGGAATCACGTGTGTTAGACTCTTGGGTAATCAAAGAACAGTTAATTTTATAAAACCGATAAAATATCGGTTAAACGTCATTTGGAAAACATCGCATCGTGATTTTTTTATTACTTCTGAAATACACTGAAAATCAAAAATTTGCGCAAGTTTATTTGGAAAATATAAAGTTGGATAAAATATCATACTTTTACCATCAAGTTTTATAATAAAAAACAACAACAAACTGTTCTTGAATTCAGCTATTTCAAGATGTCTTGTCCTCAGGTAACCCCCCCCCCCCCCCCCCCGGCCACAATCGACGACTTTAATAGTTGCAACCCCTACACAACGACCACCCCACCCTCACCCCCATCAAAAAAAAAAAAAAAAAAAAAAAAAGATAAAAAAAAGTGCCAAGGAGATTTAAAATTCCATATACTCGGATGCAACTGTTTTTATGTTTTAGACGACGACAAATTATTTATTATTGTGCTTTTTTGTAAACTTTCTTTTTTTTTGGGGGGGGGGGGGTAGTTGAAATAGAACTTTCCTTTTTATTAGTCATACTAAGATAAAAGGAGTCCATCGTACCCTACTTAATCTTTGTGATGCAATTAAGTTGCAGGAAAGTATTGCGAGAGGTGAATTCATTCAAAGTTAAATTGAAGACATTGATCCATAATTCCTAAAACTGGGGTCAGAGAAAGTTGACCTCACTGCACAACACCAACGACTTACTAAAGAATGTAATACGATAATTGAGGTTTGGGCTTTTAACTCCTTGGGAGCCTCAGAAAAAAAAAACGACGAAATTAATTTCCCATTTAATGATAAACGTAATTTTCCAGACATGTTACTTGCTATTTTCATAAGTAGCATTGTGTTTCAATTAGCACGGAAGGATTAAAATGGTAATGTCTGCATAGGAAAAAAAATCTGTGTTTTGTGCAGTGAATTAATTTATTGCGCAACTGGTCTTGGACGTGTAGGAATCGTCCATGTCTGCGGCGACTACGCTGGTGTTATCATTCACTTAGATTTGTTCCGCAGTTTTCAAGCAGCGTCTTGCATAATTAAAGTTCTATTAAATGATATTATACTTTCAAATAGTACCTTAGAAGCGCTTAGAGATTTCCTAAAGCTTCCGCGTGCACGTGCCTTAAGAATCGGTAAATTACAGCGACAATGACGGCTTTATCCTTCCTTCGGAACGGCACTATGCCCATCACCGCAAGTTTGGAAAAATCGGGCGTTTAGAAAATTCAAACAGGAACTGACGCCTTCATTTAAAATATTATGTAATCGATAAAAACTTGACGGGATTATAAACCTGTGTTAATTGGGGGTAATTTTTATAATAGTTGCTTAGACAATATTATTAGGATATCGTGAATGAACTTACGCACACTTTTAAAACTGTATTAAGTGTTGCTTTAAACACATCACGCAAAGTTCTGTTAAATGAATGATGGATAGCCACAACTTGGGTTTGAGGCAGATGATCGTCTAAAAGATACGCTTAGCATCACACCAAGTTCTTGGTTATAGTTGTTTTTTTGAAGTCGCTTGCTCGACTGGAATAAATTAATTGGTTATGAACACTCTGTGATATGTTATTAAAGCCAAATAATGCTCAAGAAATGGCGATGTCTTTTAATTTCCACGAAATGAACGACAACGTGAAGAAACCAGTGGCTGGAATTCTAGTTATAGAATGTGGTTATTCCTATTGTAAGAAACAAACTATAAGGACTCAGGCAGTTTTTCTATTCACGTTGTTTGCTGCTCATGCATAACCACTTTTAATTGCTTCCACGTCAAACGCAATATTCTTTTATCTTTTTTAAACCAATAAACCTTATGTTTAGTTCAACATGGTAGACAGATAGATCCTTTTATTTTCTCCGGTACATCGAAGAGCAAAAAAGATACTTTCAGAGAAATGTTTTATATATTTTGGACGATCCAAATAAATCTCAACAATTAAAGGGATGAAATTGTAATTATATTGATACATTTACATAAAATATATACATGTACATGTATTAGTTTCAAAGACACATTATAAATATCAGTTGTTTTTCTTGAAATTCAATCTTGACAGATATAGTTTGTCTTTTTTTTCTTTCTTTTTTTTATACACGTATATAACTGAATTAAACAGTCTTAGGCGTCGAAAACTAAAAAGTTCCAAATTAAACAAATAAACATGGACGCCAATAAAGTTATGCTGCAGAACAAAGTGTCTATAACAGTGATTGCGTAAAAAGTAAAAATAAAAGGCTTACAACGACTAGAATGTATTTAAAAAATGTTTGGTACTCCAGTTTTTTTTCTTCCAATCAACGATTTGTTGTTTGGACAAAGATAAATGTTCACGACCGAATTGTATAAGTCTTATCTCATTAGGGGACATGTCAACTTGTATGCTCTTTATCTGCTTTCATCGACTCTTTTTTGAAGAATAACAGGGAGAAAACTTTCTACATTCTGCTGATCTATCTCAGCCAAAGTTACATTTCGTTGTTTTACGACTAAATCAAATCCTTACGCTTTACGCAATGCACAGCCAGTATCGTATGGACCAATCAATTTTAGATCCAGCGATACGACAGTTTATTTATCACCATTACATTCTATTGTCTATTCCATTACAGCTGTGCATGTATGACATCTGTCAATGGTGTATCAAATAAGATATACATTTCAATTATTTAATGCATTCTCCATCATTTTTTTGTTCTGTCTGTCAGTGCCCGTTGTTGTAAATTTATTTTGGTTCTAGGAAGAAAAGCAGAACTCAGTAGCCAAAAATGATTTCTTGTAAATATCAGAGTTTCACAAAAAAAGTAGATAAGCAAAGATTCTATCTCTCCATGTCATCACCTGAACAAGCTTAATAAAATTGATTGATAAGAATACAAAAACGATATCACAAAATATCTTTATTACAGCTGCGTATTTGGGTATTATTCCAGATTATGTAATATTCTATTAAACCTCTTTGTAAAGTTTTGTTATTTTTTTGTGTTAGAGTTTTATAGAGATGTGGTAACTTCTGACAATATATTGTTTTGATTTTTTCTTTTGATTTCAAAATCAACAAAATTCGAAAATAAAGTTACCTTGCTACAAAAAATATGCCTTATTTCTTGCTCAAACCTGTTGAATCACCTTCAAAATCTAAAATTTAAATAGCTGATTAAACGTCATGCTGCAATACATGCATGTTGCTCCGCCCAGCTACAACATCACGCCACCTGGTGGAGAATGACAGTATTACACTGGAGGTTGTTTAACCCGAGATTTTTTTTTTCATTTCACGCATTCACTTATTGTTTACAATTAAATACTGTATGTAACGGTTTCTGTGACACTATTTCAGTCATATAGCGGCGTTTGGTTAGTTACAAATGGAGGAAGACCACGAAGTGACCATACCGAGATTGGAACGCGCGGCGTTGATGTGCTAAGTGAAGCATCAGCGAGTATAAGGTAAATCATGTTTGAAGAGCTCAAACACTAAAAGATAGCGAAATTTTTAGTTTGTACGAGGCGATAAATCGTTTATAAATGAATTCGTGTTATCTTTTAATAGGCATATATGATTTTATATAGTGTATAAAAATCTATTGTGTTCATGTAATACATGAAATACTGATACAGACTTTTAAGGTTCACATTTACTTGTAGCATAGGCTTCTTCTATATGCTTATCTTTGTTAAAGTCAACAACTTAATAATGAATATGGTCTGCTCATACATATATTATTCTCAATTAATCAGATAATTAAGATTTTCAAGTTTACGGGTGCTGCATTTCTGTTTAACTGGCTTTCAATGGACGTTATGTATTTTACGTCGGTTGGGAAACACGCTTTGCAACTTTCATTAAATCCCATCTGAAGGGTTTCTAGGCTGGACAAGTACTTTGCACATGGGACACTCATGAGATAATATTGTTCCTAAAGTAGTTTGTATACCCACAACATTTGAATCTGCAGTAACTGTAAACTGACACGTGACCCTGGCTCATCCATACGATATCACATGTCATGTGATAAAACTGTTATGTTTAGGGCTGCAGGCTACAGTATTATTTTTGACCATGTATTTTAAATTAATCGTCGATTTTATATAACTTTAGTATTTAACAGGTTGCTGTTTATTTCACTGATATGCTTCAAGATGACGTTACCGCCGACAAAAATAAGACATTCCAATAGTGACGCAATGAAATGGGATTCGTATACCGTTACAAAAAAAGAGTATAATATATAGGAAAGATGAAGACAGCTAACCCTCTCAAAACTAGAATTAAGTCAATATTTTATACTTATGCACAAAAACTTCGACTATCATTTATTTCGTTCTTGCAACTTTACATATCTGGTTAACATCTACCCTCAAAAACTTTTTAGTTGTAATTGATCTTGCCGTACAGTAAGTACTGTGTTGATATATTGTGCGACTCTATCGCAGTAAAATGGGGTCGTAGGTCAAAAATAATATCGTTTTATATGATTCATGAAAATTGAAAGTGGCAGTTCTGCTGCATAAGCTTTCTTTCAGATAACCAATTAGTAAAAACAAATAGCTCAAGAGGGCTATTTTTCTAGCCCTGTAGCTATTACTGATGCCATTTACGCGGCATGTGCTTATGTTTACAAACCTTTAAACGAGAATAATGCTTTTGTTCAATTTTCCATGTATTGTCTAGATAGATCACATTTTTCCAGATACGCGTGCTTATTGTTTGAGGTATCTAGTTTCAGCGGACAGTATCTCTGGCTTTTATTTCCACGATCAACTTTTATGACCCTTTAAAGTTGCAACAAAACGTTTTTGATGACGAACTAATTAGATTTAGGTCGTCCCCTTGTTCCGCTGTAATAATTTGTACTTTCATACATTTCTGACACATCTGAAAAATTGGACATGGTGCTTTTAGTGAGGCAGTGCCACAGCGGACAACAGCACTTCCATAAAGAGGTAATATCAAATTAGAGCTTCCATACTTAGATAAGTTCAGCAACTACAGGGAATTATACTAATGACTTAATGCAGTTTGTCCGGACCCAAGATAAGATTAATAATGTTATTAGCATAATGTAATGATATAAGATGATATGATAAAAAATGTACATGCTCCATAATATCAAATGATTAATACCCTTTTTATGTGAGGACATATTTATAACACTTTTTTGTAATTTATTTTCTTGACATTACCCCGTGCATATTACAAGGAGGTTTGTTGTTTTTAACGTGCGAGTAAATCTGTGTTTCTGTGGCTTTGTGTTTATGCTATACATTGCAATATATTTTGATAAACTAAGAAGCAAATATCCGAGTGTTTAATTACCGGCGCAGTCAAAATTGCTTATCACTCGAGAAGAAAACGTGGAAAGTGGTGGAGATGGAGAGAAAAGGTATCATCCCTGTTTTTCGAGAATTTCACTCCCAATTAGTCCTGGTTTAATTACAGTTTTACTGTAGATATTAAGTTACGGACAAACCAGTCCACGTTGACAGCCAAGCAAGTGAGCTACATTAAAAGTGTTTTAACACTGGTACGTCGCGGCCGGGGATTTTACCCACGTCCTTTATCATTTTTAAGAGGAACACTTTGCACAGGCGAAAGAAATTCTCGCCTTTGTATATGTGTCACCTTTTTTGATGTTTTAACTATTTGAAATTTTGATTTAGTACAGATGTTTTCAAGTCCGGTAATTAAGATCTTTTTTTAGTTGGACATTAATATGAACAGGACCAAGGTCGCATTACAACTGATAAACTAGACATCCCTGTATCAATGTCCACTGACCACGCCGTGCTAAATTGCCACGGACTAAAATTGGCTTAGGACCCGAAATTTGTGGATCTTTTCTTCGAACCCCGGTGGTGGGGGTGAAAATAATATCATGATATCACTTGGTGCAAATAACTTGTGCAGCCAAGGAATCTACGAGAGGAATTCAGTATAAGTTTAGTGATTTTTATTCCAAATTAACGTGAGATTAAACTTTTTAATGGTTTCTACGGCTGTTCCCAATGTTGATTCATACCGCAGCTGAAAAATATTGGTTTAGTTAAATTGTTGTTTACATCAGATTTATAACGGGCATTTTTGGGGCATGTGTTTTAGTATAGCGAAACTTGTCACAAAAAGAAAAGCAACAACTGCCAAAAAGGACGATAGACGCTGATATTTACATCCTGTTTTCGTTAGTGGATTTCGTTGACACAATTGTTAGTTTGAGAACAAGTATAAACTAATACAACTAAACTAATCGAATACAAAAGAACAAGAAAACACCCGACCATTTTTAGTGTATGGTATATTTTTTCTTTCGTAAAGTAAGTTTCAGTCTTTCGAACATAATATATCAGTCCCCATCTCGACTCCTACACATCGTGAAGAGGATAAATTGCAAAGGTGGCCGCCATAGTTGGCTGTGCTATATGTCACAAGTTTATAAATATGGATGAACTGAATACCGTAGAGAGCTCCCGTATCGTGTTTGCATATTAA
>CM037783.1:51450659-51500659 GCA_021229015.1 Solen grandis | reverse complement strand
GTTAAGTATTGTAATATTTTTAACAAATTGTCTGCCTGTCTTTCTGAATAAACATTCCTCCTAAAGTAAATTATAAAGTAATTGAGAGATTATATATGCACATTAAAACTTAATTACTTCAGCGATGGATGTCAATGTCACATACAAAGGTCAAAGGTCATTAAGCTTCTTCTGGAAATATTTATATACCCACTTCACAAGTAAAGGAGGCTGTAAAGAAATTACATATTGTCCTATTGCAACTTGTTGCATTACATTTAACAAATATTTTTATATATTTTAATGTTGTTGTATCAAGAAAATGCAGCAGTGGTATTCATCAGTATAGTTGGGTGTCTGAAGCAAGAGGCTTTATCTGTTTCATAGTTCTTGATAGATATGACTTTGTTTATATGTCTAGAAAAGCCATACAAATGAATTAATTACTAAATATCATTGAAATTAACCATGAAAAAAATCATTGTATGTGTTATAATGTCTTAAACCTGTCTAATTCTGGTCTGATTACATTTTGAACTAAATCAGTCCCATATCAAACTTTTGTTTTGCTTTATTGCAGTAATTTATGGTTTTCTTCATCCTTTAATTAGGCAGTTAGCACAGATTGTCCTTATCAATCATATGGAAGCCATAAATGTGGATTTTGTGTCTACAAATGATGTAAATACCGCCATAAAGATAAATAGATGGATTGCACATCATCTCCTATAAGTGAACTGTTATCAGTGTTACATGCTTCATGTCTGACATAGTCTATACCTGATCACAGAGGCTGACCTCACCTAGTGCTCAGGCAACATTCTCTTTGCCATATGTAAATAAGGGACATCTGAAATATGGTACTTCCTCCATTTACGGCCATTCTCCACAATAATTACATAAATTAACAGCAATATTTACCCCCATTTAGAATTCCCTCTTTAACCCTTTCCCTCAAATAGACTCATTTTGACACACTCAATAGGTATCACATAAAGCCTGATCTGCAGAAAACCACAGTTAAACCTTACCAAATCTAATTACAAAATCCTCATTTTCAGACCACTGAGGAGCAGCGAACAGCATAAAACCTGATCAGCCTGCAAGTTACTCGCAGGATGATCTGGTTTTATGTTGTTCGCATAGGTCTTTTCATGGTGTCCTCTATGAGGGAAAGGGTTAAACTAGTTATTCTCTTCAACGTCTAATGATCACTTATTCTGTGTCCAAATGGAAGACTGACCTTCCTTCAATGTTTGCAATTAGGAATTTGTAATTTGCAGACCAATCAACATTTTCATCATGTGCCTGTTCAAAATATAAGACTTTTTGTGCAATCAGGGAATTATTACAGAATGGGCAATTCATAATGATTATTTATAAATCAAAAACACATTTTGCAAATATATACTTTTTTATAATAAAAATGGATAATGGGGAGAAAGGCATATCCCTAATAGTGGATTTTGTTTTGACTAAAAAGTAGCTTATTTAACCCTTTCCCTCATGAAGGACACCATGAAAAGACCAATGCGAACAGCATAAAACCAGATCAGCCTGCGAGTAACTCGCAGGCTGATCAGGTTTTAAGCTGTTCGCTGCTCCTCAGTGGTCTGGAAATGAGGATTTTGTAATTAAATTTGGTAAGGTTTAAGTGTGGTTTTCTGCAGATCAGGCTTTATGTGATACCTATTGAGGGCATCAAAATGAGTATATATGAGGGAAAGGGTTACGGAGTATCTTGCCATAAAAGTAAAACAAGCATTGTTGTATATAAATATGGTAGTCAAGTTGGCCACCGTTAATTGCAAGTAATAAAATATTATATCTTATTGTTAGATCTTAGTTCAAGATTTTTGCGTAAATGTTTCTCTTTCTAAAATGTACATCAAATTCACATACAGCAATTGCAAATTCACAGAAGGTAAAGGTCAAAGTCATTACAGGATCAATATAATTGATTTAGAAATTTAAATCTTATTGCTGCTGAAGGTAACCAGGTAAAATCAAGTGATTTCTCTACTTATCTGGATTTTTTCCTCATTTACATGACAGAAAAAAACTTTGCTAGGTAGTACATGCATCTCAGAATCATTTAATATGATAAAATTGTAATTGTATAAAATGTCTACCTTAGTATCAAAATCTAACCTAATTATTAAAGGAATATGAAATATTGCACGTCATTTCTGAAGTTGTATCAAGAAATCACTTCCTTATTGAAAAATGTCTTTTTGGATTAAGGCTCATATTCTTCTATTAGGCATTTGATTTTGATTATATAATAAATCACAGCTTTCTGTCTCCAACACGATGCAAAATGTGACAGAAATATAATTATGGAGTCAAAGCATGAGGAAATAATAACTTTGTCATTGGTGATACATTGCTTCTCCAATGTCTCTATTTAACATTTTAAATGTTATAATAAATTAAAAAAAATCTTTTTAGATGATTTGCCAAAAAAAACCCTCAAAAACTTACACTTTGAATATATTTACTGAAATTATTAGATTTTTAATTTTATTGTTTTTGACTTAAGGTATTCCCATCCTAATAGCGATCTATTCCATCGAGGCCATGCATATAACTTAAAATTACACATGTATATAAGCTTTTAAAGTGTCAAACAAAGGTAATCTTAGGGGCAAATTGACATGTTATGACAAGTGACAGATAATCTTTTATAACCTCCCTTTGATTATTTTGTTGACATGAGTTATCTCCCCTGAAAACTAAAAATAAGTAATTTTCTCCATTTGTCTATGGTAAAGTTAAGATTTTTTCTCGGAAGTTGATACAAAATCATAAAATGCATCTTTCTACCATGAGTTTTTTTTCATAAATCAAATTCAGTTTTTCATATTCGCAGAAAATATATATTTTCCATAGGCTTCAATGTTAACTTATATGCGGGTTATCTCCCCCAAAAAGGATAAAAATTGGAAAAACTCTTGGTGAAATATTTTTATTTTTGAATGTCTTCAAAGTGACAAAGTTTCATAGAAATATAACCATCCAGTGTCAAGATATGGAATATGGCTATTGGGGTGGGAAGACCTTAAACATGGATAATAGTATTGAAAATGGTGCTTTACATGGTATTTTCTGTTGAAAGATAGGTTTCTACATTAAGTTAATTTGTAATTATATTTTTATCTTATCATACATACAAAATTTATCTAAGTAACATATAGTCTGTATATGTGTTGCATCAAACTAAAACTACCGATATAAAAGATGGTCCTTTATATTTTGAAGCTTTTCGTTTGCACTTAAAAAATGATTGTTTCCTTTGACCTTTCATCTCAGACAAGTCAATGCTTAGGGATATTAACATGTCTGGGGATTGATGAACTGAAAGAGGGGATAAAGAATTAATCATCCAGGGGATATAGTTGTCTTTAATACTACCTTCTTATATTCTTAGTGATAGTGTATTTCCATCTCAAACAATGCTTATCAAATATAGCAAATATAGATATATAACTAATTGCTAGAATGCACATGTTACTTTTCTCACATAATGAATTTGGACTTTTTATACCCCCGAAACAAAGTTTGGGGGGGTATATAGGAGTCACCCGGTGGTCGGTTGGTCGGTCGGTCCAGCGGTTACTTTTCCTTGTCCGGAGCATAACTTGAAAAGTACAAGTTTGATTTCAAAACAATTTCATACAATGGTCAACCACAATATGAGGAAGTGCAGTGCACAAGAACCATAACTCTATCTAGAGTAATTACAGAGTTATTGCCCTTTGTATTTTTTCCTTGTCCGGAGTATAACTTGTAACCTTGTCCGGAGTATAACTTGTAAAGTACTGATTGGATTTCAAAACAATTTCATACAATGGTCAAGCACAATGAGAGGAAGTGCAGTGCACAAGAACCATAACTCTATCTATAGGAATTACAGAGTTATTGCCCTTTGTTACTTTTCCTTGTCCAGAGTATAACTTGTAAACTACTGGTTGGATTTCAAAACAATTTCATACAATGGTCAACCACAATATGAGGAAGTGCAGTGCACAAGAACTATAACTCTATCTAGAGTAATTACAGAGTTATTTCCCTTTTTTACTTTTCCTTGTTTTTCTTGTCCTGAACATAACTCGAATATTATACATGGTATATACTTGAAACTTAAAATGTAAACAGATGGCGACTAGGAGAAGTGCAGTGTCCAAAAACTGTAACCTTATATTTTTAAACTACTGTGACAAACAACCATTATTGACTCTCTATCAACTTTAAATAAAAATTTACTTACTTATTACTATCACAACCAATATACTATGTATACAGGTTCTTATCTATGCTCTGCCTGAAGTCTGGCTCCTCCTGCATTAAAGTATTTTGCGGGGGTATTAATCACCTTCAGTGATAGCTCTAGTTACACTAGAAATCAATAATTTCTTAATTCAGTTCCTATTTTAGGGGTTCTCTTGTGGGTGGTGTCCTCTACAACATTGATTAAAGATGGGGAGTATTTCTTACAGAAGTAAAATGTCATCTCCTTCTTTGTATCACATCAGCACTCACTTAAAAAACAATTTAATCAAAGAATAAGCATTTATGTAGCAGTTTCCCATGTATACTGGAACAGAAAATGCCACTTTGTTTTCAGATGTTAACATTGGCTAAGTAACTTGTTTGAGAATTGTTACTTTTGCACCCCCCAGATTGCTATTATTAAATTAAGTGAACACAAACATGCACTGTTTTATATAACTGTCATCTAAATTGAATAACAGTTTTTTTGTGTAAATCTCTGTAATCGGAAGTATCTAGGAACAGTAAAAGTGCATTTGACACCTTCAAGATTTATTCAAAGCTGTTGTAATGTATAGGCATGGTTCTTTAGGTGATTTTCTTTAGAATTTAGCCTCAAGTGTGTACTTTGTATACCGTATTTGGAAAATATTGTTTGAATGTTTTCAAAAAGTAAAACGTTCCCAGAAACAATGCGTACATCTTTTGAAAGTTTATGACCTGGTGTGGTCGGTTATAGGTTAGGTCTGAAATTTAGGAACATTATAATTATTAATTTGAGGAAAACTTACCCTTAGATTTTCTGCTTTTTAGCTCACCTGAGCACGTGTGCTCAGGATGAGCTTTTAGGATCGATGAATGTCCGTTGTCCGTCCGTCCATCCGTCCGTCCGTCGTCCACAATTTGTTCATTTGCACTCTAGCATCTTCATTTTATGAGCAATTATCTTCAAACTTTAAAACAATGTTTATAACCATAAAATCTCGGCAAAGTTCGATTATGGCTGATATCGGAACATTAGGTCAGGAGTTATGCCCCTTTTAAAATTCAAAAAAGCCAGATTTCACATTGTTTGCACTCTAGCATCTTCATTTTATGAGCAATTGTCTTCAAACTTTAAAACAATGTTTATAACCATAATCTCGGCCAAGTTCGATTATGGCTGATATCGGAACATTAGGTCTGGAGTTATGCCCCTTTTAAAATTCAAAAAAGTCAGATTTCACATTGTTTGCACTCTAGCATCTTCATTTCATGAGCAATTATCTTTAAACTTTATATCAATGTTTATAACCATAAAATCACGGCCAAGTTCGATTATGGCTGATATCGTACCATTAGGTCAGGAGTTATGCCCCTTTTAATATTCAAAAAATGCCATATTTCAAGTTGTTTACACTCTAGCATCTTCATCTTTTGAGCAATCATCTTCAAACTTTATGACAATGCTTATGACTATAAGGTCTTGATCAGGGATCCTAAAATTTTGGAATCTCAACCGGTCGACGGCAAAATTCCCCCCCCCCCCCCTTTACAACAATTCCGTTCCGTACCCCCCCCCCCCCCCCCCCCGAAAAAAAACATAACCGAAAAAAAACGAAAAAAAAATAACATTGATATTTTCAATCAACATACCCTGAATCATTTGCAGTGTGAAAATAGATCTTTTATTATATTTCAGCATCCTGTTGGCATAATAAGGTATTTTTCTGCAATATTTACCTCTACGAAATCGAAAGTTTGTTTACCGGAAGTGCATGTATATGACGGTCTGTATATGACTCTAACGAATCAATAAATTGTTGGAAGCAGTCGTTTTGGTTACTAAGGAGATCAAACATTTTGATTAGCCTTTGATATTGTCATTAATAACCGCATTTAAAAGTCGACCGGTTACAGTTTGCAAACAAGCAATGGTCCATTATTACGGCATAGATAATTACACGGCACCGTCCAAATAACCGCTAAGTACAAACCGTCAATCCATTCATCTTAACTGCCCAATAATGACCTAGACGGGTGTCCCTGCCTGACCCCCACTGACACCTGCCCCGAGGGCACACCGGAAATTCAAGAAGTAGGTCAATTGGTGTGTAAGAGAGACTATTATGAACCGTTTGGACCGATTTTGAAAGTTTTAGACGAGGATTATGGATTTTTTTTCGACCGATTTTTTTGGTACTTTTTGAAATCTGAACCGGTCGATTGAGATCAAAATCGGTCAAAACCGGTAAAAAATCGGTTTTTAGGATCCTTGGTCTTGATAAAGTTTGATTATGGCTGAGATCCGTCAATTAGGTCAGGAGTTATGCCCCTTTTAATATAAAAAAGCCATATTTCACTTTGTTTACACTCTAGCATCTTCATCATTTTAAATTTATGACATTGTTAATGATTTTAATTGGGGGTCATTTAGGTAGGAGTTATGCCCATTTCACCATAAAAAAAGCCAGATTTCACTTTTACACTCAAGCATCTTTATTTCTTAAGCAATCATCTTTCTCAGGTGAGCGACCAAGGGCCATCTTGGCCCTCTTGTTTAGTATGTACGTTGGCATTTGCATTTCAAAAAGTGGCAGTGCAAAAATTGCTTACCCACACTGTGAGCGTTCAGCTGAGGTGTTTCTTTTCTATGAATATGTAGATTCTGCACTAGTCAGTGAACTTCCTGTTTGGCATTTTGGGTCACCATCCCAGTTGAAATATATAACTTGATGATTTCCTTTTCAGAATGGGTTTGGCTATTTCCTTGGTTGCTACAGTAAAGGAAAAGGTAAGGTTGATTTTTGTGTCGCCTGCATAGCATGGCAGACACATAGGGATCACTTTGTCCGTCGGCGTCGTCGTCGGTGTCGTCGGCGTCGTCGGCGTCACACTTTCTTGTCCGGAGCATAACTCGAAAAGTATTTGAGGTATCACCTTGAAACTTAAAACATGGATAGATCACATTGAGGTGGAGTGCAGTGCACAAGAATGATAACTCTGACTTTCGTATTTTCTGAGTTATTACCCTTTGTTGATTCTGAGATTTTATTTTTGTCCGGACCATAACTCAAAAAGTATTTGAGGTATCACCTTGAAACTTAAAACATGGATAGATCACATTGAGGTGGAGTGCAGTGCACAAGAATGATAACTCTGACTTTCGTATTTTCTGAGTTATTACCCTTTGTTGATTCTGAGATTTTATTTTTGTCCGGACCATAACTCAAAAAGTATTTGAGGTATCACCTTGAAACTTAAAACATAGATAGATCTCATTGAAGAGGAGTGCAGTTCACATAAATGATAACTCTCACTTTCTTTTCTCCCCTACAAACTTGCAACATATATATAATTAACGTCATAAGTGCTTAATGACGTCATAATTTTTCTTACAGTTAATGTTTTGAATTCATAGTCATTCTGACACTCCTCTGATGAAGACTGTATAGTCGAAAGTGCTCGGGGAAAATTATTACATATTGCACTGTTTGGATTTTTTTTTATTGTATGTTGTTGAATTTTATTTCCCCCCCCCCCCCCCCCCCCCCCCCCCCAAAAAAAAAAAAAATATATATATATGTGTGTGTGTGTGTGTGTGTGTGATTTGGTGTTATTTTGTACCTCACAAAATAGATTATGCTTTATCAATAATTTGTCAAAAGATCGATTTTCTAGTCAATTCTTTCATCAAACATGCTTAAATGCAGGCGACACAAGTGTTCCGAGGAACACCCACATCTAGTCTTTATGATGCCTTTAATTTATTGGATGATATCAATAAAACTGGGCATGGCATTTGTCTCATATTATGATCTCTTTACTACTTACCATTTGCATATCACTATATTTTCTTTCCAGTGGCAGATTTGATTCATTTTTTTTTTCAGTATTCTTGTAATGAACAGACAGTATTCCAGTTTTACTTTCTCACTCATTCAGAAATTTCTGACTTTGAGTACTGTCCATAATTAAACTAAAGAATACTGTAAATTTATAAGAACTTTGTGTTTCCTCAGTATGACATTTTGCCTCAATTACTGATATCACTGTATACAAAATGAAAAAAAAAGGTGAGACACCAGTCTGCCACAGGTCCATTATATGTACTTAGCCCAATCCTCTCCCCCAACAAACTCTAAAATTGAGTACTGCTATTGCATATTAGTAGCTAAATACATTTACAGTGGACCTCACTTAAATACCATACTTTGATAAAGCGAACACTTAATGGGACTCTTATATATATTCTAAGAGCCCCTGGAGATAAGGAACGCTGCCACTAGGTCCAGATTTCCCCTTTGTTTTTCTTATATATACAATCTTTGTTTATAGTGTACTCACTTATAGCGAAATCTCTGTTAGAAGGAACCCATATTCTGGTCCCAAACGGGCATTTACATCTGTAATTTAGATGTTTATAGTAAACTGTGAAAATTGATTCCATCCTAGCCAAATCAGGTTTGTTTTTACACATGACAAGCTTGCTTGGCACATAATACACGTAAATGCAACTCAAGTCAAGTAACAAGTTTTTTTGTGTGTCCGAATAAAATTAGTTTATTGTTATTTTGAAGAGCATAATTTGTATTTTAAATGTAGTGCATGTGAGTGTGTGCACCTGTGTGCATGCACATGTACATGCAACTGTTTGACTGTGTTGTTATTATGTAGCTCAATCCATACCATAATTATTTTTAAATGCAACTTATAAATCGTATGTGCTTATCTTATTTTAGTCCACAGTGTATATAGTCTTTTAACGGGGATATTTTTTCTGTCCTTATTTGATTGCTTGCTTGATGGTGTGACAATTGGGTCAAAATGTGGAATGATGTGTGCATTACCTATTTATGGCAAAAGTGAAAGTCATGGGTTTCTTCATAATAGATCATTACATAAAGGGTTATCAAAATCGTATGAAATTATGATAAATGAATAATAAATTGTCAGAATCTCCATATATAATTCAGAATATGTGAGTATTACTTTGGGATTTAATAATAAATTTATGATAAAAAGAATAAATTGTAATTCAATCTATTCAGTAATTAAGCATTTAACTGTTCGCTATGGAAATCTGTTTGTTATATATATAGGTCGTTTATAAGACACAAATGTCCAATATTGGTTACAAGAAATCTTGTATATATATATATCGAAGAAAAAGTCATGATCTCAAAAAGTTTGGTAATTACCATGGATAAAAAATAACCATGAGCTCCTTTCTGGAATATATTAAATAATATAAATATTTATGATATAAATGATAAGGAAAAATATTTTATGTCAGATAATAATCGTTTACATGGCCTGTACAAAAATTAAATATATGTAGTTTCTTTTCTCTTCCAATCTTACTTTCAAATGTAACCTAGATAAGTTAAGGGCATAACCCTTTCCCTCATAGAGGACACCATGAAAAGACCTATGCGAACAGAATAAAACCAGATCAGCCTGCGAGTAACTTGCAGGCTGATCAGGTTTTATGCTGTTCGCTGCTCCTCAGTGGTCTGGAAATGAGTATTTTGTAATTAAATTTGGTAAGATTTAACTGTGGTTTTCTGCAGATCAGGCTTTATGTGATACCTTAGATATATATATTGAGGGCGTCAAAATGAGTATATATGAGGGAAAGGGATAAATACTAAAGTAGATGGATTTTTACAGGTATGGTACCACTCTAACTGCAACAATAGAGGGCGTGGTTGTTACAACACCAACCTGACTGACCGTGGCGGATGCTGTATCTGGTACAATGAACCCCAGGTAACACTGTCCTATATAACCTATATAACCTTCCTCTGTATCTGTGCCTCACTCCACTGATAATAGATCTTCTGTGTTTTTACTGATTTTATGTTTTATGTTTTAATTCACTGTAGATTTTAGCTGCCACAGAAATATTTGTATTCGTGCATAAACACTTTTTAAATATTTTCACTTTTGATAGTGCTTCACATTTGTCATGTATTTAATTACCCTTTTCCAAGGTCAAACTTAAAAAGAAAAACAAAAAAAAAAACAAGGAATTTCTGATAAATCATCAACATATCCAAGAAGTTCTAATGATTATGACACTCTTGTTAGCACACTTGGCCAAATATTGGTTGGGGTTGGATCATTTATCTAACGTCAACAGCTTGTTTACACCTTCGCATATTTATTTCATTAAGAAACTAAAGGAGTGTTGTAGACAATGTCTGAGGCCATAATCTTTCAAGTAAGTTCAATTATGACTGATTTTGCACTTTTATGGTCAAGGGTTATAAGCCTTTGAAGTATACAAAACATAAGAATTCAGTCTGTTTACACTGACAGTTGTTTTCGTGAACCCATTTCTAGTGTCTCAACAAAGTGAGATAAGAGTCTGAGTATGTTTGTTGTGTATCTGTATGTATATAAATGTATCTGTATGTATATAAATGTATCTGTATGTATATAAATGTATCTGTATGTATATAAAGGTATCTGTATGTATATAAATGTATTTGTGTTCCAGCTACTGTTAGATGTGGAGGAACACCTGGACATAACTATTGAACAGGTTGAGCCCGACATGAAGGTTCCCATCAATCAGTTTGATGGCAAGGTCACATATGGGCAGAAGAGGAAAAATGCCGGTACTTTGCAGTTTTATAGTCTTTCAAAGATGAATTCATTGTTATTCTCATTAAAAATGTATATAACAGCTATAATGTTATTAGTCCCCGTTTACATCGCAGGGGACTATAGGTTTGTCCTTCATATGTCTTGTTTGTCCATCCTAATGTCCAAAAATCTGGACCTTGCGATAACTTAAAAAACATTTAAGATTAATAATATTATGAAATTTGGTATATGAATAGATGGCAGTATGGTGATTCTGCACGTCATTTTGTTTTTTTTTCTCGGACCAAAATTCTGGTTGCTATGATAATGTGCACCTCACCGGTACAGGACTCATGTGTTACGTGCAACACCAGTTATTTGTATTTATGGGCAGAGGGCTCATCTTACTTGGGATTTTAGGCTTTGCACTTGTCCCATCTCACAAAAAGTCAATTTCTAGAATAAAATCATGAAAAGCATTGAAAGTTTGACTACTTACTGGAGGAGTTTACAGCACAATAAAATGTATCTCTCTTTATCTCATGTTTTTTCAAGAGTTATAACTCTGAATTTGCCAAGGAAATTTGGCTTAATTGAAATTAAGAAGTACAATTAGTGCCGGTCAAGTAATATTCTCAGCATACCTTACTTATTAAATGTGCATTACTATTTTTCTTTTAATTGGGTGGTCAAGGTGATGAAAAGGGGGAATTATTTACCTGTAACTGTAGTTGTTGTTATCCGATATTTGAAACTGACTATGAATATTGAAAAAAGATTACATAAGATCAGTATATATCTACATATCTACATATGTTTATCTGTAATTTCTTTGTATTTCATTATCTCTATTAATGCTTGCAATACCCCTGAATGTTAATGTGGTTGTATGTTTCAGGGAGTGGATACAGGGGTCACGTTGACAGCCTTGCCCCAGCAGTCATGGAACTGGCCAAACTGGAGAAGAAGGCTCAGAGCTCATTCATAGAGCTCAAGTACAAGAAGAAATTTGCCACACGCTAACTGTCGTGAGAAGAAAAAGAACATTACTTCACGAAACTGTCCCTTTGAGCATTAATATTAAAAGAAATTGACACTATGTTTTGCTTGGTATGCAATGAATTTGGAATAATTTCAAATTGTTGGACATTAACACCTCTTTATGATATACTTAGGACCTGCTGTAGAGGAAATTAAGGCAGATGTTTGTGACATGTTGTTATACATGGTTTGCTCCACTCATTTTGGGGGGTTATCTGGAGAGACATAACCTGTATACAAGACAAAAATTGATGTAGATGTTGTAGTGTTTATACAGCTTTTCAATAAACATCTTTATGCTGACATTTTGTTTGTAAAACGTATCGTCTTTAGAAATTAGGTTTTACTGAAGTTAACTATTAAAAGATATGAAAGAAACCAACAATGGAACATATTTTAAGTAGAATTATTAGCTAAGTACAAACTTCAGTTTACATGTCTTAAATATTTTTTTTTTTTCAATTTTGGTTTGATATGTCCATTGACTATCAATTATAATGGACTTTGAACTAAAAAAAATATTTATAGTTTAAATATACTAGAACAAAGTCTATTTAACCATCCATTATGTGTAATAATGTAAGGTATTGACTATCATATAATAAATAAATTTAAAATTGAATATGTCACAACATTGTATGTTACAGTGTACCGCCCTCTGATTTTGCTGTCTTCTTCACTGTCAACATTTCTGTATCATGTTTTGCAATTGATCATGTTCTATAAAACTAATGCTCACAAAAAAAGATGAATATGTCATGATGATCATTTTTGTTTTGGGTCTATTTAATATATCTGTTTCATTTGAAAGTTTTGCTTAACAATACCACTGTGAATAGATCTGTATCCCAAAAGACAATCTAATTTGATTGTAGCTGAAATTAAGATAATGTTTATGAAAGTTTTGAAGTAAATATCTAAATTATAACCAGCCTCGCCCAAACATCGCTGTTATATAATAACCAAATACTTTTAAGCTTAACTAATTAATGTTGTTTCAGTTGTGTTGTGGTGTTTTTGTTTTGTTCTGTGAATCGAAAATAAAGATCATTCAAAAGCTAAACAATTTTTGTCTGAATTTTTATTTATTTCCCAGACCTGAAAATTACAATATTTATGCTAACAGGCTTCATGATCCACCTTTAGTCCAAGAGGTGTAGATGGATCTAACCAGCATACTTTGTTTCATGAGATATTTGGGTAGGATAGACACTTGTACAAAACAGATTAGGCACTACACTTGTACATCATGTCTAGACAGCATTCATCCAATTACACATCCATTTACAATGGTCACTAAAAAGTCCTAACTTGTCCCAGAGGCTGAGTAGTTAGATATTCGATCTACCCTGTAAGCTTGAAGTATAAAATCCGATCTTTTTGCAGGGATGCACCACAATACGATCGCCATAGCTTAGTACCCAGTATAAGGTTTAGGTTAGTTGCATGACTGGTAGGCACAGAGTCAGAATAAAGTGATTGATTGTGGTGTAATGTCATTTGTCTGTGGCATGATATTGGAGTGTGGCAACGTAGACTGAAAAAAATTTACCTAAGCAAACAATCAACAACAGGTGTTTTTTTAAGCTCAGTGCTCAAGGTGAACTATAGGGATCACCCTCAGTCTGTCGCCGTCCACCATCAATATTTTGCTTTAAAAGACATCTCATCTGAAACCGCTTGGTAAAAATTGAAGAAACTTGGCATGAATGATCCTTAAGTGAACTTCCAAAAAAAAATTGATAAAATAAACTTGATCCATGCAGGACTCTGGTTGCCATGGCAACTGACACCATTTTATTTTAAAAAACTTTAAAACTTTCCTCTGAAACCTATGGTCAGAATTTGATTTTCTTTGGCACAAATGGTCACCTAATTTTCTCTACTATATTTGCTAAATAGTTGTTCCTTTGAAAAATGGGGCCCCATGGGGTTTGCCAATTTCCTTATATACTCTGTATAGAAAATTTTAAATATCATCTCTGAAAACAATGGTCAGAATTTTATTTAATTTGACAAAACTGATCAACTTATTTGTCTCTACAATATTTGCTGAATGAAGTTGATCCCTTGAAAATGAGACCCCAAACCATTTTAGTTTTCCGAGGATGATAATCAATATTTTATCTTAATACTCTACTGGTAATAATTATTGAATATTGATTAATTCCCCTTATTGATTTCATTTTTGGTAAGTTGTAAGAAATATCATGGAAATTGTTTCAAAGTGTGTTTAATTGATGTATGGTATAAAATTCTCTTAATACATTGTAAATAATAGTGAAACAAGTAGTGTTGTTTTAGATTTTTTGTTTTTGTTTTTGTTTTTTGGTAACTTTAAAGCAGGTGAAAAAATTTAGATATAGGGTATATATAAACTTCTCTGTAAGAAAGCGTATGGATATCTCTGCAAACTAACTTTTTCAGTTACAACTTTGTGGTGTTGCACTAATTCTATTCTGAACGGTAGAGCACCGTGAAGCTATAACGGTAAAAGTATGTTTGTACCCCCAGATTAAGTGGGAAAAACCCACGTTATGTCTGTGAATTACTAACAATACTTCATCTTTCTAAACATTAATCAGTTATCTTACAACATAACAAAGAATGGCGTTAACGACGTCACTTAGAAACGACGTCACAATTATATTAAAATAGAACAATATCACATTTCTTTCATGTTTTAAAAGAGATAGTAAATAAGTTTGTTTTGTTTTGTTTTTAAACAAAGCATCTTGATAATATAGAGTTTATTATTTCTTGTGATCCAAGATGAAATCTTTCAATCGTAATGGTAATCCCTTGATCGTTTTGGATGGTCTCTAGTTTGTTTTCAGTCAATGGTTTCTTATTAACCTGTCCCTTAGTGTCCTATCTGATGGTCTTGATGTCAATTAGGTTGTTTTGAGGTGCTTCAGTTTGGTTTTTGTTCTGTCGTTGGTGGTGTTACATTTCAGGCATACGCAGTAGATGCTCCCTCCAATGGTTATCATTTTCAAGATTATTTTTTTTTTAAATTTTGATGCATCTCTGTAAACTGTTCGTCCATCAGATTTACGTTGTGCCTTAATGCTGGATCCATGTTTGTCAATGACTGTATAATGTTCATGTTCGTGTGCTGTTGACCATTTATTCGATTTCCTCTTCTTGAGAAGTACTTTTTCCCCTATTTTGTATTTACATTCCATAGTTTTAGGATGCCTGTGTTGGTTACCCAATTTCTCTTTGTATTGGTTGTCTTTGTCCATTTAACTTAAGTTTGTTTGTGATAGTCCTGGGTAATCTAGTTTTGTAGGCACAGTTCTTCTCATTGAGGCTTCATATGGAGTATAACCTTTAGCAGGATGTGGTGTTAATCTGTACCCCATTAGCATATTCTGTATTGCTGCATTGATCGATGCACCCTCACAGTGGGCAATTTTTTTCTGTCGTATTCAGTACTTTGATAAATCTTTCTGCTTCTCCATTTGCTCTTGGGTGTTCTGGAGTTATTCTATGATGGTGAAATCCATATTCCTCAGCAAATTTCCGGAATTCTAGATAGTTAAATGGTGGTCCATTGTCAGTTTCAATTCTCTCAGGAATTCCATATGTAGAAAATATCTTTTGCAGTCATCCAGAGGTGATTTTGAATGAGGTTGATTTCATCTGTTAAACTACTGGAAACCTGGTTCTTTTGTCTATAGCAGTAACGTCCATTTGGATACGGTCCACCAAATCTACTGATAATGTATGCCATGCTATCTCTGGTATTTATGCAGGCTTTACTTGTTCTTGTTTCTGTTCTTCAGAAGAAATCTGGTATTGAAAACATTTTGATATAATGTCTTCAGCTAAACTGTTAAGTCTTGGAAACAAATATTTTTCTCTTAACATCTGTTTGGTTCTAGTCAAACTGAAATGACCCATACTATGAGCAACTTTGATAGTTGCTTTCTTGAGTTTCTCTGGGATCACCACTAGTCTTTTCGTAAAATCGACCCGTTTGCTCGATACAGTTCATGTCACACTAAGTAGAATGGTTTAATGTCTGGTCGATTCTTGTATTTTTCCCAATCGTCTTTCTTGTGATCTCTTTTATCATTTTTAGTGTTCTATCATCAGACGAAGCTTCCTTTATACTTTCAGAAACCACTCCATGCTCATTGAAAACTATCATTTTGACAATGCACTCGGTTTCATCACTTTCAGTGTCCTCTAATGGATGTCTCGATAGGTAATCCAGTGGGCCTGCGGCATCTTTACCTGGTTCATAGATTAGCTCATAATCCACATCTTGCATTTCCATAATCCATTTCTCGATTCTCGGTGGAAGTTTCATGCATGACCTGTTGAACATTGGAATCAAAGGTTTATGTTATGTGATTATTTTGAACTTAGTAGCTCCAAGTAAATACATGCCAAACCGTGACTGTTCCCATTTTCACAGCTAATGCGTCTTTTTCTGTTAGACTGTACCTCCTTTCTGAAATGGTCATAGATCTGCTGATGTAGTGCATTGGTTGTAAACCTTTGCCAGTTTTCTGGTATAGTCCAGCTGAGAGTCCTTCATTGAAACTTGCTTCTGTCCATACAACAATTGGTATTCTTGGATCGATAAATGTCATAGTGTCTTTGTTAGTGATGCTGTCTTTCAGTTTCTGAAATGCTGTTGTCTCTTCTGGACCCTATGAAAATGGAATGTCTTTCCCAGTCAATCTTCTCAATGGTGCTGTCAGCACTGCATATCTTGGAATAAATTTGGAAAGGTATCTAATCATTGAAAAGAAACTGCGAACTACTTTTGATTCTGGAGGCTTGCAATCTTTCACAGTTTCCACCTTATCTGCTGTTGGTTTCAGTCCTTCATCTGTGAATCTGTATCCATAGAATTCTAAATCCTGTACCCTAAATTGGCATTTCTCTTTGTTCAATGTAATCCTGAAATCCTTTGCCCGCTACAAAACTGTTTCTAAGGTCTTGTTATGTTCTACCAATGTAATAACTTCAATCAGTATATCATCTCGTTGGTTCAGACAGAATGGAATCTCACCAAATATCCTGAACATGGCCTCATAGAAACTATCTTGAGATGTCTTGGCTCCAAACGTCTTTTCGGTCTCATATTTCCCCATGGTGTGCTTAATGTTGCAATCGATCTAGACTCAGGATGTAAAATCAGCTGATGGTAGCCTTGTTTTAAATCCATCTTTGAGAAATACTTGCAGGCGTGAAATTTGCAAGTAAATTCTTCAACAATTGGTTCCTGTAGAATTCTGTTTCTCTCCATGTATTTGATAGTAATCAACGCTTGCTCTGATCATTTGTGGTTGAAGATCTCGTTTGTCCATACCTGCGTATCTTGGTTTCGGCTGAACTACTAATTGCGAAATCCAAGTAATTGGTTTTCCTGGTTGTACTTCCTCGTATATGTCCTCCTTGATATATTCATCTAACCATTTTCGCAATGGTTCTTTCAGGTAATATGGTACAGGACGGCGTTTCTGTGCGATCGGAACAGCGTCCTCTTTCATTGAAAATTTGACAAGGAAATCTTCATTTTTCTTCATGTCAAATATTTTTCCGATGCCCCGAAACACTTCATCAAATGGTCTTAATATTTTCTCAATCTCAGGTTGTATGTGTTTCCCTTGAAATGTTTTCACTGCAAAACTTCTGCCGATTCCAAGCTCATTTTCATCTTTCAGTGAACGATCTGGCCTTATTCTACCATTCCGAGCTCAGTAAGAGTAGTGGCGGTAAATTGATATTCCATTTTATGACAATGATTGAAGTTTCCGTACCTCTAGTAGCATTTCGAAGGATAGCTTTAAACTTCCTGAAACCGGTAGGTCATTCTGTAGCGTGCTCAATTTAATGCTGATTCTCCTAAGGTCAATGTTTCCCTGTATTTTGAGCTTTAGAGTGTAAAATTTATGCTCGTCCATCACATTTGCATCTGCACCGCTGTCTGGTTCCATGCGAACAATGATATTCACAACAATAGGCACAGTTTTCTGATAGTCACTTATCTTATTGACTTTTATCTTACCAATTCTCGAGTGCTTTACAGACTCTTCAATAAAATCTGGTCCTCGGAAATCATCTTCAGAGTCATCTGATGTTACATCATCTCCCGTTCTTCTAATGTTTTTCCTTGATTCCGAAACTGACCCCAGGGAGTTCTGCCTGATCTACAAACGAAGGCAAAATGATTCTATCTCTCGCATTTTGTACAAGTTTTGCCCCAAGCTGGACACAGTTCTTTCCGTTTTGGATGCATTTTGTCACAATATTTACACTTCTCATGTGTTTGGTTATAATCAAAGTGCCCTGGACCTCTGCCATAGTCGCTTTTTCTTTTAATTCTGGTTATGTCACTTCCATGGCCCATTGCCTTTACCCGCCTTGATGTATCCTCTAGTATCTGCATTGATTCCAAGGTTTGTTGCAGGTTCAGATTTTTATATATCACATTTCGAATCAATTCTTCACTGTCGGAAGTCTGTATCAAATGTTCAAGGATCCTTTCGTCATCAAGTGAAATTCACAACCCAAGGTCTTTTCTCTCAACCTTGCAGCGTATGAAGCAGTTGATTCCTCTGGTTGCGGTTTCATATTCCAAAAATATAACGGTTGTAGTAACTGTTCTTTTTGGGTGAAAAATATTCAGTTAGTTTTACTTTCAATTTCTGGTACTTATCACCCTTCTATGGATCTTGCACGCTCTTCTCCAATTTTCTGACGTCCTTTCCTCCATACAGCATCAACGCATCCTTCTTCTTTAATGGGTCAGTTATTTCCAAGAATCTTAGTTCCAATTCTAATTCCTCGATCCATTCATTCCAGTGTTATCCTGTTATGTGGTCTTCACCCACTATGAATGGACTAATCCTTAATTTGTGGCTGCTTCCCATCATGATTGTCTACTATTGTAATCCAAAGACAAGTTCTCGTGATTCTCCCTCCAATCGGATTGTTTATCCTCGTCGCCAATGTTGTGTCTATGAATTACTAACAGTATTTCATCTTTCAAAACTTTAATCAGTTATCTAAGAACATAACAAAGAGTGACTTTACGACATCACTTAGAAACGACGTCACAATTATCTAAAAATAGAACAATATCACACCACATTTGCCGACATTTCATAAAAGTAGTTAATTTGCATAATATTATATAAATGTCAATAGTGGATGCAGTTAAGGTGACACACAAGTTACTAAGTAAAAACACTTTGTTTGGAGCCGAATGAAAAATAAGCTACTATTATTGTTGGAAACGACATCATCGGTTGTAAGCTTCTGTTTATTTATAAGTCAATATACTAGAGTAGGTAGGTTTTGTTACTTGGGAAAAGAAACTAGATATACAAATCACTGAACATTTGTTAAATAATTTTACCACACATTTGGCACTACAGATTCAATGACACCAGGCCAACCAGTCCTGAAACTACACTTTATATAATGCTGAGCCATTATAAAAGACGCTGGTATTTTGCGGTTGAAGGTCGAACCCACAACATCCTACTGCCAAAACAGACACTATAACAATTTGGGTATTAGGGTACGGTCTGATTGTCTGTAAACTTAAGCTCCTATTAATCACATTTCTGGCCCCGAGTTCTCGAAACATACTTATGTACGATCTCATGCTTATACTCAAATATCTGCTCTAAGTTTCAGGTTGAGTACGACGCATAGATCACTGTTCTGATTTTTAGACACATTGGCAATAACTTATCACGCGTGGAAAATGTTCATTTCCTAGTTTATTTCCCTCATATTTTTTTATCTGTTTTTACAAACCTAAAAAGTTACTACAGTAAAATGTTTATGCTTCATACATATTCTTGATAAAACAAAGTTAATAGCCTTTCAGGGCTAAAATGTACATTAAAATTGCTGAAGTCTGAGTAATTACCAACAAGGGTTACTGTGCTTATAGGAGTTCTTTTGTGTCATATTACCTTTGTCCCTGTCAAATTCTACTCTGCTTAGAGCTAAAGCTATTTAATAATGTAAATCCTGCTGTTAGACTCTCAGTGCCTTGAGCGCTTGGCTACTATTTTATTTTCCATCACCATACTCTTCGTTATTACCATCATAATAATTTGTTTCTTCTTCTTTTTAATCATTTTCGTGATTTTCTATTTTCTTCCCCCCATCACAGTTTACAGTAATCACTTCATTCATAAATAAGTCTTCTATTTCTTAAACTCAATACTATATGCAATCTTACATATACTCTAAATCACAAGTGAAGACAAAAATTAAAATGGAAATTAAACTTTGGGAATGCTTGAAACGTTGCAGTCTATATACATTCAATAGCGTTATTTATTTATTTGTATGTTCCTAAATGTAATAAAATATGTTTTTGATAGAAAAAATGCTAATCCATGTTTGAATAGATTTATTCCATATTGTTCCTGCTTCTTGAAGGGAAATTATGAAATACGATGAATGCAAAATAAAATGATCAACGGTTTGACAATGTGAGAAATCAATATTTCAGTTTGAGCTACCAATAGAATGTCATAAAACATTGATATAAAATGTACTGTCCTGTCCGATCCTGCCCCGCCCTTCACCCACATTTACATGGAGACAAGGTAGGTGTGGTATAAGTCACCTTTACTAATAATTCTTGTTTTTTTTCTTCTGATTCTTGAAAATAATATTTTACTATGATGATCAAGTGGGTACTAATTTTCTAAATTACGCTATATTTCACTTTGACTGCACTCTAGCATCGGCTATCTTGTGTTGCACCTTTTTAAGAAATGGAAGTAGGCTATGTAGAATCAAACACAGTTTTCGGTATCATCCAGTGTCCCACTTCACAAAACGTTCGGTATCAACTATCATTTCTTATTGTGGCGTCAAGGTACAGTAGCTGGCTGGGATATTGTTCACCTTAGTGATAGCTAATGATATTAAGCTTAATCAAGTAATCTTGATCAAATTATGATAAAGTGATTATGGTCAAAATCTCTCAGCCAAGTTTGATTTTGGCGAAATTCGCACCATTATGTTAGGAATCATAAACCCTCTAAGAGCAAAGGTTATCAGGTGAGCAAAATAAGGCCATTTGGGTCTCTTGTTCCTGAATGCTTGGAAATATACAGATTTTTTGCTATGTTTATGTACTTAAATGATTTAATATATCAAGTTTGGAATTTGTTCCTTAAAGCACAATTATATGTAATGAGGCTCATTGAGGTAAAAACTATTTTAGGGAAATTGGAAGGTGGCATACTTGTTGTTAATTCCTAGCTATCCTGGTCCCAGGGTGCTCAATGTGAGCTGTAAGACTCAATGAACATTTGTTATTTAGTCATCTACTATTCATAATTGATATGTTATTTTCTTTCTAATGCAATCTTGATCAAACCCAGACCAGTGTAGATTAAACAATACATACATTATTTAAACAAAGCCCTGTCCACATAGTTCGATTATTTTATAGAGTATTTATGATCCTTTCTATATACATTAGTGTAGAGAATGCCAAATTCACGTATTAGTGTTTGTGTATCTGTTTTGTTAGTCCATGTCATGTCACTACGTTATGTAATATAGTTCACACTGAGTGGTGTTCCACGATCGTCCTTTGTCCAGTTTTGTCGTGTCAAGAACCTGTCATAGTTGTTTGTTAGGCATGAATGATTGAATGAAAGCGATTGGTCAGTTTATTTTACCCCCGCGCATTTTGCCGCACCCTGAAAGTAATATTTCTTCACATCACTCTAGCACTTGAGTCTGTGTAGATCTGAACGAATTTTCATATTAGCTTGCTCTTACCATTGAGCGTTAATTGTATCTTTTTTGTATAAGGAGCGGATCTGGTAAATATATTTTATTTATTCCTTTGTAACAAACTTATATTTTACAACTTATCAGATTTTATTTGTTTACTGTGTTTACTAGATTTAATATTGTTAAATATTAAATCAATCATTTCCAAATTATACTAAGTGTGTAAAGAATTAAGATCTACACCAATTGTATTAATAAAAAGATTACCATTTTAAATATATCGGATACCCGGATGTGTGTGTTCTGTCATTATTTATTGACATGACCCCATACTACAAAATGGCTCCCCGACGAGGATTGACGTAGACCAGATTCGTTCCTGAGGTGTCCCATGATGTGAATGTCGACCTGGTGTTCGGACGACCCATTCGGAGGTTCTTACGTTCCTGGGCGGCGCCGCGGATCCACGTTATTGGTATACCACGATTGTTCCGACGTCAAAGTAATTTGGCCGGCCGATCTATTTTTTTAAGTGATTTTTCTCGTGTTACATTTCACGGAGGAAATCTTCAAATTTACAAACTTTCCTCGAGTGCTGTATAGACACTCGCACCTGACCAGAAGATCAACGTTGGACCAGCGACGGTGGATGTTTAGTTTAAGTGTTTATTTTAGAAATTGTGTGAATTAAATGTATGTATTTTTCTTGTAAAAGTGGATATTTATATGGACTAAGGATAGACAAGTAAGTGTTTATATATTCTTCTCTTTAGTCAGTGGTTAAATCGTTTTCAACAGTACTATTTTTCGTGCCATACTACTTCAAATTTTACGCTCGTGCGCGTAGGAATTTCTCTTCGTGCATTCCTGAGTTGTTCTAGTGATACAGTAGGTGAACTTGCGAGAAACCCGTTGTTTTCTCTCTCGCTGTATTGATTTTTTTTCTCTCCCCAATTTGCACGTGTTTTCCGTTGTATTCTTCATAGATTGTTAAATAGTCTATCATACCTTTCAAGAAACATACGAGCTATAAGTATCCACTTTTATGTGAGAATTTTGTATGTAAAAAGTGATATAAAATTCTGTTAAAAAGAAATCGCATATGTTCATGCTAGAAATTTATGTATTTGGATTTTGCTATTTAGATATAGTATTATTTAGAAACTCCACATATTAAATGTTTCACCGTACTAACCTTTATCTATACCCCCCCCCCCCCACACAAATTTACTCTTAAGAACGACTCTGATGCCTAGACTGAATATCGTTGCCGAATTAATGTCCGAATATTGTATATTGTGTGAGTTATATTTATATATGTTAAATGTTTATATGTTGTTTTATGTTATATGTTCTATGTATATTGATTGTTACCAATAATCAATGATAATTCATTTCATTTCCATTCCTAAAGCATTTACTACTTTCTACAGGTAATTCTGCCGTATGCTCTGCATATTTTTTTTCCAGTGTGATCTTGATTTAACAAAGGCTATATCCCGTTTTTTTTCGCATATCCACATTAACTGATTTCACCTTTTAGATGATATAATCATAGTTACTGCTGTTGGTCCATGTTGTAACTGATATCATTAGATTTGCCGTTTATAGATCACCGTGAATCACGTGCATTTGTGTATTCATGCGATCGACTACAGATCACTTTCAGTTACAGGTATGTTGTTAGTAGTTTGACGATCACGTGCATTTATATACTGACCTAGTTGGGTAATTTATATTTCACAAGTTGACTGAACGTGGTTTGAATTACTTTATTTGCAGCGTGATTACAGCATACCCTATGATTTTTTTTCTTTTTATTTCATTGATGTTTTTTTTAGTCAAACCTGATTATGTTAGTTTGATCATTTTGTGTGAATAGGCAATTCGATTTAAATATCACCATGTGACTTAAGTGTAGCGTAGATGCATCTATCTTAGCTTGCACTGGGTGCGTTATGTAACAGTAGCATGCAGTGATGCTTTGGTTAGTTTAGATTGTGTTTATATTAGACAACACACTCTTATCTTTTTAATTTGATTGTCACTTTGTATATAGACTGGGGTGGTATCGTTCTGAAATTGTACATATATTTATACTGGTTTATGCACAGTAGTGGTATCAATCAAGTGGTGTTAAGTATACTCATTGGTCATAGTTTTTGACTGAATGAGTTAGTGTGAGTTTGGTTTGGATATAGATAGGACTGTGATTCTATATAACTTGGATTGCTGATAACTGACTTCCTTGTGTGCATTTTATTTTCCTTATTCATTATTCATTAGATCTCTCATTCTTCGATCCTTACATCAAATAGTGTTTGATAGTGTGGCTAGCACTTAGTTGTTACTAAGGTTACCATTATGTCTCAAAACGAGGCTGAGGGAGATGAAGTACATGATCCTTCCAAAGTTATGTTATCTGAGGAAGATATGATTAAGTTGCTTTCTTCCAAGTATGAGATTAAACTTCGTGCTCATGAACCGAAACTGCCCGTTTCCGCTGGTGAAGGTGCGAAACCCAAATTCCCCCCTCCTCCATTATTTGCTGGGCACTCGCCATTGCCATTTAGCAGTACTCCTGTTGTAGATTCTTTCAAGTCTTCTACTGTTAGGCAAGGTTACTCTAAACTTCCGAAAATTCCTTTCTTTTCTGGTGAAGTTCCTGTTCCTAAGAAAGAACTTAGTTACTATGAGTGGCGGCATGAAATCCGATGTTTACGTAAGGACCCATGCTTTTCAGATATTCAGATCCTCCAAGCTATTAGAAACAGTTTGATTGGTACTCCCCAAAAAATTGTTGTTTCTCTTGGTGACGATGCTTCGGTGGATGACGTTTTTCATAAACTGGATTCAAACTTTGCTGAACCTTCTAAGAAAGGAGTGACCATGAAAGAGTTCTTCTCGATTTCACAACGTTCTGATGAATCCATCACTACTTTTGGCTGTCGTCTTGAATCTGTCTTAAGTAATGTTTTTGAGGGTGGCTACCTTCCAGTCAATACAAAAAATGAATTAATGTGTGACCGTCTTTGGTCTGGTCTTAGATCAGATTCTTTGAAATCCAACACACGGCACTTGGTTGATTCTATTACAGATTATGACACTCTACTTAGGGAAATTCGTCAGGTCGAGAAGGAGTTGAGTGTAGAGGTTCCCTCTAGGAAGGTGTCAAACAGCCAGCATCATGACAGGGTAAGTCATCCATCTTGTGCAGAAAAAATGTCAGATCTTGAGTTCCGTTTGAATTCTAGATTGACCAACATTCAGTCAAGTATGGACAAACGTTTCACCCAGTTAATGAAATGGTTTGATGATTTTGCACTGCCTCCATCGTCTCACTTTACTTACCCGCCGAGATCAACTTCATCCCATTTACCTGATAATAACCCTCAACGTCCTTCTTATCCTCCTAGATCCTATCCTAGTTCTGGGCAAGGACGAGGTGGAAGAAACAGTCGTAACAACCCTAGGGTTCACCCAAACTTTTAACCACCTCTGCCAGCGACCGTCCGGGGGTGGACAATAATGCAAGCGGTCACCATAGTCCTTGATAGATAGACTTAGTGGGGGATCTAACCAGTCAGATATTTTTCTCAATGACGTACAAGTCCGTGCGTTGATTGATTCTGAGTCTTCAGTTACAACTGTTTCTGAAACATTTTATCTTTCTCTCCCTGAGAAACCACCACTTTTAGATTTGAAAGATTTTGGTGTCAGTTTGGAAGTGTCCGTTGCCGATGGTAACCAGTTAGACATTCTTGGGTACATTGAAACTTGTATCTCTGTTCCTTTTCTTGCTGACCATTCACTTGATGTTCCAGTACTAGTTGTGCCTGACAATGATTTGAATACTACTTGTCCAGTAGTAATTGGTACAAATGTGATCAGATGATTTAAGGCATCTGTTTCTTCAGAGCATTATTGTCCGAAAGCATGGCATCTTGCTTTCGATTCTCTAGTCTGTGAACCAAAGGTCGTTCGTTCGACGAACGAACATGACATTACTAAAGGTCCCTATGTCCAGATGTTTGGGTCATTCTGTTCAAAAAGTAGCTACCGAAAATATGAATGACGAAAGTCCATTGTTAGGTAGGCCACATATAGTGAAAGCATGGTTCATGTGCAAAGATACCTGTTCACATATACAATATGTCTGCCAAAACCTTACATATTAGGCCTAAATCCCCAATTTGTGTTGTTAATGAGGTGCAGGTGGTTGATGATATCACTTCAAATGTTGACATATCAGCTCCTGATCCTAATCCCGTGTCCTTTGTTGAGGAGAATAGCATTAAAATTGATCGTGACAATTTGTCTGAATCCCAATATTTTCAGGTTCTCCAGGTTCTAGGAAATTGGCGCGAGATATTTTCAACTGGTCCTACTGATTTGGGTTGTGCTAGTGCCATTAAACACAGGATTGTGCTTAATGACAATACGCCGTTCAAACAGCCATATCAGGAAGATCCCTCCGGCAATGTATGAGGAAGTGAGGAAACATCTTCGTGATATGCTTGCTTGCGGAGCAATTAGGGAGAGTGATAGCCCTTATTCCTCAAATGTCGTACTCGTTCGTAAGAAAGATGGTAGCCTGAGATTTTGCATTGACTTCCGTACTCTTAATGCTAAAACCAGAAAGGACGCCTATATGCTTCCAAGATTTGATGATACAGTTGATTCGGTCATTGGTTCCAAGTTTTTCTCAAAGCTTGATCTAAGTTCTGGGTATTGGCAGGTAGAGATGGAGGAAGGAGACAAATGTAAAACTGCCTTTTCTGTTGGCAATCTCGGCTTTTATGAATGTAACAGGATGGCATTTGGTTTAGTCAATAGCGGTGCTACGTTCCAGAGACTTATGGAAAAGTGTATCGGTGATCTTAATCTGAAAGAATGCCTTGTCTTTATTGACGACATCCTTATCTTTTCTAAAATGTTTTCAGCCGTATAAAGTCATTTGGTCTGAAACTCAAGGGTTCCAAGTGTGAATTTTTCAAACCGTCGGTTTGTTACCTTGGTCATATCATCTCTGAAAAGGGCATTGCCACTGATCCCGAAAAAACATCTGCTATTTCTTCTTGGCCTGTTCCTAAGAATGTTGGCGAACTTCGAACGTTTCTTGGTACTTCTGGTTTTTATCGCCGATTCATCAAAGACTATTCGAAGATCGCTCAGCCTCTTAATCGTCTTCTTGAAGGTCAGTGTCTTTCTAAAACCAAGTCAAAATCCTCAAAGTCTAAAGCAAGGAAGAAATCTCCTGTTGAATGGACAAGCTTTTGATTCTTTGAAGCAGAAACTTACATCTTCTCCTGTTTTAGCTTTTGCTGATTTTTCAAAGTCGTTTACTGTAAACACTTATGCATCAGGTTCAGGTTTGGGTGCAATTCTTTTACAGGAACAGGATGATGGCACAGAGCGCGTGATAGCTTACGCAAGTCGGGGTCTACGCCCAAATGAACGTAACTACCCCGCACACAAGTTAGAGTTCTTAGCTTTGAAATGGTCTATTACAGACAAGTTTCATGATTATCTGTATGGCAGTTCATTCACAGTCAAAACAGACAATAACCCCCTTACTTATGTTTTGTCGTCTGCAAAGCTCGATGCTCGATCACATCTCTGGGTCGCAGCTCTTTCTACCTACGACTTCGACATTGTTTACAAACCCGGAAAGTTGAATTCAGATTGTGATGGGTTAAGTCGAATGCCTCGATTGTTTTCAGATGCAGTTAAGGCTATTTGTCATGGTGTTATGGACAATCATTCTGCCGTCGAAACCCTTTTTTGCACTTCTGCACCTCAGATTGACTCTGTTCGACTTTCTGAACAAGCTGCTGTAAGTCCTGTAGACTGGGTTCGTGAACAGGCCAGTGATCCAAGTCTGGCCAAGGTTATTGAACTCCTTAGGAGTCGTTCTCGTCCTAAGGGGGGAAGGAATGTACCAAAAGATTTAAAGTTTCTGTTCCGCGATTTTGATCGCCTTTTCCTTCGCGATGGCATTCTTTATCGCTCTTCAACCCTTGATGGAGAAAATATGGATCAGTTAGTCTTGCCACCGTCTCATCGGTATGTTGCTTTTCAGGATGTGCATTCTGATGTTGGTCATCCTGGTAAAGACAAATCAGTTTGGTTAGCGAGGCAACGTTTTTATTGGCCAGGTATGGAGTCAGATATTGAGAGGATTGTATCACATTGCAAGAGGTGTATCTGTCGTAAATCTCCCGATGTTCCTGCTGCTAATTTGAATCCTATTCAGACTAGTCGTCCAATGCAATTGGATTGCATGGACTTTCTCAAACTTGACCGTTCCAAGGGAGGCTATGAAGATGTTTTAGTAATTACAGATCATTTTACTCGCTATTCCAAAGCTATTCCATGCAAGAATCAGAAAGCTAACACTACTGCAAAGGCCCTCTTTGAAAACTTTATTGTTCATTATTCCTTTCCTGAACAGCTCCATTCGGATCAGGGTCGAAACTTTGAAAGTCAGGTTATCAAAGAACTTTGTAAGTTGGCCAACGTGCATAAGACGCGCACAACACCTTTCCACCTCATGGGAAACCCTTCGGCTGAGAGGTTCAATCGCACCCTTTTGCGCATGCTTGGAACTCTCAACGAAGAAAAAAAAAAAGCCAACTGGAAAGATTATATCCCAGCTCTGGTCCATGCATATAACGCAACCAAAAATAGCTCCACTGGGTTTTCACCACACTATTTAATGTTTGGTTGGCATCCTCGTCTCTCTATCGATGCGTATCTTGGCACCAGTTCACACTCTTCTCATATCTCACCATCCTCATATGCTTCAAAACTCCAAGAAAGGCTTCGTTACGCCTACAAAGTTGCCCAAGATGCTGCCAACAAGAGAGCTTCACAAAATAAGGCTTTGTACGATTCCAGGGTCCGCGAAAATCGATTACAGGTTGGCGACCTCGTTTTGGTAAGACGCCTTAATACTCAACGTCGTCATAAATTGGCCGACAAGTGGGAAAAGGATCCATACGTGGTCATTGAGATCCCATATGAGGGTCAACCAGTTTTTAAGGTTCAACTCGAGACCCGTAAGGGACCTATCAGGATCTTACACAGGAATCTGTTATTACCTTTTGTCTCTATTTTGGAACCCGAGGAAGCTGTGGAGAAACCTAAACCAGTTCGTAGGGCCAGGACTCGAGCTGTCGCTGTGTCTTATTCCGATAGTGATGATTCTACCAGTTCTGAGTCTTCGACGTCCACTGAACGTTATATCATTCCACAGTTAAGGCCTAAAGTCCCCCCTAGAGTTCAGGATAGCCGGGTACCAACCCCCTCTTTGTCCAAAATTTTGCCTCAAGGTACTCCTCCCCCTTCTGTATCGTCTTCACTTCCTATTACCCCGAGTGCTACCAGTAGTCCGCCCATATCAGCGACTTCCGCTCCTACGCCTCCTGTCCCTAGACCCAGGCGTCAGCGTCGTCCACCAGATAGGTATGGTGAATGGGCATGTTCACAGGACACTAGACCACGTATTTATTATGTATAGTTGTCAGTATTTGTAATAAGTTGTAGTAGGCGTAGACGTATTGTTTGAAATACATAGTATATGTTATTTCAGACGCACAAGTTGTATTTAATTGTTGTTTTATTTTATTTTTGATAAACATGTATGATAAATTATTATGTATGATTTATTTTCCAGACCTCCTTTACAAAAGATAAATATGAATGTAAAATAAATTTTATCATTGTTTTGCAGGGTGACCATATCTTAATTTATAATTGGAATGTCAGGAGACATTTAAACTCTGCGGGGGAGTTTGTAGAGAATGCCAAATTCACGTATTAGTGTTTGTGTATCTGTTTTGTTAGTCCATGTCATGTCACTACGTTATGTAATATAGTTCACACTGAGTGGTGTTCCACGATCGTCCTTTGTCCAGTTTTGTCGTGTCAAGAACCTGTTGTTTGTTAGGCATGAATGATTGAATGAAAGCGATTGGTCAGTTTATTTTACCCCCGCGCATTTTGCCGCACCCTGAAAGTAATATTTCTTCACATCACTCTAGCACTTGAGTCTGTGTAGATCTGAACGAATTTTCATATTAGCTTGCTCTTACCATTGAGCGTTAATTGTATCTTTTTTTGTATAAGGAGCGATCTGGTAAATATGTTTTATTTATTCCTTTGTAACAAACTTATATTTTACAACTTATCAGATTGTATTTGTTTACTGTGTTTACTAGATTTAATATTGTTAAATATTAAATCAATCATTTCCAAATTATACTAAGTGTGTAAAAATTAAAAATTTTTTCATTATATAGTTATATGAATATGAACTTAAGTAATTGTTGTTATCTCTTTGGTTTTTCTTTCTGTCAACAATTCATCCATCGAATATTTAAAATTGTCTTGTCATTATTTATTGACATGACCCCATACTACAAAAAAAAACATGTTGTGCTTCATCTATATAATCGACATCATACCCACTTACTTTTCCCTATTGAGAATGATAAGGAGGCAAAATTCTTATGCATCTCTCAGGTTTCCATTTATAATTCTATGGCTTAATTGTCAAGGCAGTAGGAGATTTATACTGAGAATCTCTGGAATCATACAGACAGGTGTTTCACACTTGTCTTGATGCATATGTATGAAATGTCAAAACACCCAGAAAAACAAAATGTAGGCCATCACTTGAGACAATCATGTGGTGAAGACTTCCTGTTTTGACCCTGTTTTGTCAAACCTTCAAAATTCCACAAACAGTTGGTCGCTGGTAACTTCTGATTATTTGATCATACACAGCAATGGAAGATAAAGTTTGAGAACCAATGATGTTTTAGCATGCAAAAGTGATGAAATGTCATAAAAGCACATGCTATGATCAGCTGATGAATAGAGAAACATAACTGAATATAGTGTCTAAAGGAACGGATCAAGGAAGGTGAAATGTCAGGGGTCTTGTTTGTATGGCATACTTTTATCCATATAGAGTGAGTCATGATAAATTACTTTTAAATGTACTTTCAAATATAGGATAATGACTGGTAGCTGAGGAGTAGCTATACATGTAACCACAAAAAGCTTTCTGATGTCACTTACGTAATGAGGGTAAGGCATTTCTGTGTCAGGAGACCGTCAATGTAGGTCAACCTAATGGATAATAATACCATTGACACAGAACTTTCAGAGTCATTAAGTTGAAATGTTGAAAATGTGATAAGTGCAGAATTATACACAGTCCAATTATGTTATTCAGAGACTCAAACAATGATGTTGAGTTTTCAAAATAACAACACAACTATTCCCACCCTGTTTCATTTTCCAATTTTGTTATAGTCTTGTTAAGAATAAGATGTACATGTAAAGAACTAAATGATATGTTCTCTTTTTATAATCAGTTTGAAATATTTTTGGTAAAATGAAGCATGAAGTTGTATTCTATATCAGGAAACCGACAAATGGATCATGACACCCTCTGGAAACCGTACTTTCAGAATGTGAAAAATACGTACAAACAAATGTTACCCGCTGCTAGGGTTCATATTAGTACAAGTTAAGTCAACTTCAACATTTTTATATATTTAATGTTAATTCAATGTCTATTATTCTGAATGATTTATGTTTCAGGATTCCAAAAGAATGACGATTTCCAACCCGAAATATACAAAATACAATGTCTGAGAATTATGTGATTTCACTGCTGAACTTACATAGTTCATATCAAAGCATATGGTCAATACTAATTTCTAATGTTCCTTCAAATTGAATATGCACTGCTGGTTCTCTATGTCCAAGTGGCAAATCATATAAATATAAAGAACAATGACATGGTCACAATACATGTACAATAAAATAAGCAATTTACATTACAATACACACATGTACACATTTATAAATTCACCAGTATGTGGTACTAATTGGATGCCATCTCTCCGGTCATACCGTGCCGTTAATTCTGTAAATTAAAACCTTGATGAGAAGAAAGGTTCATAGTATGAATTATTTAGAAGACTTATTATGAGCAAAATATTTCAATGCTGCCATTTTAAGAATTCTCGAAAACCAGGCACAAATTTCGTATTCAAATATTATTAATTACGAATCAATAATCAACACCAAAAAGAAATATGTCTTTCCTGACGAACTGCTGACTTGAAACTGTCGGCAATTCGCACGTGAATTAACAATATTCAACATAACCACTTAGTACCGGAACGGTACGAAATTACAGAAACTAAAATAATGGGACATGTTTTCAGCATGGCTGCATAAACTTATATACAATCAAGTTAGGTTATTCAAAGAATCCAGCAATCATATTGTTAAAAATGGCTGTGGTTAATTAATTAATCTAATTAAGAAAAATGTTGCGACGTGAGCGCATAATTTCCCTCAAACTATTCTATGTTTTAATTATGCAACAATTATTTTATAAGTATATCTAAATACAAAGGAATACATTTTATTTTATAACTAATTATCATTTCATTTAAATTATATATGTTAAATTAATTGTTGTTCTATACTCTCCAGTAACGATATCTGAAGATATTCTCCTATACATGGGTCTTTTAGGCATTAGATCATGTGATGCTTAACAAAATGGGGCTATATATATATATATATATATATATATATATATATATATATATATATCTATATGTATGAATCAAGCCCATCATGTGTCCCCCATATCCCGTGCCATCCAATTTTCACATAATATGGAACCAAGGCGGAATGCGGGTGTATTAATAACCTTTTGTGAAAGATGAAGATATTGCCCAACTTGAAACAGCATTTAGAAGAAAATGAAATTATTCATTCGAGCTTTGAGAAAACGGTTACAAGTATAGGAATCCATTTTTATTACGTTGTATCATTCATTTATCATTGTAACTTCATCTTTAATAATTTGTCTATTTTGATGTGGCAATTTGGTCTTTTTTATGAACAAATATTCCACTTGTAACAATTAATTCATTTTCAACTTTGAAAAGGAGAGCAAACATTTATTAAATTAACCCCTTACTTCATATGCAAACGTATTGTGTAGCATTGACAAAAAGTGGAGAAGCATAAGAGCCAAATAAGACAGGTTCTCCTCTGTTTGCTCATACGCTATTAAAGCTTTGGTCTTCATGAAAAAGAAAAATCCATAGTTTTATATACCATTTGAAGATCTATCAACAAATATATATCAAGTTGTAAATTTGTACATGGATACTCATGAGGTAATCTAGACTTTGTGGCAATATAACATATAATGGCAATTGTCCAAGGAGTGATTTTAAAGTCATTATGCCTAAAACAAGATTTCGTCCCAGTCCCTGTGTAGCGATATAGACAAAAACAGAGGGGAATACTCTCCAATTTTCTGATTGTCATCATCTTATGATTATCTGAGCATCTGCTTCTGGTCTTAAGATTATAGCACTTTAATAGACATACCTTTTACCCATTTCCATTGTTTGTTTCCATTTGATATGTTTTATTATTTGTTGGAAAGTTACAAAAGATATAGACACATCTAGAAGCTTGCATTATTTTGAATTGTGCTGTATATTTTGAACAACACATTAAAGAAATGTACATGGAAATAAGAATGTTAGGGATTAAGAATATTCGAAGATTGGTGTGTTTATTTTTTCCCATTTTCTTTTGTTTGTTTTCATAATGAAATACTGAATTCAGGCATTAGCTTATATGATATGGAGAAAGCAGTCATGTCGTTAAATAAAAATAAGTCTCCAGGTTTTGATCAAATTCCGGCAGAAGTGATACAGTCAGTTCCATGTGTACACTTCCTTCATAGACTTTTCTGTGTTTGTTTCGAAACTGGCAAAATCCCAAATGACTGGAATTACGGTATAATCACGCCTGTGTTAAAAGACTCTACCACCGACAAACGGGACCCGGCTAACTACCGGGGTATCGCGGTCACTGGTGCGATCTATAAGGCTTACTGCGCTCTCCTGAACAATAGATTAACAAAATGGTCCGAAGATAACGCCTTGATCGTTGAGGAGCAAAATGGATTCCGCCGTAACAGAAGCACCATAGATCAACTATCAACTTTGACTAACATAGTTGAAAACCGTAAGAAAATCAAAAAATCTACTTGTGTGGCATATATTGACTTCTCGAAAGCATATGACAAAGTGAATCGGGGTAAACTGTGGTCAAAATTAACTAAATTTGGTGTTAACGGGAAATTCTTAAAAGCTGTTCAATCGCTTTATGAAAATGTGAAATGCGCTGTTAAAGTGAACAATTATAGAACAGAGTGGTTTAGCCAGAATACGGGCTTGAAGCAGGGTTGTCTGCTATCCACGACATTGTTTAATTTCTTGTTGAATGATTTAAGTACCGTTTTGAATAATAAAAACATAGGAATATGTGTTGATGACATGAAAATTAACCACCTACTTTATGCAGACGATTTAGTTTTGATCGCCGATTCAGAAAATGATTTACAGCAACTCTTGGACGCTCTATCATTATGGTGTAATAATAATCATATGTCAATTAATATTAATAAGAGCAAAATAATGCATTTTAGAAACCAAATCTGTGTGCAAAACAAACCACACTTTACATGTAACGACAAAGTACTCGAGTGTGTTACAGAATATAGGTATTTAGGCCTGGTGTTATCTGATTTCTTAGATTATAGCATCACAGCTAAGCATGTTGCCCAGTCAGCGACGAGAGCCCTGGGTCTTTTAATTGCAAAATTTAAAGCATTGGGGGGAATGCCTTATGAAGTTTATACAAAACTTTATGATAGTATGGTCTGGTCAACTATTAGTTATGGTGCCGCTGTGTGGGGAACCAGTGAATTCTCCTGTATAAACGCTGTTCATCACCGTGCATGCAGGTTTTTCCTCGGAGTCGGGAAATACGCGCCAAACGCAGGAGTCACCGGCGACATGGGCTGGCTACCGCCAATAGCCAGACAATGGAAGGCAGTGATATCCCATTGGTTCAGGTTACATAAGATGGACAAAAACAGACTTAACTACAACGTGTTTAAATGGGCTTTTTCACGAAAGCAAGCAACAAAAAACTGGTGCTATAGAATTAATTCGAAAGTGCCTCTGGACATATATAACATTTACAGTAATAAAGATCGAAAACTGATTATCGATAAATGTGTGACTGATTTATTTAAGAAGTATAAAAATGACTGGTCTCTACGTATTAATACTCAATCTCCCAATAGGGACGGAGGGAACAAACTAAGGACATACAAACTGTTTAAACATACTTATGAAACTGAACACTATGTTATTAAAAATATTGTACCTAGAAATCACAGAAGTGCATTAGCAAAATTCAGATGCGGTGTAGCACCTCTGAAAATAGAGACGGGCCGTTATCAAGGGTTGTCACCTTCTGAAAGATATTGTTTTAATTGTATAGACAAAGTGGAAGATGAATTTCATGTTTTAATAGAATGTCAACTGTACAAAGATATCAGGCAGGACTTGTTAACTAAAATAATAGCAATTAATCCAGAGTTTGTCTTATATACTGATAATGCTAGGTTTTGTTATATCCTCTCAGATGATGAAATCGTTAAACACAGTGCCAAAGTTTGTCATGACATTCTAGTCACAAGAAAAAATACTCTGTATAGATAGGTTTTATTATGTATTATAGATTTTAGGTACCCATGATCTTAATATTCTATGTCTTATAATGTATACATTGTGTTTTAAGATGTACCACCACGCATGTTTTATGTTTTATGATTTAATCATTGTACTTCGGAGATTCATATGCTAAAGCTTATAGTTTTATTAATGTCTATATGTCTCTCATAACTCATATTGAGTGGTTTTGTGCATGTTTTTTTATTACTTTTATCATATTTACTTTATTAATATGAGTATGTAATAACATGTACAAGAGTGAGACACAAATAAAATATCTGTTCTGTTCTGTTCTGTTCTGTTAATGGACCCAGTAGATATATTGTTGGTTAGTTAATTAGAAAGAGGAAGGGCAATCTGTGAAATTATTTTGAGTAATGTTATATTCAAGCAATGCAAGTTTAAACAACACAATAGTTATAGTTAATTGTGGCAAAGAATAGCTGTTGAATACACCAGAGTATTATTGAAGCCATTTATTTCATAACAAAGCATGGTGATGCAACTTTATTGTATAACATTAAAAATACTCTTCCAAAATTTACACGAGGACTTTAAAAAGCCTGAGGCTTTTAAATTTATATTTTCTTAATAGATGAAATAAAAGGACGACATAATACATGCATCAATCTATTGAAATGCATTTCTTAATAATCTAATTTCGCTTAAAAAAAAAAATAATATCAGACATTTTTCCGAGGTGATGCATTTTCAAAGTTTTTAGTTTATCAATTTAACTTACTAATCCCCTGGTTATAAAAAAATCCCAAGTTAACAAAAATGATATGAAATTTTCATGACATTTTGCAAACCATTAAATACAATTTAAACCATGTGCCTCTGGTTAAATTAATCAGACATGGATGTTTGGTTTGTTTTGAAGGAGTGGTAAGGATATTGAAGCATTAGTCAAGTCTAGACTGAGAGATATGTAAAACCTGTGCTTTGTAAACACTCCTGAAGAAGATTGAGGAAACATCAAGACAGCACATGCTATTGCAAGACAAACAAATCTCTGCTAGCTGTCAATCCCTAAGTTAATTACGTCCTGTACATAATGTATAAGTGACAGACATATGTGTTGGTCATTAGCCAAATTTATTGTCCGTATTTCATTGTTGGCTGGGCTATATTCTGGAGGTATTTTGTGACCAGGTAGCTGTAAATTGCTTGGGAAGAAAATCATCATGTTATGATGAATGTAAGCTCCATATTGTGATCATATAGGTTAATATTTAAGTGCACAATGATCGTAATTATACCTTCTGCTCTTAACTTGATTTTGATGGCAACAATATTTTCATTTCAAATTAGTTTGGTAGTAAATTAATTTTGGTGATAATAGTGATTGATTCAAGTTGATTTGGTGTGAAGAATGCTTCTTTAAAGTTCGTTCTAGTGCTAACATTATTAGTTACATGTTGATTTTGGTGGTAAACAGTATCACAAACAAAAAGCACTTGTTCTTTTGTGCATACTAGTAGTAGGCCAACTGTTTACCACATGCTTTATACTTACACTGGTTGGATAAGTCTGTTAATGTAAACATACTTGACTGACAGTTAAGCAACCGTCCATGATAAATACAAGTTGATTTTGGTGGCAAAAATGCTTGTTTCAAGTTTATTTTGTTGGTAACAATTCCTGTTTCATGTTGATTTTAGTGGTTACACTGGTAAATGCAACAACGATAAATGCAAGTTGATTATGGTGGTAACAATGCATATTTCAAGTTTATTTTGGTGGTAACAATACTTTTTTTATGATGGTATTGTTAAGTAAAATGCATTCTTACATTGGTTTTGTCGGTGCCAAAGAATTTAATGTTGTTTATTTATGCATGGGTAATACAGTTTACATTTTTTTTCTTTGAAGACATTAAAAAAAGTAAATACGATAATAATTAATTTTTTATTTATCTTTTAATTTTTCTTATAATTATCTAAAAATTAAATTTTTAAATAGATTTTACAACGAAATAAAAATAGCCATGTTGTTGTCTTTTTATAAAGGTGATAATTTATTTAGACAGGAGCATAAGCATTTAGTCAAACTACACGGTGAGATGTAAATATATTTATTTGCTCCCTTTTACGGAGGGAAGCTGGGGATTTTAAATTTTAGTTTGTAATATGTCTGATGGTCCTTTGTTTCAACGCTTTTTTTTCTGATGTTTTGTTTTTGTTAAATGCCAAATTATCCAATTCAAGCAAAGTAAGGAATCATATAGGTTATTATTTACGTACATAATAATTGTTATTATACATTCTGATCTTATCTTGATTTTGGTGGTAACAATATTTAACAAAATTTAGACAGGAGCATGAACATAAGTAACTCAAACTACAATGTGAGATATAAATATATTTCTTTCTTCCCTTTTGCGGAGGGAGGCTGGGGATATTTTATTTTTGTGTCTAATTAAAACATAGTCAAATTTAAACATAGTAAGGAAACCCGACTGATGTCTGTGAACATTTCCGTATTAAGCATAATGATAATGTTTAGACTTTGTTTCTAAATATAGCATTATAATGAAGGTGCACCGTAGCGGCTGCACTTGTGTACACTTATTTGTAGAACCTGCTCGGAAACAAACGTTCCTTCTAACCTGCACTTAGAGAACTTTCTCTTTAATTATTTCAAAAATTCATCCTAATATCTTTTAACCTCATTTTTCACTTGCGATTGAAGAGCAGATCTTAATACAACTAAAATAAATCCATTTTTGTGTGTTCATCCTTGTAAGAAATAAATTCTTGTAAAACAGAAAACGTTGGTTTTTATCATTAGATTAATAAGAATTTTTAATATGGTTACACCAAAACTTAATTAAATCAGCTATATTTGGTATCAGTATTCGGTGTTTTATATAATTTTATGGTTTTCTCTGGTAATCAATTGAGTTTTTAAGTCGCAATCTTAGCAATTTCGCATACCATTAATGGTAAATATGGCCTCATAAAGTGAAGATTGATATCACCTCAATAAAAACAATCTCTTAGATCAGTATTTTACCACATATACTTATGCATTTTTTTCTTGTAGTTATCTGTCTTTAACTGTGACACCGATTATTTAGGTTCAGAAATTTCCAGGAGGTAGATATTATATTGATAAGATATTGTATCTTTTATATTCATGCCTAGATTACTACAACTGAATGCAATATTTTCATTTTTACAAGATATTGATATTAATACAGCAAAAAGGGTTCATAATGTTTAATGTTTCCGTAGGAAGAGATACACTCTGGGTGCTGTATTTAAGAATATTCGATGTTTTGTTGCTTTAATGGTATTTCATAAGTATGCCAATAAGAGATCAAATCCTTTGTGTATATAACATATCCATCGCATTTTGAAATCAAGATTTGAACAAAGAATTTGCTTTAAAAAGAACATAAAAATGGATGTGAAATTTCTCTGTGAAAGTAATGACGTTTGTTATTCGTACCACCTTTACTTGAGATAGTTCTGGTTATTTTTGTTAAATGTATCTCTGTCATTTTCAAATACAGAGTCCCTGAAATGGATTTTTGCGTTTTATTGTAGTTTAGAATCCATTTTTTTCTCTCTTTTTTCTCACTAAAATATAAAACAGAACGTAAATGTCTGTTTTGCAAACAGAGGAAAGAAAATTGACTATTAAAGTTTTTTAAAACTAATATTGCAAGCAACACCCTTTGCACTTGCAACACCTCCATGCAGAATTAATCTGGCTTGATTTGAATCTGGTTTGCTTTGAATCTGATTGTTTTGCTTTTAGCGTTTATTTAATTGATAAAATTGCATTACCCACTAGCTACACTTGGATATCATGTCGACATGAATGTGTGTGATTATGTGTTTGAACCCTTGCCCTGGACATGAACGGAAAATAGCTCAACAATAGCTAGGCTTCAGATTTTTATTCTAAAAACTGAAAAGGTCCGTTAAAACTTGCACGCAGATTGTGTTAAGATGTAATTATTTTCAGAGCTGCAAATTTTGCTATAGTTGAAACAAGTCAGTATCACAGTGAAAATGAAAGGAGAGAAAAGAACTCTTCCATCTTCTATCAGATGTATGGACATTTCCTAAAATTAGTTTAAAAAGGTACTGAAAGTTTTTTGTTTTTTTCAAGTCTCTAAAATATCGTAATTAATTTTTGTTAGAAAATACTCCCGTGTTTGCCTGCACGGTGATCGAAATCCTCACGAAAAGAAAAGCCAACCTTCATCAGTTCAAGGTTAGAATAGATCAGATATTATATTTATCTAGAGGTTTTTTTTATGTTATGTGGTTTATTTACAGTTTGAAAGGTCATTTTGAGTTAGAAGTGACAAAAGTAACATTGTATTTATCAATCAAACACATACTAAGTCATTTGCATCTCTGATGAGCATGAGATACTAGAACTCATATGATGGGAAATATCTTGTTAGCCAGTCTACATTTGTCAGCAGGTAATCTGTTGACCAACACGAGGTCTTTTGCATGAGTGCCATCTTGTTTTGTTGCTGTTTTAATTGTCAGAGCTAGAAAGCTTACAGCAATCAAGCTTAACTTCTCTATAATTAAATAACATTGTGCTGGTACAATAATGTCGACCAGTGTTATATAAGTCATTTTGTCATACTATGTAATGTATTGGTGTCAACCAGTTTTATATAAGTGTCAACCGTTGTAATTTTTCTCAACCATTCTTAAAGTAGTGTCAAATAATATGGTGGTGTTAACCCTTTTGTAAGGTGTGTCAGCCATTGTTGAAATGGTGTCAGCCTGTGTTATATAATGTCAGCTGAAGAGGTGCACTAGTAATTAATACCTGCTATAACCACACTTAAGATTTGCTATAACCACACTTAAGTTGTGAAGAGGTGCACTAGTAATAAGACCTGCTATAACCACACATAAGATTGTGAAGAGGTGCACTAGTAATTAATACCTGCTATAACCACACTTAAGATTGTGAAGAGGTGCACTAGTAATTAATACCTGCTATAACCACACTTAAGATTGTGAAGAGGTGCACTAGTTATTAATACCTGCTATAACCACACATAAGTTTGTGAAGAGGATACCTGCTATAACCACACTTAAGATTGTGAAGAGGTGCACTAGTTATTAATACCTGCTATAACCACACATAAGTTTGTGAAGAGGTGCACTAGTAATTAATACCTGCTATAACCACACTTAAGTTTGTGAAGAGGTGCACTAGTAATTAATACCTGCTATAACCACACTTAAGATTGTGAAGAGGTGCACTAGTAATTAATACCTGCTATAACCACACTTAAGTTTGTGAAGAGGTGCACTAGTAATTAATACCTGCTATAACCACACTTAAGATTGTGAAGAGGTGCTCAAGGTAATTGCCAATATTACTAAAAACTGGAATTGATATGTTGTCATGCAGATTAAGACAAATGAATATATGGTGATATTTATCTCTTTAACTGATTGCTCTAGTTGCCTTTCCATGCAACAAGTATTAACTGTTTGAAGTAAATATGAAATATTCAAAGAACGGATGAAAAAGATCATTAAGAACATTACTTTCTCTCATTTTACCATTGTCGTGGTTATAGGTTAAAGTATTATTTCAAAGTTTAATCTTTTTACTTAAGAAAAAAATACATGTGAACTATTTATAAATAAACTGCCTTGTATTTCTGTATACATGTTAAGGCATGTTTGTTGTAGCACCATGTTGTGTCCTTTCATATTCTGTCACATCCCGTTTAACAAAAAGTTCAATACCTTTTAACAATGTTGAGCCAAGCCTGTGAAGAGGTTCTACTCATCATTTTAAACCGGGTTGTCATAAAAAGTATGACAAATTTCTTGTTCTTGTATAAAAAAAAATAAAGACATTAAATCAATATTTAACTTTCAAGTAAATTTTCTATCTCTAACAGAAGGATAAAAGTCATTAGAAATGTGTTTCTGGGCCCAGTAAACAGAAGTTTCTGATTTTGTATGGAAATGTATTTTAGTGTTCAATAATAAAAAGTCATTCATAAATACTTGCTTCAAAATAAGAATTATTTGACATTAGCCTAAAATATTTGTACAAAATTTAAAACGAATCCTCCAGACAATCACAAAGACATGACTTAATTGAAACTGTCGGTTCAAATTTTCGGCGAATGCCAACTAAACAATCCTTGATTATTTGAAATTTGCATTTTTATGAAGTTGCAAAAATAATTAGGGGGTATTTTCCAGTAAAAGACAATTGCCCAGACAAGAACTACTATGAATCTGAATTTCATCTTTAGATTTGCATATCTGCTTTCATGGTAAAAGACATTGAAAAGATAGAATCCAACGTTCCTGTAAATATTGTCTAAAATAGCATTCTGTGTGTTGAAATTTGCTCTGGTCAAATAAATGTGATTTTTTATTATTATTATTATTTTATTTTAACACCACCATCTAAAGTACTATACTGATTTATATATAGTACCGACATATGTTGTAGGTTTTCTGTAGCACCAAAATCTGTTGTACCTACATCTGTAGCATTGATATTTAGGTTTTCGCCTCTGCAGGGCGAAAACCTATTGTTCTTCTTCTGTTGAATTTTTTTTTAGGTTTTCGCCTCTGCAGGGCGAAAACCTATTGTTCTTCTTCTGTTGATTTTTTAGGTTTTCGCCTCTGCAGGGCGAAAACCTATTGTTCTTCTTCTGTTGATTTGTTTTTGTTTTTTTTATTTTTATTATTTTTCCAATTCCACCCATTTTTGTGTCCAGCCTAGCGGCCAGATGAGAAAAGCTACAGCTATGAAATTTTGGGCATGGAGTCATCTTTATCTGAACATGTGCCTAAATGGTCAAACTTTTCACTTTTGTTTCTGATTTAGCCACTAGGGGGCGCAATGCATGTAATCACTGTTTTGCTAATAACTCAAAAATTTGAAACCTGATTTAGATGCGGTTTTTTACATAATGTTCCTTGTTGACAGCCCAATCAAATATGATGGAAATCTCATCATCGAGTACGGGAAAAAAATTGTTCTAGGAGAGGTTGAATGTTCGAACCTTGGAAAAAAGTGAAATAATGAGGGTAGGTCTACGAAAAACCTTCCCACTTTTGTTAGAGATCAGATAGAAGAATTCTGTTTGCTGCATACGATTTGCAAGGCATATACGCACAAAATATATGGGGTGGCGAATTTAGGAAATGCGTGGTTTGTCCTCTAGAAAAGGTCAAACTTCACTAAATTTTAGGAAAAATTAAAATTTCAAAAACATGTTTTTGTCGCTCCTGACTTTATTTTCTGTTCATTCTTCATGATATTTTCACACAATATGTATTGTTATGTTTGAAAGGGCCTCACAATAAAAAAATTAAAAGAAATTTGAAAAGGTCAAGGTCATATTACGATTATTGTGTTTTTATTCGGCCACAAATAGCTCCAAAACTAAAAATATTTCATTGAGAGTATATGAACAAAAGTATTAGTTCTTAAAGAGCTCTTTCCAGTGATGTTTAGTTTTCGAAGATTGGACTTGATTTGGTCATTATACGGCAGTCCAAAGTTTGATCCTTTTTTGGAATAATTGTAAATCAGGTTTTATGCTTCGAATTCTGATACACAAGAATAAAAAAGTTTGACTTGTGCGACTAGTATACTTGATTGAACTATTTGCTGCTTTGCTAGGTACCAAACAGTAAAATTTTAATCAATTTTCTATCTCATTTTGCCGCTAGGGGGCGCTTTTCTTGAAATCATTCTTTTGCTTATAACTCAAAAAGTTGAAGCCTGATCCAAATGCGGTTAATTGAATTATGTTCCTTGTTGATAGCCTAATAAAATATGATAGTTTCTAGGTATGAGTGGCTGAAACTTTTTGAGCTAGTAACGGAAGGTTGAAAGTTCGAATCTCGTAAAAAAACTGCAAATAAGGGTAGGTCTCCGAAAAACTTATCCATTTTTGTTAGAAATCAGATAGAAGAATTCTGTTTGCTGCAAATGATTTGCAAGACATATACGCACAAAATATATGGGGTGGCGAATTTAAGAAATGCATGGTTTGTCCTCTAGAAAAAGGTCAAACTTCACTAAATTTAAGGAAAAATTAAAATTTCAAAAACATGTTTTTTTGTCGCACCTGACTTTATTTTCTGTTCATTCTTCATAAAATTTTCACAAGTTATGTATTGTTATGTTTGAAAGGGCCTCACAATTAAAAAGTTAAAAAACATTGAAAAGGTCAAGGTCATATTACGATAATTGTGTTTTTATTCGGCCCCAAAGTGCTCCAAATCTAAAAATATTTCATTGAGAGTATATGAACAAAAGTTTTAGTTCTAAATAGTTCTTTCGTATAATGTTTAGTTTTTGAAGATCGGACTTGATCTTTTCATTTTACGGCATCCAAAGTTTGATCCTTTTTTGGAATAATTGTTATTCAGTTTTTATGCTTAAAATTGTGATATATAAGAAAAAGAATGTTCGATTAGTGCGACTTATATACTTGTTTGAACTATTTGCTGCATTTCTAGGTACCTAATTGTAACCTTTTTATCATTTTTTTTCTCATTTTGCCGCTAGAGGGCGCTTTGCTTAAAATCACTCTTTTGCCTATAACTCAAAACGTTAAAGTCTAATTGAAATGCGGTTTTCAGCATTTTGTTCCTTGGTGATGTGATGTGATGATAGGGTATGGGGAAATATTTGCGCTAGAGGAGTTTGAATGTTCTAACATTCCAAAAAAACCCCCCAAAAAACAAACTGTGCAAATGAGAGTAGGTCTTCAAAAAACCTTTGCGTTCTGTTTCATATTAAAAATTGTGGCTGAATTGAAATAAAGTGTTCAAGTTGATTAGGTTAAAAGCGAAAACCAAGATACCGCTTGCGGTTCTAGTTTATTTTTATTTTTAGGTTTTCGCCTCTGCAGGGCGAAAACCTATTGTTCTTCTTCTGTTGATTTGTTTTTTTTTTTTATTTTTATTATTTTTCCAATTCCACCCATTTTTGTGTCCAGCCTAGCGGCCAGATGAAAAAAGCTACAGCTATGAAATTTTGGGCATGGAGTCATCTTTATCTGAGCATGTGCCTAAATGGTCAAACTTTTCACTTTTGATTCTGATTTAGCCACTAGGGGGCGCAATGCATTTAATCACTGTTTTGCTAATAACTCCAAAATTTGAAACCTGATTTAGATGCGGTTTTTTACAAAATGTTCCTTGTTGACAGCCCAATCAAATATGATGGAAATCTCATCATCGAGTACGGGAAAAAAATTGTTCTAGGAGAGGTTGAATGTTCGAACCTTGGAAAAAAGTGAAATAATGAGGGTAGGTCTACGAAAAACCTTCCCACTTTTGTTAGAGATCAGATAGAAGAATTCTGTTTGCTGCATACGATTTGCAAGACATATACGCACAAAATATATGGGGTGGCGAATTTAGGAAATGCGTGGTTTGTCCTCTAGAAAAGGTCAAACTTCACTAAATTTTAGGAAAAATTAAAATTTCAAAAACATGTTTTTGTCGCTCCTGACTTTATTTTCTGTTCATTCTTCATGAGATTTTCACACAATATGTATTGTTATGTTTGAAAGGGCCTCACAATAAAAAAATTAAAAGAAATTTGAAAAGGTCAAGGTCATATTACGATTATTGTGTTTTTATTCGGCCACAAATAGCTCCAAAACTAAAAATATTTAATTGAGAGTATATGAACAAAAGTTTTAGTTCTTAAAGAGCTCTTTCCAGTGATGTTTAGTTCTTGAAGATCGGACTTGATTTGGTCATTATACGGCAGTCCAAAGTTTGATCCTTTTTTGGAATAATTGTAAATCAGGTTTTATGATTCAAATTCTGATACACAAGAATAAAAGGTTTGACTTGTGCGACTACTATACTTGATTGAACTTTTTGCTGCTTTGCTAGGTACCAAACAGTAAAATTTTAATCAACTTTCTATCTATTTGAAACTTTTTGAGCTAGTAACGGAAGGTTGAAAGTTCGAATCTCGTAAAAAAACTGCAAATGAGGGTAGGTCTACGAAAAACCTATCCATTTTTGTTAGAAATCAGATAGAAGAATTCTGTTTGCTGCAAATGATTTGCAAGACATATACGCACAAAATATATGGGGTGGCGAATTTAAGAAATGCATGGTTTGTCCTCTAGAAAAAGGTCAAACTTCACTATATTTTAGGAAAAATTAAAATTTCAAAAACATGTTTTTTTGTCGCTCCTGACTTTATTTTCTGTTCATTCTTCATGAAATTTTCACAAGTTATTTATTGTTATGTTTGAAAGGGCCTCACAATTAAAAAGTTAAAAAACACTGAAAAGGTCAAGGTCATATTACGATAATTGTGTTTTTATTCGGCCCCAAAGTGCTCCAAATCTAAAAATATTTCATTGAGAGTATATGAACAAAAGTTTTAGTTCTAAATAGTTCTTTCGTATAATGTTAAGTTTTTGAAGATCGGACTTGATCTTTTCATTTTACGGCAATCCAAAGTTTGATCCTTTTTTGGAATAATTGTTATCCAGTTTTTATGCTTAAAATTGTGATATATAAGAAAAAGAATGTTCGATTAGTGCGACTTATATACTTGTTTGAACTATTTGCTGCATTTCTAGGTACCTAATTGTAAAATTTTTATCATTTTTTTTTCTCATTTTGCCGCTAGAGGGCGCTTTGCTTAAAATCACTCTTTTGCCTATAACTCAAAACGTTAAAGTCTAATTGAAATGCGGGTTTCAGCATTTTGTTCCTTGTTGACAGCACCACAGAATGTGATGTGATGTGATGATAGGGTATGGGGAAATATTTGCGCTAGAGGAGTTTGAATGTTCTAACATTCCAAAAAAAAAAAAAAAAAAAAAAAAAACTGTGCAAATGAGAGTAGGTCTTCAAAAAACCTTTGCGTTCTGTTTCATATTAAAAACTGTGGCTGAGTTGAAATAAAGTGTTCAAGTTGATTAGGTTAAAAGCGAAAACCAAGATACCGCTTGCGGTTCTAGTTATTTTTATTATTATTTTCCAATTCCACCCATTTTTGTGTCCAGCCTAGCGGCCAGATGAAAAAAGCTACAGCTATGAAATTTTGGGCATGGAGTCATCTTTATCTGAACATGTGCCTAAATGGTCAAACGTTTCAATTTTTTTTCTGATTTAGCCACTAGGGGGCGCAATGCATGTAATCACTGTTTTGCTAATAACTCAAAAATTTGAAACCTGATTTAGATGCGGTTTTTTACATAATGCTCCTTGTTGACAGCCCAATCAAATATGATGGAAATCTCATCATCGAGTACGGGAAAAAAATTGTTCTAGGAGAGGTTGAATGTTCGAACCTTGGAAAAAAGTGAAATAATGAGGGTAGGTCTACGAAAAACCTTCCCACTTTTGTTAGAGATCAGATAGAAGAATTCTGTTTGCTGCATACGATTTGCAAGACATATACGCACAAAATATTTGGGGTGGCGAATTTAGGAAATGCGTGGTTTGACCTCAAGAAACGGTCAAACTTCACTAAATTTCAGGAAAAATCAAAATTTCAAAAACATGTTTTTGTCGCTCGTGACTTTATTTTCTGCTCATTCTTCATGAAAGTTTCACACGTTATGTATTGTTAAGTTTGAAAGGGTGTCCTACTTAAAAAGTTTAAAAAAATGAAAAGGTCAAGGTCATATTACGATTATTGTGTTTTTATTCGGCTCCAAATAGCTCCAAAACTAAAAATATATATTTCATTGAGAGTATATGGACAAAAATTTTAGTTCTTAAAGATCGCTTTCCAGTGATGTTTAGGTTTTGAAGATCGGACTTGATTTGGTCATTTTACGGCAGTCCAAAGTTTGATCCTTTTTTGGAATAATTGTAAATCAGGTTTTATGCTTCAAATTCTGATATATAAGAATAGAAAGTTTGACTTGTGCGACTAGAATACTTGATTGAACTATTTGCTGCATTGCTAGGTACCTAATGGTAAAATTTTAATCAATTTTCTTTCTCATTTTGCCGCTAGGGGGCGCTTTTCTTGAAATCATTCTTTTGCTTATAACTCAAAAAGTTGAAGTCCGATTCGAATGCGTTTTTTTTGCATTCTGTTCCCTGTTGATAGCCTAATTACATATGATAGGATTCGAGGTCCGTGTGGCTGAAAGCTTTTGAGCTACGGAAGGTTGAATGTTCGAAGCTCGCAAAAAAACTGTGCAAATGAGGGTAGGTCTACGAAAAACCTATCCATTTTTGTTAGAGATCAGATAGAAGAATTCTGTCTGCTGCATACGATTTGAAAGACATATACACTCAAAATATATGGGGTGGCGAATTTAAGAAATGCGTGGTTTGTCCTCTAGAAACGGTCAAACTTCACTAAAATTTAGGAAAAATTAAAATTCCAAAAACATATTTTTGTCGCTCCTGACTTTTTTTTTTGTTTATTCGTCATGAAATTTTCACACGTTATGTATTGTTAAGTTTGAAAGGGCCTCACAATTAAAAATTTAAAAAAACATTAAAAAGGTCAAGGTCATACAAAGTGCTCCAAAACTAATATATTTGATTGAGAGTATATGAACAAAAGTTTTAGTTCTTGAAATGCTCTTTCCAGTGATGTTCAGTTTTTGAAGATCGGACTTAATTTACGGCAGTCCAAGGTTTGATCCTTTTTAGAAAAAATGTAAATCAGAATTCATGCTTCAAATTGTGATATATAAGAAATAGAATGTTTGACTAGTGCGACTTGTATACTTGATTGAACCATTTGCTGCAGTGCTACGTACCTAACAGTAAAATTTTAATCAATTTGGTTTCTCATTTGGCCGCTAGGGGGCGCTTGGCTTGAAATCACTCTTTGGAACTAAAATAATTGAAGTCTCATTTTTATGCGATTTTTTGCATTCTGTTCCTTGGTTACATTTATTTGAAAGGACACTCAAAATTTAATGCGATATTTCATGAAAATGATAGTTATTCAATGCAACATTAGTTCGTAATAATGTTGAGTGTCATGTCGCATTGTCGTGTGCCATTTTATACTTTTGTGTGTCGTTTGCAACTGTTGTTTATCAATTACAATTGTCGTTTGTCACCATCATAAAGCAATACACACATCTAACGTGGCACTAACCGAATTCCGTAAAAAAGTTTTCAAGTTTGCGACTACATTACTGACAGGTAATATTCAAAATTTTTCTTTTGGGTTTTATCTGTAGAACCAAAAACTGTTGTACCTACATCCTTAATACCGATATTTTAATGCACACTCATATTTAGTATGAAAAATTGTCTCACCAGCATCTTAAGTAATAATGTCTTAAGGTTTGAACCAAAATCTGTAATAACAATATTTGCATTATCAATATCTGTGGTACCAATATTTAAAAACCAAATTCAGTTGTACTTACATCTGTAGCACTGTCATTGATATTGCAGTTCTTACATCTTGTCATCAATACATGTATTTGTAAATGTATCATCTGCTGTACAAGCACTTGTTGTTTTGACATTTGCAGCAACAACATCTGTAATTTGGTATTCTGTTATACTAACAACTGTTCTACTTACAGTTTTTCCTACATATATGTAAAGAGCACATTCTGCAGGATTATATGTTCGAAACCCGACAGGGTCATTCGGATTTTCATGTGAGGAAGCCTTACAGCTGGCTGCAGTATGTCGGTGGTTCTACCCGGATGCCTCCGTGCATATATAAATACTGAAAAAAAACAAACAACTATTTGCAGGATGATATAAATATCAAGAAGACGTATATGGGATGATACAGATATTAAAAGAAAATAATGATACAAAGTTAAAGAGAACATTCTATAGGCTGATACAGATATGCATGGAACATGAATATATATGATATAAATACTTCATTGACACTCTACAGGATTACTTCCTGTCATAGAATTTCACTTCTTTCCCTGTAATTGAATTGACAAATGCACCGTAAGAAAAACTCATCAGTATCTATCCCTCAATTAGACATTATTAGCTCTACTTCTGATAGGGTAATTTAGAATATTCACCTGCAGAAAAAAAGTTTACTAATGTAAAATCTGCATGAGATAAGATTTCAGTGCATGATAAGTGCGTACAATTTATTTTTCTTCAAAGAGTAATTTCTCCTTTCTGCTGATAAGATGTAAGAGGCATTTCTGTAATACGTACATACCCTGATTATTTTATTCAATTAATGAAGGAGACTGATTAAGACCAATATCCTAATTGATTTTAAATGTATATCACGATATGATACAGACTAAGGGAGCGCAATCTAGTTGATATTTGACACAGTTTTCAAAAATATATTTGCCATGGAATTGAATTGCTATGTATGTTTTGCATTTATTAAAACAAGCAACCTAACTGTCTTTCTGCTTATCCATCTATCTATTTTTAACAGTCTATTACAATTCATGAACAAACCATGAAATCATTGTGTATGTTATAATGTCTTAAAGCTGTCTATTTCTGATTACATTCTTTTGCACTTTTAGACGGTAAGTGCAGCAATAAATGTGGACTCTGTGTGTTCAGAAGATGTAAATACAACAATGAAGAAAAACAGACGGGTTGCACGTCATCTATAGGCATGCTGTAATCAGTTCTAACAGGATTTTTGACTGGCGTTAGCGAGATCTGACCACAGAGGCCAACCTCACAAAGGAAGCAGTCAATATCATCTGACATGTGAAAAGAGAGGAGAATTTGAACACAGGATTCCCTCCATAAAAAGTAAGTATTCTCGACAACCGTGACTTCAATAAAAACCAAT
>CM037783.1:51400559-51450559 GCA_021229015.1 Solen grandis | reverse complement strand
TCATGTTTGGTGACTAATAAGTAAACAATCCAATGGTGATTACATGTGAATTAAAATCTGTTAAACTTTCAAGTTGTGGCAGTTTCACAACCAATCTTTGTTAAGTTTGCTGCCATTAATTGTATTAGAATTGAATTGTCATGTCAAAAATGCTAAATGAAAGATAAATGCACCTGTATGCCCATTATTCAATGAGAAGGTGTCATTAATGACCTGTTAATTTGCATGAATTTGCATATTACGCTGTTCTGCAATCACCCACCTACTATACTATTGAAGTCATTTTTAATGCATGATTAGAAATGCTTTTATCATATGTATAATTTTACAGCTTCTATGTCTATAATTTAGATATACTAGTTTCTTAAAAAAAAAAAAAAAACTGAATTGGTCATATTTTCATGGTATATGTGTAGAAAATAACTGCTTTCAATTATTTGCAACCTTCCATACTTGACTCTAGAGGATTCATTTCCTGTAGAAGAAACCAACTTTTATTCTGAAAAAAAATTGTCTCAACAATTTATATACCATTTATTATTTTCATTTCTATTTCAAATGTAACAGAGGGACTCTCATTTCTCAATACAATTACACACAAATAACGATAAGAAAAAAGATTTAAAAAAGACATTTATCTTAGGAAAAAGGTTTGGGGCTTGAAATTAGGATCAAGCCATTTGTCACATAAATGGACATTAAAGGTTATGAGCTGAAAGGTAACATGAGGTCTGCATATCTACTCTAAAAAACCTGATTAACATAATTTTCACAGCAACGTTTTATGTTACTGGTAGTTTTTTTTATGTAAGTTTTGGTTACATGAACTAAAATGGTTGTTAGTGTGAAAAGGTCACATGGAAGTACAATACCTATGATATTATGATATTAACTATGGTATCTTTATTTAGTTTAAATAATTTTTAAATATTTAGGTCTGAATTTTACCTTTCTGTTTTCTCTAATAAAATAACCAGTACCAAAATATAACATTTTTAACTAAGATTGTTAGTTGTTACGGTATTAACCCTTTCCCTCATAGAGGAAACCATGAAAAGACCTATGCAAACAGCATAAAACCAGATCAGCCTGCGAGTAACTCGCAGGCTGATCAGGTTTTATGCTGTTGGCTGCTCCTCAGTGGTCTGGAAATGAGGACTTTATAATTAAATTTGGTACGGTTTAACTGTGGTTTTCTGCAGATCAGGCTTTATGTGGTACCTATTGAGTGCGTCAAAATGAGTCTATATGAGGGAAAGGGTTAATTGATCTCAACTGAGTCATGAACTTAAATATTTTGTAAAACGGAAATGGTGGAATGGCTTTTTATGTGTTCTAATAATAAATTTGAGGGCTGAGACTAGGTTAAGTGCATATATGTTTATAAGCACTTAGCCTAGTTTCGCTCTCATCACTTGCTATGTAATTTAAGAATTTGAGTATTAGCTCTAAGTATTGATAATGGAATTCAAGCCAGGTGATTAGTTTGTTAATGTTGTCATATAATTACAGTATGTTCCAATATGTCACTATTATGGTACACCAAAAAATGGATGAAGCTTCTTCCTGTGAAAGTTTTATGTATTTAGACACAATATATTACAATCATATACAGATTTCATTATTCACTATGCTAACAGGTGATTAGCTTGTAGCAATTTCTCTTACTATTTTATCTCCATTTTTTCTTGTTTCATCATTTAGGCATGAGAAAAACATATATAAGGAGGTCACAGCTGTACATGATAACCAGTTTTTCATTTAAGTTTTTGTTTTATTCTTTTATTACTTTCATAAGAAAAACTTTTATACAGTAACTATGCACTTTCACATTAGCCTAATAGTAGGAGGTCATATTTTCTTTCAAAAAATCATTTTATGGATGATACCATGTCAAAGAGGATCTGTTATCATCTGGTAATTTTACCATGTCACTTCCTTATATAATCCAGGACAGTTTAATATTTGAACGTATGTACCTAGAAATATGTGGCATTTACTTGTAAGTTAACCCTTTCCCTCATAGAGGATACCATGAAAAGACCTATGCGAACAACATAAAACCAGATCAGCCTGCGAGTAACTCGCAGGCTGATCAGGTTTTATGCTGTTGGCTGCTCCTCAGTGGTCTGGAAATGAGGACTTTATAATTAAATTTGGTACGGTTTAACTGTGGTTTTCTGCAGATCAGGCTTTATGTGGTACCTATTGAGTGCGTCAAAATGAGTCTATATGAGGGAAAGGGTTAATAAGACATTGACACACATTGAACATGGATACAAGGGCTCAAACTTCAAAGCCGAATGACACCTGTATCACTAGGTCAAAACCTACCTGTTCCATACCACACCTATGCACATGATTTAAGGCACATTTGTAATAAATCTGCAGCGATGCATTGTCGTACATACGGAAACAGGCATGATCTACAGTAATCATTTGTCATTTCAGTCAATTCACAATGATTGAAGGCTGCAGGTGTGTTTGTCACTGCTTCATTTTATACCTAATCTTCATCATTGATACTGTAGTTATAATGCACTTCCTTTCTTACATGTGCATCCTAGATTCAACTTCTGGTCACGTATGTGATAAGTTATGCTGGTCGCCAGTGTTGGTTTCCTCCCAAAATAATGACAACAGACGCCACCACCCGAGCCATTGAGAGTAATATATACAAGCTGTGATAATGTAAAAGGAACAAAGTTTAAACCTTATACCTCCGTCATATGAAATGTTCATCCATATTGAGATTTTGAAAGAAATTTATATGTTGCCTAACTTGTGGTGGCATGATGCCACACAAAGTCTGAGGTATGTTATTAAAACCCATCATTAAGTTTTCTGCCTGTTTAAGACCTTGAGGAAAATTGCTGTTTCTCTCAACATTAAGACATTCAGGCATTGCCTGATACCATATGATGCTGTCCTGACAGTAGCTAGACAGTGACAATTCTGTATGTAAAAACCCTCTGATTCTTCCTAATTATTGATTACTTAAAGGCGAGTTTGTTATACCCGTGCATTACACGTAGTAGTGACTTTATAAGGATCATGCTGATCCTGTCATGTCTTACATTCACAAACCATGAAATTTGATAACTGTTGTTGAAAATGCAAGAAGACTAGAATAATGATTTGTCATGATAACATCATTCAGTAGACAAGTGAAGATAATACTGTGTCAAGGGTCATGACCCTCTTTGGATTGAAAATTTGGTTAATGTTTCCCTTCCAATGAATATGTCTTTGCAGTCAGTTAAGGGATAGACTTGAAATTTCATAAAGATTTTAAGGGGCATCAGGCAATCAAGTTAGATGACTCCAAAACAACAGCTTATCCACACACATACAAATTTATATATAATAATTTCATTTTAATAATATTTGTATATGTACATGGATAAGGTCCATTAAAGCAGCTTGTTCACAGATGATTGGTAGCAATTGAAAAAAATACTTTTCTTCTCTCCCTCATTAAAATCTGTTTCCTGACAAATAAACTTGGCAAATGTAAGTCACTTTAAACAGAAAAATGCTATTTTTGTAAGTGCTACTTCTACAAAACCAGTTAATTATAGAATATGGTATCCCCGAAGCAGTTGCTTGCAGCACCATGTGACATGTTCCACAACATGGTGTCTTCACCAGTTCAAGGTAGCGCTTTCATAAGTTCAGCCTATGAAGTTAGCGCATGGGTGAAGAGTGAATGTGATTAGCAAAGTGACAGCAAATGAAAATAGGAATTCTAAATATAGGTTTAATAATTCTAAATATAGTCTCAAAAACGTTTGTAATGGTATTGCCTGTGATGGGGAAACCACCCATTTTTTTTTTGCAATTAAGGATGGTTGCACAGGGTGATCATAGGTCTGTAGATGGGTATTGATAAATGTATACACCTACTGATATATACTTAAAAATCAAATTCAGAGTCATTGACCATCTGTGAACTAGTTGCTTTAAAGTTGGGAAGGTAGACATTTTTGCTCTCTTACTACACAGTATGGTTGAGAAACTTCAGATTCTATCACAAGAATATTAATACATATTAACGATGCACGCGCAATAAAATAATCAAGTACTTTCATCTGTTTTATTGCATCTCTAATGACTAGAGTGGGTAAATCTGGAGGTGTTTTGCATGCTTCACTGCTCATCATTTTCAGTACTTTGAAAGAACAAATTATCAAATGTGTTTAATTCAGGATAATTTCCGCTGTGTTAAATGTGCAGAATTAACACTCTGATGGGCAAAAAAATGAGTTGATTTCATCTCGGGGCAATTACTTAACATTCTATGTATTTGTTGACAAGTTGGTAGACATGTTTAACAGGGGTGGTTTGTGTTGGGTTGATTAAAAAAGTTTGTTTTCTTTACAATTTAGTGATTACTATGCACTTATATTGAAATAGAGGTTGCGGGTTTGAGTCCTGGTATGATCATAAGGAAGGAAGCTTGTAGTAGGTGGGTGGTTTTAACACTGTTCTTCTGTGCACTTGGCTTCTTCTTCCTGTACCTGGATGTTGCTACATGAAGAATTTGTCAAAATGACATTAAACCCAAACAATGATAGCAGGAAAATGGCCAATATAAGCATGTAACTTCCAAACCTCAAGTTATTGTACGAGAGAATTTAAATAATTTGGAGGCTTTGTCTACTTGAGAGAGATATAGTGCTGCCACAGTGCAATATCACCTCACAGACATGTGGCATACCCAGTCACATTATCCTGACAATGGGCCAATCAGTCCTGGAACTCGTCTTATATGCTGAGCACAAAGCATGGTAGCTATTTCTATAACTTTGGTATGTTGTTGCTGGGGACCAAACCCACAACTTCCTGATTCCAAGTGGGATGCTCTGTCTACTCAGCCAACAGGACAGGTCTTTAAAATAATTAACAGGGAAATTGAGTAATAACAAACTTTGCAGCAACTCTGTTCTCTTTAAGTCATTTATTTTCCTTTCCTTCTATAACACTTATGTATGTAGGCATGCAAAGGGTAGGTGACTTGGAAATAACACACCATGCTGTTTTTATTGCATCTTTGTTCTAAAGTGCAAAAACTGAGGCATTAATGTCGTAACTTTGGTTTTGTAAGCTTCATTACCTTGCAAAACTTAATTGCTTGATATCCTTTCATAAAATGAATACACCTTACTCATTCAAACAAGAAGATTACTAAGCCAATTGCCCTCTGAGATGCTGCAAAGATGTTATCTTTCCATGTCTTTTTTTTGTTGTCCATGCCTTCTTGATCCTTCAACTGTTCCCTGGAGTGTTGTCTGGGCAAAGCCAGATGAGCAAGACACATGCCCATATACAATCTCAACTTCCTTTTCTTAAATGTAGTGTGAAGAATTTCATACGGACCAATCAGTGCCCAAACCCAACTGCGGGCCTCTTCATTGGTAACATGGTCCTTGTAAGAGATGTTATGAATTTTTCTTTGACATCTCATCTCTAAGGATTGGATTCTTCTCTCCTGTTTTGCTGTCAGTGTCATGTCTCATACGTATAAAAGAATTTTGGCATGATACATCTATATAAAAGTATACAGAGTCTGTGGCCTTGATTTTTAGACCCTCACAACAGTTTATTGGTCAACATGCATGGAAAATCCAGACACACTCTCACTATAACTTCCAACTAAGCAAAGTATGAGCTTCTCATGGGTTAAATTAAAGTCAGGACAAGAAAGTGGAATGGATAGATGGATGGACATTGCGATCTCTTTAAACTCATCAGGTTTCATCTCCTTGGTATGAAATAGGGATATTTCAAAAGAAGACATCTGATGACATCTGTGTAGGCATGATACTGTTTGTTTGTTTTGTTTAAAATGTTAAAATGTTACCTGTTTTACAACATTTAGACAGAAAACAACTCTGACATCTTGCATATAAGATTTGTTTTATTGGCACAGATTTTGTTGTTGTTGTTGTATTGGTGTTTACCATCGCTGCGATAGTATTTCAAGCATATAGCGACGTCCAGCTAATTACAGGTGGAGGAAGACCCCGAGTACACAGAGGTACCCGGGTAGAACCACCGACCTACCGCAAGCCAGCTGGAAGGCTTCCTCACATGAAAAATCCGAAGTCCCTACCGGGATTCGAACCCACAGCGGTGAGGGGCTGAGAGATATGTGTCCATGACTGTAACCGCTCGGCCACGGTGGCCCCAGGCACAGATTGTGCTGTTCACATGATCCTTGATGCTGGAGGCAACCAACAATACCAGAAGAAAACCGTATGCTCAAATGAGCACCTAAAGGACCGTCCACATAAAGTATCAAGTCATCCTTGGATTTAACCTGGATTGCTTCAGTGGGGGGTCAGGGCTGTGACCAGACACTCCTTGTTTTGGTTTAGGCTGTAACATTGCTTGATGGTATGTAGCAGTTTCCTTAAAGCCCCAGTGCGTTTTAGCTGGGAAAAATATATTATTCAAAATTTCTAATTAGCAAAGCCTCAAATGATGTCTGATTAACCTCTTAATGTTTAATTAAGCCCACATAATGAAATATTCGCCCGGAAGTCTTAGTTGTTCAGACAGGGCAAAATAGTGAGAAAGATGGGCGGAGCTTGTTCTGAAACACACTATTCAGTAAAACCACGGATGTCTCGGTGTACGTGGGGTGTTTCAGAAGTTCATGGACTTTTTCTATAGACTGAATAAATATTGATACACGGTAGTAGAGGAGATAGGAAGAAAATCCATGAACTTCTGAAAAATCCCTTGTATAATAATTTTATGCTGTCATTGTTCTGAGCTAAATATAGAACGACACAGTCACAATTTGCATTTTTTCTGATAGAATCTTTCCTGTAAATCAGGCATTTCCCAAGGTCTTTCAGTGATGAAATTAAAACTGAATTATATATATTGTAAGTGCATTCGGATTTAGGTCTAACATCTATAAGATACTGGGACTTTAACTCAAATTGCTTTGGAAATGACCATTTAAGTAAGTGAATCTTCTTCTCAGACTAACTTGCAATATATGTACAAGTGTGAAAAATACTGTACTGTAACAACGACTCCACTGTTCAAGAGTAAGGTTTAGTTGGATATTTTGTTGTTTCACTCTAATAGAAATAGACTTACTCTGGAATTAAGAATATTTGAGAATTCCCCAGCTAATCCGGGGGTACAAACAGACTTTTACAGTTACAACTTTGTGATGTTGCACTAATTCTATTGTGTACAGTAGTGCACCGTGAAGCTTTAACGTTACAAGATTGTTTGTACCCCCGGATTAGATGGGAAAAACCCAATTTGCCAAGTTGTGGATAACATCTATAGTGACCATCAGTCATGCTGGCCAAGTGGTGTGAGTGTCCACCCTATACCCAGCTGGTGGGTCATATCTCGGATTGCAATATACCAGTGTACTGGTATATCTCCTGTGCTTGATTTTCATATACAGTGGAAACTCCCTAAACCGGACCCTCCGTATACCGGAATCCTTCTCATTCCGGACGATCTCATAAGTCCCGTTTTTTTGCTTATTTGATACATATAGAAAATAACTCTCTAATCCGGATCCTCCATATTCTGTACTCCGGACGCAAGTTTTGGTCCGGTTGTCATTTTTGTGCTTAAAAAAAAACCCTGTAATCCGGATGCTGTTTTCCAAAATCATTTGTTTCTTCATAAAAACGCGGTGAAAGGGAAGAAATAATAATCGTCCGGACTGTCAGGTATAAGGTTTATGGGATTAAGGTTAATTATGGTACGGACAGTCAGGTATATGGAAAAGAGTGTTATAAGAATAAGGTGTAAAAAACAAACATGACAATCAGGAAATTGATCGGGAAGACTTATAATGTTGCTTATAATGTATAAAGCTGCATAAGTTTTTTTTGCTTGAAACATGTATTGTAATCATACATATGTCCAAGTGAGATTTATGTTTATAAAATTATAAAAACAATGTTGACTTTATTTTGTTTTTAAGAATGAAAGAAAAAAACAGAGAGAAAAAGAATGAGAGTATAGAGGTATTTTAAAAAAAATGTTCAAAATATAATTATGACAATAAAGATCTATTAAGAAAAAATATCATCATCAACATCATCATCCACAACAACAGCTGAGTCTGATTTACAAAACCTCCGTAATCCGGAATCCTCTCTAATCCGGACTTTTTTGCTGGTCCCGAGTGTGTCCGGTTTAGGGAGTTTCCACTGTATAAGGAAGTTAAAAGAATAGATGCCTTGGTGTCAGGATAATGAGACTATGTGTGGTATCATGCCACTTGTTTATCAGTGTGATATCACAATGAGGCAGCACTATACATCTGTGCATCATATAGACAAAGTTCACAAATGAAAAGAATACTGTCAATGGGACATTAAACCCATACAAATAAACAAAAAGTGACACCTTTCATAATCAGCTAATTAGCTTCAGAAAAGTATCAAGTTCGTTTTTAACATGACCAAGCACTCCTCAGAAAGCACACATTTATGTGAAAAAATCTCAAATGTTGATAGTTAACCATATAATAGTGCCATTGTGTTTGAATAATCATATCACAAGAAGCAGGATAATGATGTTTTGACAGATTGCATTTTCTGAGTTATTGCATATCTTTTTAATGTTCAGAAAGGATGGAACCAGGCTTCATGTACAAGCTAACTCATCAATCCTAGTCACCATGAACTTAAGTTTCACTCAACTGTTTCTTTAACTCTTACCATTCTAAAGTTACTTAATTGGATTTGCATGTCCTCTCCCCATTTTCTACTGTACCATTAGTTGTTTATGAGGGTGCTTGCTGAAAATGTATAGACTTAATAGTGAATAGTGCAGACCATGATCAGACTGCAATGATGTGCAGGCTGATCTTGGTCGACACAAGTCACAAAGACAGAGGATCATAAGGTTTAAATCATTTAAGTCAGTGGCCACATTATTAGAGCATCTATCCTGGGACTTATGTATCTATAGTTACAGTATATACAGTGAAATTAAGCATGTAGCAATGTATCTATAGTTAAAGTATTTACAGTGAAATTAAGCATGTAGCAATGTATCTATAGTTACAGTATATACAGTGAAATTAAGCATGTAGCAATGTATCTATAATTACAGTATTTACAGTAAAATTAAGCATGTAGCAATGTATCTATAGTTACAGTATATACAGTGAAATTAAGCATGTAGCAATGTATCTATAGTTACAGTATTGACAGTGAAATTAAGCATGTAGCAATGTATCTATAGTTAAAGTATTTACAGTGAAATTAAGCATGTAGCAATGTATCTATAGTTACAGTATTTACAGTGAAATTAAGCTGTATTTCTATAGTTACAGTATATACAGTGAAATTAAGCATGTAGCAATGTATCTATAGTTACAGTATTTACTGTGAAATTAAGCTTGTAGCAATGTATCTATAGTTACAGTACTTACGGTGAAATCAAGCATGTAGCAATGTATCTATAGTTACAGTATTTACAGTGAAATTAAGCATGTAGCAATGTATATATAGTTACAGTATTTACAGTGAAATTAAGCATGTAGCAATGTATCTATAGTTACAGTATTTACAGTGAAATTAAGCATGTAGCAATGTATCTATAGTTACAGTATTTACAGTGAAATCAAGCTTGTATCAATGTATCTATAGTTACAGTATTTACAGTGAAATTAAGCATGTAGCAATGTATCTATAGTTACAGTATTTACGGTGAAATTAAGCTTGTAGCAATGTATCTACAGTAACAGTATTTACGGTAAAATTAAGCATGTAGCAATGTATCTATAGTTACAGTATTTACGGTGAAATTAAGCATGTAGCAATGTATCTATAGTTACAGTATTTATGGTGAAATTAAGCAATTAGCAATGTATCTATAGTTACAGTATTTACAGTGAAATTAAGCATGTAGCAATGTATCTATAGTTACAGTATTTACAGTGAAATTAAGCATAAAGCAATGTATCTATAGTTACAGTATTTACAGTGAAATTAAGCATGTAGCAATGTATCTATAGTACAGTATTATCAGTGAAATTAAGCATGTAGCAATGTATCTATAGTTAACAGTATTTACGGGTGAAATTAAGCATGTAGCAATGTATTATAGTTTACAGTATTTACAGTGAAATTAAGCATGTAGCAATGTATCTATAGTTACAGTATTTACAGTGAAATTAAGCATGTAGCAATGTATCTATAGTTACAGTATATACAGTGAAATTAAGCAAGTAGCAATGTATCTATAGTTACAGTATATACAGTGAAATTAAGCATGTAGCAATGTATCTATAGTTACAGTATTTACAGTGAAATTAAGCATGTAGCAATGTATCTATAGTTACAGTATTTACAGTGAAATTAAGCATGTAGCAATGTATCTATAGTTACAGTATTTACAGTGAAATTAAGCATGTAGCAATGTATCTATAGTTACAGTATTTACTGTGAAATTAAGCATGTAGCAATGTATCTATAGCTACAGAATTTACAGTGAAATTAAGCATGTAGCAATGTATCTTAAAGTATTTACTGTGAAATTAAGCATGTAGCAATGTATCTATAGCTACAGAATTTACAGTGAAATTAAGCATGTAGCAATGTATCTATAGTTACAGTATTTACTGTGAAATTAAGCATGTAGCAATGTATCTATAGTTACAGTATTTACGGTGAAATTAAGCATGTAGCAATGTATCTATAGCTACAGAATTTACAGTGAAATCAAGCTTGTATCAATGTATCCATTCTTTTAGCATTCACACTTAAATGTAGCATGTAGTAATGTATCTATTGTTTTAGTTTTAATCATGCTGTATATGAGAACTAATATATCCTTTTTTTCTGATGATGCAGAAGGACCATCAATACATTTGTGACATTGCATGTCACCTTGTTGTTTTTTTCTCAGACCAAAATTCTGGTTGCTGTGGTAACGGAAAAATTATGCACCTCACCAGTCGGGGACTCGTGTTGAGTGCAACACCAGTTACTTGTTGTTTTTTGGAGTTTGCACGTCTCATCTTCTTACACTAAGAAAACTCCATTGTTTCATAACTGTGTCTTTTAGAATTCGGTAAATTAATGTAAATCTTAAATTCACAAGATAAAGGATTGAGCTATCTAGTTGTAAAAATGGTGAAAAAACACCACTGTGCAACGTCATTCAAGAAATGCTATAGACAGATACGATAATTAGTGATCTGCATATGTTCATTTCATAAAATGAAAAATAAAAACTCACTTATTTTACCAAACACATTATTATATTCGTTTCATTTTGATATAGTTTTCTGCACCATTAGCAGTACTTTTGTCCATCTTTAATTAACCCTTTCCCTCATATAGACTCATTTTGACGCACTTAATAGTACCACATAAAGTTAAACCTTACCAAATTTAATATAAAGTCCTCATCTCCTGACCACTGAGGAGCAGCGAACAGCATAAAACCTGATCAGCCTGCGAGTTACTTGCAGGCTGATCTGGTTTTATGTTGTTCACATAGGTCTTTTCATGGTTTCCTCTTTGAGGGAAAGGGTTAAGGTACATTACCTTTCTACACTTTGATGAGGATTTATGGCTGAAATACAACTTTATGATAATAAATAGTTCCGATGTTTTTAGAGATGAAGGCAGATCAGGTTACTTATTGTGTAATATGTCCTTACGAAGTCCCAGTGCCTTTACACTATCATACCTAGTTTATCTGTACTGTAATTGTTTCAATCTTCAAAAATGTTGTTCATGCAATTATTCAGCAAAGATAATCACATTCTTTCTATGCATCACATTTTTTCAGCTTGATATCATCTGTCATTTTTTTTTCTCAATTTCTTTTTTTAGATGAACTTGATTAAACATTCCTAACACTTTCTCCTGGATGTGTAACTGTCTATGTAAAGGTATATATATTTTTTAAGATCCAGATTGTGACTCAAAACAAGGACATACATGAGGGGGCTGGTACAACAATTTTATCACCCACCCTCCTGTAAGAAGCCAAATGTTAGGAAGATAAAGAAAGAATTAGGGAGAGAGCTGACCCACTCCTGATTGAGACACACTTCAAAGGCATTCCACAGTGAAGTAAACATACAGTTGTATCCTCATTTGAATTACTCTGTGTTTATCTGAGTTTGAACATATATGGCAGTGATGGGAGAAATGCTACAGTTGGGATAGATGCAGAGAAGTAAATATGTTGTAAGTAGTGTTTGGCTTTCTTTCTGTCTTGTCATTGGTTTTTAGTTGGCAGTGGGTGTTAATAAGGAGTATGTTTACACTTTTTTGGATTGTATACCTTGACACATGTATACTGATTTAGTGATCATACAGGTAGGGATATTTTTACCTATATATCAGGTCATCCAAGAAGATTTAATGTTCTAAAGAGATTAATTAATCTTCCTGCAGAGCTGATAAACTTATTCACACTATGACACAGCTGTCTCTTCTGATGTGATAGACCAGGTGTATATACAGTAGGGTTCGTGTAATTGTTACTTTCAGTTTTCTTCTCAACATAAATATCGTGACTCTGTCAGTTTCAACTGTCTGATTATGTAATTATAAAAATGCATTTTGATGAAACTTGCTTTTACAGTTTCAAATATTATCAATACTATTATGTGTAATTAGGTAGTATATTATTCATTTAACATTCAGGAGACTTTGATACTAATCTAAGTCATTTACACACAGAAATCATTACAGTATCTAATTTTGGATATATAGCACTGACAGATTCAAGGCTAGGCGCACCCGGGGCGCATCCCCTCTAAAATTCCCCGACCATACATTCAATGCTGCTTGCATTGTCCCTACCTAAATTTTTGTTACTATAGCGCCTCCTGCTAACCTGAACTCCTGGATCCGGCACTGTATAGTTATATATAATGTTTGTATGAATGTATTTTGGAATGTAACATTTTTTTATGAAATATTTTGTATTGCTATTTAAAAAGATTTATTTTCTATAAAGGAGACTTAGCTTAGTCATAGGTGTTCTGCGTGTTTGATTGGTCACTATATAAAAATAAATTATTGATTTCAAGTTCATATGTGTTTAGACATTATAATTCCGCCTGGTACTCATTTTATGACATACCTAAAAAAATTTGATGTATGAATTATGTCTAAACAATAATTTATTTTGATATATTGACCAATCAAACACACCAAACACCTGTACTTAACCCTTTCCCTCATAGAGGACACCATGAAAAGACCTATGCAAACAGCATAAAACCAGATCAGCCTGTAACTCGCAGGCTGATCAGGTTTTATGCTGTTCGCTGCTCCTCAGTGGTCTGGAAATGAGGATTTTGTAATTAAATTTGGTAAGGTTTAACTCTGGTTTTCTGCAGATCAGGCTTTATGTGGTACCTATTAAGTGCGTCAAAATGAGTCTATATGAGGGAAAGGGTTAAGGTAGATCATCAGATTCTGCACTGTGTTTTTTTTCTTCTTCAGCTGTTGTTATAGCTGATATTTGGCCATATTCCCAATGTCAGAAAGAATATATTTTTCCAATTTTTATTACAAATTTCTGAAGAATAAAAAAGGGCTCAGGCAGCTATAAAATGTGATAGTTGATAAACTTCTCAAATATCATTTGTATTCATTCCCCATTCCCTTATTTGTTGTAATTTCTGAACAATTTTTCCCAAAATTTTGTGCAAAAAGTTCCAAATTGAAGGGTACTGGTTATTTTCCCAACACAGTGAAACAATCCCTGGCCCCATATTCTTGAAAATACAGAAGTACAATCTCAAGCTCAAATTTGTGTATCATACTCAAATCCCTATTGAACCTGATGGGTATTATAGTTAAATGAGTATAAAAATCATACTTAAATACCTTTTTTATTTTCAAGAACATGGGGCCTTAACTATATTCATTGACATTAAATTTTGTGGAATCTGTAAATAAGTCAATTTCGTTGGTACATATATTCGTGGATAAATATGTTCTAGAGGACTATTAAATTAACAGATTTCATGGGGATGGATATTTGTGGGGAAAAAAAATCCATGAAATCAATGAAAAAAAGTCCCCCACAAAAATTAATGATTTTACAGTAATAGATATATTTTTGCCACACTGGTGTTCACCATTTCATCAACATGCATGCATGTTTTGTTTTATAAAGTCTGACTGTCAAATAAGGATGTTTTTAGCATTTTTGCATATTTAATCCTCTTGGCCAAATAAAATCTTCCCTATTCAAGCAGGACATTTAGTTTAATTAATACAGGTAAGATAAAGTTTTGTTGATTCTTCATCAGTAAATAAATGTCTATATGATCCATAGATTATCATTAACCCTTTCCCTCATATAGACTCATTTTGACGCACTCAATAGGTACCACATAAAGCCTGATCTGCAGAAAACCACAGTTAAACCTAACCAAATTTAATTATAAAGTTCTAATTTCCAGATCACTGAGGAGCAGCGAACAGCATAAAACCTGATCAGCCTGCGAATTACTCTGATCTGGTTTTATGCTGTTCGCATAGGTCTTTTCATGGTGTCCTCTATGAGAGAGGTTAAAGAACAAGTAATGGTGAAAGTCCTATAACAAAGTATAATTTTTTACCAAAAATATGACACAGACATTGAAAATCATTATTTTTACAGCAATGAATTTTTACCACACGAAACATATGAATATTTTGACCAGTTGATAAAATGGGGCAACAACATTTTTATTCTATCTTTATTGATGATCTTATGAGAAAATTGGAAAATAAATTAATGGTGTCAGTAAATTGCCATGGAAAAAAAACCCTCCAAATTTGTATCCAAGTTAAACAGCACATTACTTACATTTCCTAGAAGATTTATATATATATACTTATTCATGATTGTAGAGTAGTGAAAAATAAATAAAAATTGAAAAAGAAAGTTGGTATCTGTTGGGATTTGAACCAGTGGTATACTAGGCTTTCATCAAGAAATGAGCATTGTTGTTTTTTCATCTAGTGTATACTACTTTAAAACCTATAGTCTACTGTTTAATAAATTACATAATTATTAGCCTATTATTGGGCCTGCAAAGCTATATTTTTTGTTTGATATAATTTAGAACAACCAGCAATATAAATAGCTTTGATAAAGTCATAGCTGTTTCCATTAACTGAGGACCTAAATTACCATTTGGACAACGTCACTTTTATATTACCCACTTTACAAAGTGAAGAGGGGACATAAAGAAAGCATTGTTCCCATTTTAAAAAAAAGCAAAATTTCTTTTTATATTGTAGAGTTGAAACTGTGTAGTAGGGGTATTTGTCACATCCAGTGATAGTTTTATTCTTATTTGACTTTTTTAAAGTTTGTTTAACCCTTTTTACCTCATGTAAGACACTTTTCGACACCTAGGCAAAAAAAAACAACCCAGACCAAGATACATGTAGCACAGATCTCTCTAGAAGCTGTCTGAACAGTGTCTCTGGTTTGTTCATACAGTAGTGTAGCTCAGATTCTACACAGTTTGCATGGCAAAGAAAAAAGAATAATTTTCGTACTATTTAAAGTTTAATATATTAATATTCATCAGGTCATAGATTTGGACATGAATATTTATGAGGTAAAACCAATATTTTTTAAAAATTTAAAATTGGAAAGCTTCAATAAAGAAATTATTTTGGCATCGTGACAATGAATTGACATGCATTTCCATCCAGAAAATTAGGGTGCGATTGACACAAATAAGTCCTGATAACATTTTATTGATTTATGGTCGAAATGATTCACCGTCATTGAACACACATTTATAAAAAAAAATCACTTATTGCATGAATAGGACTTATATTTTTCTGGATTTTATCAAGATATGATGAATACTTTCATATTTTCATACATAAAACAGCTTTTTTTTTTTTGGTCGGTAGATATGTATTCTCAAACAGTTAATTTAAAAATGTGAAAAAAAAGAGCAGCCGCATCTTAATTGATCATCCTTTACTTGCAAAAGAATTCATTGGTTTTTTGTGCAACACAAATTTGTCACTTTTAGCCAGATATGAAGAGTAGCAAAATGATGATTTTCAACGAGGCAAAAACTTGTATGTTAATTCATATCACTAGAGAAATTGGTGATTAAAATAAAATAAAATAGGTATTAAAATTCTAGATTAATTATCAGATGTCTGCATGCAACCGCAAAGAACTTGCGTTGAACACTTTTCTTTTTATAGCACAAATTAATCATTGAAACAGCAAATCACTGTTTTAATTGTCTATTTATGTCTGGATTCCCTTTAATGAGCTCATTTGCATGGTGTTCTGGTGAGACTGACATAAAATGAAAATGTTAAGATGCATTGCTTGTTGACTTTTACATCAAAGCAAGGAGAGATTAGTTTGTCAGTCTGCATGATGCATCAGAAAACATCAGATTAAGTGGTGCACAAATGAAGAGTAAGTACAATCACACTATTGCTCATCAATTCATACACTTCAGAGTAAATCCATTATACCACTGTTTCAGGGGTTCAAACAGAAGCACTGCGCTATGTTTGAGCAAGCTTGTATTTATATTGCAACATGAAGAATTTAATTACGAAAATGATTCGGAGTCAGTGGTATGAAATGTGTAATATTGCTATTTGCATTACTGTGGGATTTACACTGCATTTGCATGTATGGAAGATATCTTTGGTAGATTGGTCTGTGTATAATAAAGGTTCAGTCCAGAGACCATTTTGTAAAACTTTGAAAATGTTTTCTCAAATTGGATGAAATTTTATATGTAGTTGTGTATGAAGCTGGATTATGTGCTCACATGAACCTTTAAACAATTATAAATTTATAACCCCGTCTTAATGTTTCTGATACAGAGTTATGTAAATGTAACCTTGAGAACACACTCATATTACACTATAGGAGGGATGTGGTTACACTTGCATGTATGTGTGGCTTGGGTCTTTCATATAAGTCCTGCCAACAGTCTCTAAGTACTTTGATTCACCCTTTCCCACATATATACTCATTTTGACACCCTCAATAGGTACCACATAAAGCCTGATCTGCAGAAAACCACAGTTAAACCTTACCAAATTTAATTACAAAATCCTCATTTCCAGACCACTGAGGAGCAGCGAACAGCATAAAACCTGATCAGCCTGCGAGTTACTCGCAGGCTGATCTGGTTTTATGCTGTTCGCATAGGTCTTTTCATGGTTTCCTCTATGAGGGAAAGGGTTAACTGTTGACCCCATTTCAAGGTCTTTTAGAGTCCATCTCTGGTTTGGCCTCTCAACACCCATTGAAATATCAGCCCTCCTACAGAGTCTGGGAGACAAGTTGTGACATTTCAAATGCTTTTATCAGGGAACAGATAGGTACAGTGATAGGGTGTAGGGGCAACATGTTGACATTTGGATCCTCACTGTGGTTAACACCTGCCTGGTACTAGATATCATATTGATGAGCCTGATGAAATATTATCTAAACTAGATGAGTAGATTTTGTTTGATAATTTGAACACCCACTTAGTTATTTAATTTTAGATGAATCATGATTATGGAATGATTTAATTTACAGATTTATGTATATACAACTGCTTTTTTACGGGACATTTTTCATCACATTATGCAGATGTGAACACAGTCTTTATTCTCTACATGTGTATATGTAGGTCCCTGTGTACACCCACATAGCTCCTATATTCATAATCACTTAGCTTATCAAGAATCAGAATGTTCAGTTCAGTCAAGTTTTTTTACATGTACTGCTATAATTGTAAGGATGCTCTATATGCAGGGGTACAAAGTTTTAGGAAATCAGCAATTGTGTCCCCAGTTTCAACACAGTGAGCACCCTCCTCACATCAGATACTTAATTTATACACTTACTCCACCTTGGTATGAAATTAATGTTTGTTCACTTAATTTGTTTAGCATCTAACCAACATTATTTCAGTCATTATGAGACTTGTCTACATCATCTAACTACGATATCAGGATATCATAGTGTATACAAGTGGCAGAATACCACACCTATAACTTGACTTGACTTGACTATTTGAGTTTACCATCACTGTGACAGTATTTCAGTCATATAGCGACATCCAGCTAATTACAAGTGGAGGAGACCCCGGATGCACGGAGGCATCCGGGTAGAACTACCGACCTACCGCAAGCCAGCTGGAAGGCTTCCTCACATGAAAATCCGAATGACCCTGCTGGGATTCGAATCCATGTGGTGAGGGGCTGAGTGAGTATTTAAGTCAGCTACTTTACCCTCTTGACCACGGAGGCCCCTACCACACCTATAAATCAAATTATACTGACGCTGGGACAACCAGTTAAGAAACTACCCATACGGTCAAACTCCAAGCACAAGGGAGATATGTTGTAGGCAGGGATTGAACCCACACTTTGCCAGGTATTCGGCAGATATGCTCTATTGACTCAGCCACAGTGTAGACCTTTATAAGACCTTGTTTACTAAAAGATGCATAGAAGATTATGTTTTAACTTAAGAAATTCTGTCAAGCTGTTCAAAATCTCAGTTTATCTAGTTACTTCACTATGATACTTGTAAATCATATGATACTGTCTTCATCTGAACTTGAATTTCAAGCCCACACTCATTTTTCGCAGGTATCTCTTACTGTGACGTCGTCGTCAACGCCTCTACCGTCCATCCTCCCCAATGACAAACACACGGCCATAAAGTCATGCTCTTCACCAGGAAACTCTACCTCCATATCTATTAATTATGCATAACCTTTGACATTCCAAATTGTCTGGCTAGGCTCTCCTATTGTCCACTACCATCTGATACTTGTGAGCTGCTGGACACATCATGACATTGACCACTGTCAGTTTTTCCACTTGACCGCAGTGTAAATATTGATGATATTACCTGGTCATTGGATACTCCTTCACACCGGTCAGTAGTGGACATAGAATGTGTAACTTGGTGAGTGGCTTTTGTGGAGATCACTATGTGAAATATTTTAAGTAGGATAATATTGGGCTTTATGAAAGGTATGTTGGTAAATATTTTCTCAGCTATAGTACAGATTGTGTGAAATATTTGAGATTTCTGGAGAACAAAATAGGACTACTATTACAAGACAGCTCTTGTTTATCTTTATGAAAACTCATGGATTCTGTTTACTCTCTGTCTTAACCCTTTCCCTCATAGAGGAAGACATGAAAAGACCTATGCGAACAGCATAAAACCAGATCAGCCTGCGAGTAACTCGCAGGCTGATCAGGTTTTATGCTGTTCGCTGCTCCTCAGTGGTCTGGAAATGAGGATTTTGTAATTAAATTTGGTAAGGTTTAACTGTGGTTTTCTGCAGATCAGGCTTTATGTGATACCTATTGAGTGCGTCAAAATGAGTCTATATGAGGGAAAGGGTTAAAGTTTTATTTGGTTATAAGTTATCCTCAAATTAGAAGAAATTATCTACTAACTCAAGACCCATAACAACTATTTATTGTTGCAACACTAGTCAATCAAGAATCTGTAAAAGAAACTTTCTAGTATACTCACACTTTGGTAGTAGAATCACGAAATTGATATGTAAAGTTCCAGTCAAGAAATTCAAACAAACTGTCCTACCCTCTGATACCTGAGTCTTTATGTTTGTAGTTTAAAAACATGTAAATGAAAGCAGATCAAATACAGTACAGATCATTATGAAGGGCTCATGAAATATTGATCAATCTGTTTGAGATGGTTCCTTACAGTTGCCTAAGTATTTGAGATAAATATATAGGATGTGTTTAAGTAAGTACTGTATGTTTTGCTATTATGAAGAAAAATTAATATGAGTGGTTAACATTTTTGAATGTTTTTTTCAACTCTATTTATTTGACAGATTTCATTGATATTTTATGAAACATAATTAAAAGCCTCTCAAAGTCAGAGTCTTAATTGCCTTCCTTGATAATCCCAGGAAATACTGATAGACTTTGATAGTAGGTTCATATGCCCTCAAAGTTCTTCTTCCTGGCCATGTTTTAAGGGGCATATCTTAAATGCCCAATGCCATTTCATCTGTATCTTGAATGAGTGGTGTTAGTTAATACTCATTTTTCGACTCAACCACATGGAATTAACCTTGAGTAAATTTAATTTTAAGCATTATTTTACTATGAACTTTACTTTGTTCAGTCTCAGGTCACACAAAAACTGGTTGAAATATATGTAGATATAATGCAGAAGATGATTTATTCAATAATAAGTTAAAACAGATAAATTGTGCAAGTGACCCATATTATTGAGACTGATGTAAGACAGTTTCTGCACATCAATGTTAAAAAGCATAGACTCTGGGACAATAAATTTTGTAAGGTACATAGCATTTTATCTATATATCACTATTAATGTACATATGAAGTGGCCTATAAATTGTATCCCAGTCTGACTCTATATTTCTTTTACCAAGTTACATTTGACCCCCAGTATAGGGCTTTCAAGTTTATATTGCCCATGGGTTCATCAAGGTCATAGCAATTTGTTTGTTTGGGGAAGAGATGAACTCAAAGTTTGCAATAGAGTTGTTGTTGTTGTTGTATTGGGGTTTACTGTCGCTGCGATAGTATTTCAATCATATAGCGAAGTCCAGCTAATTACAGGTGGAGGAAGACCCCGAGTACACAGAGGTACCCGGGTAGAACCACCGACCTACCGCAAGCCAGCTGCAAGGCTTCCTCACATGAAAAACATGTCCCTACCGGGATGAGGGGCTCAGAGATTTGTAGTCCACGACTGTAACCGCTCAGCCACGTTGGCCCCTGCAATAGAGTATGCAGTGGCCTATATTAAGTAACTCAAATTAAGGAGTAATCTGGTAGCCCTGTAAGTGAGGGGTCCCAGGTTCAAGTTTTTTGGTCTAGCTGTACAGCTTCCTCACCTTGTCTCACAGATGCATACATGTATTACCAAATGTATCATCTAAAAAAAGATTGACTTAACAAATAAAATGTGATGATGCAACCATAATAATACTTATTTTTGGATGCAGTTGATACTATTTGTGTATCTTCAACAGGGATGCAAGAGTGTAGGACCCAAGTTATGTCAACTATGTATGCAATTTCAACGTCCTTTTGTGAGTCTGTCATCTCAAGTTTGCTTAATTGATCACAGGACTTTTCCCCCTACACACCTTTTGAACCTGTCCTGTAACCTGATATGCAAAACATGATTTAACTGAAACCTCTACCTCTAATTTATGTAACTCCCAGATTGCTTGAGATTGAAATTGAACAAGAAAACCACTGCAGTTAATAAGACTGAGCTGGAATTAAAATGCAAGATATTTACGAAATTTATGTAAAAATCTCGGATTGAAATAAACATTTTAGAAGCGCAATTTAGGATATTATTAGGGGGAAACGTAAATGGAATAAATTAAAATAGGAAAGAATTTTTGTTACTTGTGATGTTTTTTTTTATACCCCCATGAATGACAAGACATGGATTCACATGCAGCGGGATGGGCAGGCGGTGTCCTTTCAAGTTGTCTGCTTTCTAACTCTTAGAAATGTGAACCGATCTTTGCCAAAGTATGGACACAATGTCTTGGCCAAGTTTGATAACCAGTAAGAATATCAATACACTTCAGAGTTATGACCTTTGAATTGATGAGAAACTGCAAAAGTAATAGTGACCAGGCTTTAACATGGATAGAATTGAAATAATTATGATCATTACAAAACTTGGTCACAATGTGTATGGACACAAAATCTCGGCACTTCTTGATACCCATTCAGAGTAGAGTTATGGCCCTTAAATTGATGAAAAATTAACAGTGCCAGCTGCCTAACACAAACAAACATGAATTGATATTTACCAAACTTTGTCACAATGTGTATAAGCAAAATACTTCAGTCAAGTTTGATAACCACGCCCAATAGTTATGGCCCTTGAATTGAAAAAAATTGCAAAATTATCAGTATCAGTTTACATTTATCTGCTCTTACAAATGTGAGCCAAACTTTGCCAAAGTTGGTCACAATCTGTACTGGCACTGTATCTCAGCCAAATTTGATATTCAGCCAGAAATGTTTGGACCTCCAGAATTATGGCCCTTAAATAGATAAAATTGCAAGATATGCAAATTAAGATTCTTTGAATTGACCATATAAAATGCATTTACAACTCTGGGCATTTTTGATGCAAGATCTTACAAAAGTTTGGGTTACGTTATTTTTATGCAAATGATTCTTTGAAGGATTTCACCTTCTGGCAATTATGATACAACTCAACCTACAATGTGTGTCATTTATTAACCCTTACAATGCCGTGGGTATTTTGTCCATCTTTACAACCAGTGCAGACCAAGACCAGCCTGGACATCCATATAGTCAAATCATGGCCCAATCAATGAAAATTGCCATAGTTACGTAGGGGTGGGGGTCTTCTCATATTCCTTCCTTTTTCTTAACTGTTTTTAATTCACAATCCAACGATTCCAGATGGTGTCTTTGAATTTTTTCATTTTTTCCTCTTCTTCTTTTCAGATTTTCCAGGGAGGATTCATTGGTTTTTCCAGGGGGAGGGGGTCCCAACAATTCTGCCAAGGGGTGTTGGGGGGGTTCTTTTTTTCTCTCCTCTTCTTCTTTTTGGATCTTCCAGGGTGGGTAAGACCCCTGGACCCCCCTTCTAGATTCACACATAATATAAACAACAAGAGAATGTGTTACTTTTTCAATGATCAAGCATAGAGCTATTGGTCATAATTTTCAGTTTTACAGACCCTCCCTGCCCTGTACAGCTGAATTAGATTCTTTCTAAAACAAATTAAACAAAAGAAAAAAACATACAAAAATTGAATTGTTTAGGGAATGTAACATATAAGTTCATGATTAATTAATTTGCTTTTTAATATATCTTTTTTTTCATTATTATTTTATTTTGAAATAGGAATGCCAACTGCACATAATACCCTCTATACTGAGATTTTATTAAAAACAATTAAGGAACAAAACTGTTTACCTAATTTTATTTTGCAAAAAAAAAATGGCCAAAACTTTATTTTATAACAATTGCTGTATTATGGACTTGTAAAACAATGGAATTTAAGAAGGAAAAATCTTACTTTTAATTTGTTTGAACTCAAAAACACAAACCATGAAATTTTGACAGATTACTCGTTTTTTTGAGTGTCAGTTGATGAATGGTTGAGAATAAAGCAACGAAACAACCATGTAGGTCTTCTTCTTATAATGAATTACACATGTTTTACAAGCCATACAGAGGTCATTGGTATTTGTTAGCAAAAATACATTCAATTAGGTCATGTGATATCAGTCATATTATCTTAATTGGGAATAAACTTTTACCAATATTATTTTATATATTTTATATATCTTCTACGTCAAGAGGGAAACAAGTTTTTACAAATTATACTATTCCTGTATGGTTCCTGAGTTGTACCAGTACTTTTATCATCAAACATTCACCACATGTCACTTTACATTTTGTTGTTTTTTAGTGCTGACTGTAAACATGCCATTCTTATCATGAGTGATGCAGTACTTTGTGTCTGGTGTCTTGAAAATGCACAACCTAGGTAGACATTATCCTCACATGCCTAGGGTTAGTACTCAATGACATGGGGACTTTAATATAAATTTAAAAATAAGCGCTACCATGGAATGAATGACATGCCCCCACGGAGGGCCTTAGACCTTGGGGTTCAAGATCATTTGAAGGTCAAGGTCACCTGGCAGGTAGAGCTCATCAAGGTGCATAAACCTGTCAAATTTGTGGGCTATAGGTGAAAGAACTTTCGTGTTATGGTCAAAGTTTAAGTTTTGTGACAAACACACAGACCAAAAACAATATGCCCCCTGCATCGTAGAATAAAATAAAAATAAAAGAAGGGTTATTCTTGTGATAAAGGATTTATTTAAAGACTAAAAAATGCCTGACTGGATCTTGAAATCATCAAGAGAAAATCTCTTTTGAATAGTAATCACAATTATACTTTTAGATACATACAATTTTCTATTTTATCAATTGCCAGAAATTAGACTTTAATGTTACCTTTCCAAGTTATTACCACATAGAGAGAAAAAAATGCAGTCAATTAATTTCCCAGCTCCATTAATTTGTTTTTTGTTTATCTATTTACTTAAAGAAAAAGAAATAGACCCCCCTTGCAGTAAATTGCATGTAAGTGAAAAAACATAAAAAACATGCACCTGTCAACTTGTTTCAAGGTTTCCTCATGCAGACCTTTTTATTTATAATCTCTGTTACAATCAGACTTTAGAAATGTTACCTTTCCAAGTTTATCTTATCTCCGTCAGTCTGTTTTACCGGGGGAACCCTGAATTGTATGGGTCCCATTGTATGACAGCATTGTTTGGTCTAACTGTACACAGTTATTAGGACTTGTGATGTTATTTCATGTCACTTGTCATATCAGATGGACTTTAATATCTGTACCGCATTCATAAAGAAGTCTAGGATGAAATGGATTCTTTTTCTTTGTAATACAATCAAGTCTTTAAATGTGTTTTTTACTCTTCTGTTCACCCTTTGGGAAGTAATGGATTGTAACGAAGGATGAAAACTGGCGATCAAGATTAAAGATGGATGGTGATTGAGGATCCATGACAAGATTTCTAGTCAAAGAACAGGATATCTGGTATTTCTACTGGTTGAACTCAACTAATGATTCACCGCTTGACCTCCCTGTTGTCAGCCAGGTTATTTAGGGTTACCTTTACTATTTTGTTCCATATTTTACCATACGAAAACCAGATCAGAATGAAAGCAATTTTCTGCCAGTAATATAAGTGTACCTCCTCATTTGCTAAAGTACCTCAGAGTAGTCAAAAGTATAAAACCTGGTCAGCCTGTGAGTGGACTTTTCCAGTTTTTGCAGTGAAAATTTTAAAGCAGCTTTCCTCTTTGTTAGGAGATTATATTCCATTTATGACTAGGTCAGCTTCTCACATACAGTATCATAACAAACTCCTATGATCTTTCATGTAAATTAGGTCAACCACTGATCACATGATATCTCTGTATCACGATTGGATGATTTGGTCATCTAATTTGAATATATATGTAAAACAGGAAAGGTGCATTACTAATCTGCGATCAGTGTAGACATCAGCTGCTATTTCAAATATTGTTTGGAAAATAGAAATCAGATAATATTATCATTTTTTTAGCATGAACGCAAGTAGGAATTAAGGTCATAATTTACTTGCTGTTATGGTCTAATTTTATTCTGTTTATTACAATTACACAATTACAAATTCTCTATAGCATTATATTGTGAATTACACGTATATTGGTTAATCAATATTTATTGTATAAAAGATTCTTGTTTTCAGATAAAGGACTAAAATTTCAATATCGTAAAATTCTAGGTTTTATAAAGAAAATGTGCAGGACCAACATGTTGCTCTTGCAAACTCCATTGCTTTCATATCAACATGCTTTCTGATAGCATTCTTTCCTTATATAGCTATTGGTTTCCGGATTGAGTGACTTGCACATTTCAATATGCACAGTACACTATAGCATTTGCTACAAATGAAATATTATTAAGTCTTGTAATGGATTTATATGAATACGGAATGTACACACTTCAAATAATCCTGTGCTCTAGTGAAAACCAAAATAACAGTCTGTAACTGTTGACATCTCTTGCTTACGTGAAACATGTTAGATTTAATGCCATTTTGTCTTTGAAGTATTTTTGGCTTTATAACTGTACTTAAAGCTCTTTTCAGTTTAATCTTGGGAGGGATCCAAAATATCCAGTTTAAGTTCTCGAATAAAGGATGGGCATTGCCAAAAACGGACTCTTATCCTGCATCAAAATGAAGTAAATTGAAAGGTATTGTCAATACATTTTTAAAGGGCTGTTTGAAAGGTCACACGGTGTTATCATTCAGCAATAAATCAGTGGCATTCAATCCTACCTCGACATGCTGGGCGGGCAGAGTTGGGCAAAAGTAAACGACAGTTAGTCCATGAGGATTGATATGTTGATTTTAATAGTATTTAACACCATTTCTTGACAAGGTACCACTGGCTGTATATATTACAGCTATATGAAGCTGTTGACATCTCTGCCAAGAGGTGCTTGGTATATAAGTTGTTGTTGTTGTATTGGGGTTTACCATCGTTCGTTGCGATAGTATTTCAATCATATAGTGACGTCCAGCTAATTACAGGTGGAGGAAGACCCCAAGTACACAGAGGTACCCGGGTAGAACCACCGACCTACCGCAAGCCAGCTGGAAGGCTTCCTCACATGAAAAATCCGAAGTCCCTACCGGGATTCGAACCCACAGCGGTGAGGGGGGTATATAAGTGGAAAAATGTCAGAAGGGTTGAATATCTACCATATCCTCTGCATGATGGAATTAATGACCAGGATTTTTGTTTGGATGGTTTAAAACCTTGTGTCACTTTCATTAAAAATTACAAAAAAATAAAATTGTAATCTATCATTTAACTTTGATGAAAAATTGACCATGTTGGAAGTCTTGCCCCTATTGAAAATACCTGGATAAAAAAAAAAAAATTATTAATGAGATAAGCAGTTGAAATATACACTCTTAAATTATCTATATTTTAGCAGCACTATATGTTAATACACATTCACTTTAAAGTCCTAGAGTATATTATTCTTCAGTCAAACCCACCTTCAGTTGCAAGTACAGGAAGTGAGAGAAAAGGACTGCTTAATCCATGTGGTTACTAAGCAGAGGTAAAATTGGTGAATTTAATTTTACTTACAACCCCTTTTTCTTGCATCATAAAACTGGCTGCTTAATAGAGGGTAGGCTGCTTGGTACAAATGGCTTTAGACACAGGTTAAGCTGTAGGTGTGATACAGATGGCTTTTGACACAGGTTCAGCTGTAGGGTGTAGTTCAGTGTGATACAGATGGCTTTAGACACAGGTTCAGCTGTAGGGTGTAGTTCAGTGTGATACAGATGGCTTTAGACACAGGTTCAGCTGTAGGGTGTAGTTCAGTGTGATACAGATGGCTTTAGACACAGGTTCAGCTGTAGGGTGTAGTTCAGTGTGATACAGATGGCTTTAGACACAGGTTCAGCAGTAGGTTGTAGTTCAGTGCGATACAGATGGCTTTAGACACAGGTTCAGCTGTAGGGTGTAGTTCAGTGTTATACAGATGGCTTTAGACACAGGTTCAGCTGTAGGGTGTAGTTCAGTGTGATACAGATGGCTTTAGACACAGGTTCAGCTGTAGGGTGTGGTACAGATAGCCTTTGACACAGGTTCAGCTGTAGGGTGTGGTACAGATGGCTTTTGACACAGGTTCAGCTGTAGGGTGTGGTACAGATGGCTTTAGACACAGGTTCAGCTGTAGGGTGTGGTACAGATGGCTTTTGACACAGGTTCAGCTGTAGGGTGTGGTACAGATGGCTTTTGACACAGGTTCAGCTGTAGGGTGTGGTACAGATGGCTTTTGACACAGGTCCAGCTGTAGGGTGTAGTTCAGTGTGATACAGATGGCTTTAGACACAGGTTCAGCTGTAGGGTGTGGTACAGATGGCTTTTGACACAGGTTCAGCTGTAGGGTGTGGTACAGATGGCTTTAGACACAGGTTCAGCTGTAGGGTGTGGTACAGATGGCTTTAGACACAGGTTCAGCTGTAGGGTGTGGTACAGATGGCTTTTGACACAGGTTCAGCTGTAGGGTGTGGTACAGATGGCTTTAGAAACAGGTTCAGCTGTAGGGTGTGGTACAGATGCTTTTGAACAGGTCAGTGTAGGGTGTGGTACAGATGGCTTTTGACACAGGTTCAGCTGTAGGGTGTGGTACAGATGGCTTTTGACACAGGTTCAGCTGTAGGGTGTAGTTCAGTGTGATACAGTGGCTTTAGACACAGGTTCAGCTGTAGGGGTTTAGTATCCTTTATTATATCCATGTGGGTTTAGCAATACTGTACAACAGCTTGGCAGCTGCCTCATGATTGCCTAATTTTGTTGTTTACTTTCCAGCTCAAAGAAGTGGAACCAGGTTTCATCACATTTAATTATCTTGATAACAGTCATTTCACCTTCCTCAGAAATATCAAAGACATATTAAACAGAGATAAGAAACTCCTGTAAGAGCCAGTGGAAAATATTGTTTATGCACAGAGCAGATAAATCAGACACAGGTTCAGTAATGTTTGTTCTCTTGTAAGATACAATTTACTTTTATATATCTTCAATAGAAATGGAGATATTTGAAAATGTGACTTTTTGAGAATTGGACAATTTGTTATGTGCTTTTGTGAGATTTAGACTAGGCTAATCCTTGTTTTAATTGGTTATTTGGAAAAATGACCCAAATAATCTTTGCGCAAATTTACTTGGACCTGTATTTACTCCGGTGTTAAAAGTCTTGGCATCCATCCACATAGCTAGTCTGTTGGTTAAATCATCTTGTGCTGTGCCATAACTAACACAAACCGGTCCTCAGCAACCTGCTTAACTGTTATTTTCCTGTATTGCTCAACAAATGACTCTATGACAGAGTTGAAAATATCTGTTCGTTCCAAGACAGGGGTCATCTTCGATAGAGAATCTGCCATCTATGAATCGGTGAAACCACCTGTGGGCAGGAAGACTCACCATAAATTTTATGTAAATCTGCTCTGGTCTCTGATTTACCGAGTTTTATGTAGATTTTGGTAACAGCACACAGCTCTTCAACTGTATCGTCCTCCATCCTTGACAACACGGGCATTTTCAGCAAAATGACATCATCAAATACATTATGACATCATGATAATAAAAATTTACTAAAATTGTTAGAAAAGAGTTGCCTTTTACTGTACACTAGTAACCTGACTGGGATTCAAACCTATAGAAGTTTGAGGGCTATTATATGTGATTGCAATTCAGTGATAGTATAAACATCACACAGCCCATAGAGGTCCCAGGTCAGAAATGTATAAGAAAGTAACAATGTGTGCCTTTTGATGTCATGAAATCTTGAATAAAATCTTGTATGTCATATAAACAGCTCAGACTGATGTCACCATGACAACGTAATGTCTGATTTTTAGAGCAATGATGATGATACAGAATCAAAATTATATACAGAATGTTGGACTGTTTTTAAGATATCCTTGTGTAAAGTAGGTCATTAGGCTAATAGCCACCTAAGTACAGTGTCATTTTTCATTCTCGCAAATATGTCCTGAAATAATTTATACTGGTTTTAAATTTACTGAATCATACAATTATAGCAAATTACAATATGGAGTGTTTATAAGCTTTTGCTGTTTGTATGAGCATACACATTTCAGCAAAGGGGTTTGACATGAAAGGAGGTGGGGAGGGGGGGGTGGGAGGGCTATATTATATATATAGTGATTTATGACCTTCCCACTTTTGTGTCAAACCCCTTTCTTGTCAAACCCAAAATTTGCATGGCAGCATGAACTGTATGCATTACATGTGCATAGTTCCTTTCTCATTTTGTGGAATAGCAATGAAACTTGGCCATGTGGTTAGAGCGTCCCCAGAATCGGGAGGTCATGGGTTCAATCCCCAGCTGTGACATACTAAATTTGTAAAAAATACTTCAAGAGCAGCACATAATTTTCTTTAGCATACCAATTTGTATGCCTGTGTATGTTTAATAGTGCTCTTACAGTTTGGTATTGATAATAAGAGGTTCAGTTGAAAAAGGAAGAAGAAACTGCTTTGTGATAAACCAAAAATGTCAGGGGAAGATTTATATGTAAATAGCAGTCTTTATGTTAACTTGATATAAAAAAGAAGTTTCAAAAGATATATGTATTGGAAAACGTATATGAACTATTTTGTGGAGACCTTCTAACCATGTGAGGTCTTGAATTAGTGCCAAATGGGGCCCCTGTACCTTGGTACTCATCTGTCACCACTGTGGTCAAGGTAGACAATATAGCTGAGTATCATTATAGGCTAGATTCATTTATAGACAAAATATTAGCCCACGGAGGGCTGTCTTTAAGTTTGAAATAAACAATGTTCTGTCGGGTTTTTTTAAACCAAAGTGGAGATTCTAATTGTTTGAGACAAAACCTGTTTCAATATGCATAATTCTGCAGTGTGTACATTGGAATGAAGACGTTGTGGTCTAAGTCCAGATATCACCATTATATTGAGTTAACTATATGCACCCCCTTGTTTGACAGTGTAGCTCGAGTAATTTTAAAGATAAGCAAGACTTATCATTCATTTTCGGAACCTAAAACAATTAAAACTCAGAATAATGCTTCACCTCTAAAAAATGTATTTTGACACATTGACAAACAGAGCAGACCCTGATCAGACAGCTCCTTCCTACATCTCTAACCAGGGTCTCCTCTGTTTGCTTGTACAATATTGTAGCTCTGATTCTAAACAGTGTACAAGGCAATGAGGAGTTCATTCTTTCATGATTATATCATTTAAGATTTTGAAAATTAATAATCATCAAGTCATAATTTTGTACACAAATATATGTTAGGTAAAGGGTCAAACTAGGCGGTACACATGTGTTTATGAACAGTCATCTGAAAAAGTCATGTCAAGGATTTGATGTTAATCTTTGGATACCACTTTATTATAAATCAATTATAACCCTTTCCCTCATATAGACTCATTTTGACGCATTTAATAGGTACCACATAAAGCCTGATCTGCAGAAAACCACAGTTAAACCTTTAACCAAATTTAATTGTAAAATCCTCATTACCAGACCACTGAGGAGCAGCGAACAGCATAAACCTGATCAGCCTGCGAGTTACTCGCAGGCTGATCTGGTTTTATGCTGTTCGCATAGGTCTTTTCATGGTTTCCTCTATGAGGGAAAGGGATAATTAAGAATCAGTGGTCATAGTTTTGCACTAAACTCCCATGTCTTATGGAGATATATCTATGTGATTTAAAATTCAAGGTGATATTGTTCATAGTTGTTGCTGTCATATAAAATTTATCAGTAGGCACATATCTTTCTTAAGTCAGAGAAACAGTTAACAAAACGTGGTATCAAAAATGTGCTGACAAGTAATTGATGGTAAATCTGATATCATTTTTATCATTTATCTGTCAGTTGTGTCATTTTTCTGTGTCAAAGTGCTGTGTGGTGATATTAGTCACTTCAGTTATAATTTGCTTGTTATTGATTACCTCTTAGTTATTGTTAACAAATATGTAAGATTTGGGGTTTGAGTAACTGAGATACATTGACATTAATGTGGAATAAGGGAGCATGATAAATAGATTTACAGCATATGTTTCACTGTGGAGCCGTCTAAATCATATATGAAATATTGACTAATTTGTTCAATGCTTCTAATTAACAGATATATCCCCTCCATCTTCCTGCATCAGGTTTAAGATATTTGCACTTGTGTTGAAAAGCTGAATAAATCAATTGAATGAGAGGGCTAAAAATGGTACAAAACAATTGTAACTCATGCTTTTTTTTTATTTGTAGTTACAATAATTTTGCACCATACCCTCATAGATAAATGCTTTATTTGCTTTCAGAAATGTAATATCACAAAAAATGAAAAAAAAAGATAGATGACAGATTATTCACAGACATTATTATGCACAAAAGTATTAACAGACTGCACTTTTTAAAAAGAAAATAGGTGAAAGGAAAAGTCTGTATGAACTGAGACAAATGAAAGGGAGAAAAATGAATTCACTTTGTTTGTACTGGATGATTTTAATTTGAAGCTGTCATTAAATACAAGCAAAATAATTAATGCTTGTGACATGGTACAGATTTAGAGCAGCCTATTGTGAAAGGTATCTCGCTTTTGTCATTTAACAGTGATCATCAGCATAAGCTAAGTGTCTTATTAAATGAAGAGAGATACACCATTTTCCCATCAATTTGTACCTTGTACCAGGTACTGAAATGTACTGAATGAGTACAGACCTCCCTGACTGAAAAATGCATGTAATGAAGTAGACTCAGACAGATGAAAATCCATTAATTTTTATCCCGTGATGAGAAATTGAGCCTAATTTGTCTCTATTTGACCTTTACACCGAAGGCAATACTGATGACAGGTGGTGGCACTCGGCACTTAAAGGTAAGACACTCATTACTGGTGTTGAGATGTTGCTCCGGTGATTTCAGGTGTTGCCTGCTACATAAGTCTGTTGAATATTCATGTTGTCTCTGCAAAATTTTTCATGTAGATAACATTTTCGTCTGTCTAATCTTCATGTCTTCTCTCTGTTTTCATGTCTGCAACATTTTCAAGGTTTCAAAGTAATGGCTGGAGCATTTTTGTATCGGCAGCTATTCTCATGTTTGCTACATTTATACTTGTCTGCATTAAAAACATTTGGCTGCATTAAGTTGTGTTTCAGCCCCTGTTGGTTCATACTGGCAAGGATTTTTTGTTATGAAGCCTCTGAGCTTGCATGCAGTCAAACTCCATCGCAGTAGTTACCTCCCCTTACAGTTGTCGATAAGTAGATTTCGGCTGATATAGGCCGGATTTACTATTTCACTTTTGACTTCAATTTTATATTTTATATTAATTTCATCATATTCCACGAAAATAACATTTGTGACTATGAGAAAAGTAAAAAATCAAATCAAATGATATTAATTTATAAAATTATGAGTGTTGGCCACATGGTTTCAACTATCATCACGTGACTTGTGTGGTGGCAGTGGTTAAAGTAGCGTAGCGTGACGTAACCGGTGTGTGGAGTTTGGCATGCAGTAGGTTGGTGGTTCTACATTGTGCAAGTAAGGGAGCTCTACTGTGACTAGAATTACTTATTATGTTGATATGTCAAAGGTATTGATTCATCTTTCCTTGACAAAATCCTGCACAGGTTTTGTTTAGTTTTGGAGTTGGTCAGTGCTGCAACAGATTATTCCAATCATGTAGTGACTTCAAGGTAACTACAGGTAGAGGAAGAAGCAGAGTGTCACCTGTGTACAAACACCCTTCACCTGAAAGCCAGCCGGAAGGCTTCCTAGCATAAAAATATATAGAGACCAGACTGGGACTCGCACTCACAGTCATGAGGGGCTAAATTATTAAGTACTTGGTGAAAGTCCAGTCTAACAGGCTAGTCACAGTCCTAAACGATAAAGATCAGAATGCTTTTAGTTCCATGTTATGTTATTAGCCTAGATCCCAATCTTTGTGTCAGCTGTGACTGCTATTAGGCAGATACTGATATGGAAAATAATCGAGGTTTCATTTTGAACCTCAAAAAAAAAAAAAAAAAGATATGGGAAATAGATTGGGCAATTTTCACAGGGATCAAAACTGTTTTATACACAATATTTAAGCTGTCTGAGAAAATAAAAGCTTTTTGTTTACTCCGAATTGTAAATCATTATCCATTTAACCACAAGCTGATTTTATTCCCATGTGAGCATGTTGTGATATTTGAGAGACTGGATACCTGATACAGTGTAAATGTCTTGATTTAAGATTTAGTCATTGGGAAAGAAAAGTAAAGATGTCAAGGGATTCTAGAGGTCGGCCAGTTCAGAAATCCGTGGACCACCTGTAACAAGACAGTGTGTCTTTGTATGTCACAATCTTCAATATTTGCTTATTAACCTTTGTTAGATAGTCTTAAATTTGCCATGGGAATGGATGATGGGAACAGTGGATAAATTGTGTATACTGGTGACATAACTATAAAAAAGCTTTTATGTGAATTTGTCTTAATGTATATTAAAGGCTTTCAGAGAGATAGAAAGTGCATTGAGAGAGATTTTTATGAGGTATAATATGTATTTGTATTGATCCTGTGGCCTAGTGGTTAAGGCATCCACTTTGGGAATGAGAGGTCAAAGGTTCAATCCCTGGCAGGGGAACGTTCTGATATGACTGTTTGGTGAGCCGCCAGCTAATTAAATAATGGTTACTGGTTGTCTTCTTGCCTGGTGCCTGGCATATTGGAGGAAACTGGGGAGATACTTATGAAAGCAAAGAGTCAAAACTGGCTGGCCCTTTTAATAGGGATGACACTGTAATAAAAAAACACTTTACCTTTTTACATATTTGTATATCTGTTATGAAGTAAGTTTGTGGTAATAAAACAAGATGGTATCCTGTGTATTTCTGATAGTCCTAAGATTTTAAGATATTAAAACATAAAGAAACACTGTTTTATATTTAGACATAATGAAACTCTGTTAGTTAATGTATTTTGAAAGTATGAAACTTTATGATTAGTTGACGCAAGCTTATCAAGCTTTGAAGTTCTTACCCAGTGGCATTTACTTTGATGGATTGATATAAATGGGTTTTTTTATGTAGTGGAATGATACCAGTCTCTCGTTGTTACAAGAGTATTGAAATTTGTCAAAACTGTAATGGTATTAAACAAGTTTGTGTGGAGAATATTTATTTTTTCTCCAGTCATTGCCTATAGTACAGAAAACTTCTTTTGTTTTCTATAATTTGATAGATATGGAGGTTCAGAACTCAAATATATCTGTTAGGGTGTTAACAGTTTGTAAGAATAATAAAGGCTAGATTAATTGATCTGAAAAGGTATGACTCTTGCACTGTGGCACTTTGGTTTTAGTGTTAACCGACTGAAAATGGTAGGATACCAGTATGATGTTGAAGGGTCAGGGTCTCCAATGATCTAAATGGTATGATATCAATGTTATGTCAAAGAAATCAATGTTTCAAATAACCAATATGGTAGTCCAGAGTGTCCAGTGATCTAAATGGTAGAATTCCAGTCTAATGCCAGGATGGTAGTCAAGGGATCAGAGTGTCCTATGATCTAAATGGTATGATACTAAGCTAAATTGGAAGGGTTTAGAGTGCCCAGTGGTCTTCATAGTAGGATACCAGTCTTAAATCAAAGGGATCAGAGTGCCCAATGGTACTAGTCTAAAGCCAAAGGGACCAGAGTGCCCAATGGTACTAGTCTAAAGCCAAAGGGATCAGAGTATCCAATGGTACTAGCCTATAGTTAAAGGCATCAGAGTGCCCAATGGTACTAGTCTAAAGCCAAAGGGATCAGAGTGCCTACTGGTACTAGCCTATAGTCAAAGGGATCAGAGTACCCAATGGTACTAGCCTATAGTCAAAGGGATCAGAGTGCACAATGGTACTAGTCTATAGCCAAAGGAATCAGAGTGCCCAATGGTACTAGTCTAAAGCCAAAGGGATCAGAGTACCCAATGGTACTAGCTTATAGTCAAAGGAATCAGAGTGCCCAATGGTACTAGTCTAAAGCCAAAGGGATCAGAGTGCACAATGGTACTAGCCTATAGCCAAAGGGATCAGAGTGCCCAATGGTATTAGTCTATAGTCAAATGGATCAGGGTGCCCAATGTTTTAAATGGTAAGATATGATTCTTAAGTCAAAGGGATCAGAAGAAACATCTCAAGTGGATTCTGTAGGTCCATGGTATAGTTTGCATTGGTATTTTTAAGCAAAAATGGTATCATTCCTCATTTCAGTATGATATTAAGATATGGCCGCCACATTGTGTCCCTGTAATTTATTTTATGTCTTATAATGATGACATATATAATATTTTCTTATGATTATGAACATGCAAAAATGATTATACCACAAATTAATTCTAGGACAGTGTCAGAATCTGACTTTTGGGAATTTCATGCATGCAAAAAATTGTACAGAGATTTATGGAGTTAGAGCCCTTGATTTATGAATACGTTGAGTATGTGACCTTTGTCGGAGCTTCTTTAATTTGTTCACCTAGGAGGAGAGATCAAGGTGTTGTGATGTCATCACGAAGTGTCTCTGGTAGCAACTCAGTCATCAATTACAATGGACGCTGAATGCAACACCGCCATATGTGTTATCTCAGCAGTTGAATTGTTAGGAGAATTTGCCATTCTTCTTCCTGTTTTGCTCTTCCTGAATTTGGTTTTGATTTATTATATCATGTTTTGATGTTACTGATGTTGAAAAATTCAAAAAAAGTTTAATCAACTGGAAAAAGCTCATTACTAGTATTTAAATCATGATGAAAAAGCAACAATGAAACAGCATCCTAGTTTTTTCTTTCTTTAAAAAGTAAAATATGAGCTACAATACTGTATGTTCTATATGACACAGAGGGATTATGTTGAATCTAGATTTGGCTAGCAAGACTGTGTTACAGTAGATCTACATTGTATTAATAAAATAACATGGTAAGTTTTATTTATACATACATAATTATCATACTTTCTTGTTCTGATTTTGATCATTGAAGTGTTAACCAAATTAGCTAAATTTGCAGGCTGTTTTCTGACATATTTAACTTGAATGGTGCTTTTAATTGAAATCAAAGAAAAGTTTACAACACCAACAGTCCTGAAGTCTGATTATCCACACTGAAGTGGATGCATATAAATAAAGGAAGAATGACACATGCCTGTCCATGTTTTTATACAAAAATATTCATTATGCATGTATACTCAAGTATATGTATGTTACTATCATGGTTTAGTCATTTTATCTTTTTTGTGGTATATTAAAATATTATCATTTCATGCTTACTTTGTGTATATCAGAGGACCATAGAATTTCCTGGGTACCCCTTAAATTAACTGGATCCTCCAGGTTGTTCCCATTGTAAGTGAAGCATGGTTTTAAGAGAGATAAAGACTGTCCAAACAGTGTGGTCTTAAGCAAATGACAGGGCCTGATACACCTACCACCATGCACATATTATAGGAAATAAATCAATAGTTTGCCTATAATTCAGTCTATATAGTCATTATTTACTTTATGTGTGTATATATACCTCTATCAGCCATATAGGGAGATTTCTGTCGCGTCTAATGATCCTTGTACTTCTTGTTCATAATATACTACAGTGACATACCTATTCGCTAGTTCTTCTCTAGTGTTCAATCACTTCTGATAAAAATAAAGGGGGCTGGACTTTTATTTTGGATTTTATTCATCATTCCATGGTTAGGAGTTTATATCAGGGATTAGGTAAGCTTTGAAGAGGGATTTTAGCTTCGGAGGTATTTTGTTTGTGCAGCGTGGGATCTTAAGGTTTTTTATTTATGTTTAGACAGGCAAATTCAGTCAGATTGCTGGGTTATTGAAATATTCGGTGGGACTATGTGTGTTTTTTATTTGTATGGCTAGACAGGCTTCGATTGTTTTCGGTCTTAAACCATTTTGGACCTGTTTTCAGTGTAGTCAATAACGGGGTTATATTCAGCCACTTTATGAGAGGATTTTAAGACGTATGGAGTGATATGGACTGTGTTTTCTGTGCTGGATTTAGTGGGCACTCAATGATCTGGTATGTAAAATCTTCTGAAATTTATTTTTGTGTTTATATGATAGACTGAAATATTAACATTAAGTCTGTGAAAGGCTTCAGTATGCCTTGAAAATATGTATCTGAACTGTCCAGTACAGTAGCATGTATATCATATAACTTAAATGATAGTAATTTTTTAAACATCCAGATAAATGGATAATTACAGTGCATGGAATTATTACCATACAAAGTATAGATCCATTATAATGCTGTTACAGGGGTCCAAGCCAAGTAACTGTGTTAAATTGGACTCTGTGATAACATTAACAAATGAATGAGTTTTGGACCATGTGAATATTGGTACTGTGTGGCTCTGTTATAACATGTTCCATTATAACACAGACACCCAATATAATACAGTCCAACATATAAGCCAAAGTCTTTATTTAGTAATTTATTTAGTTAATGTAAGTATATTTTCACACAGTTACAAATTGTCCAATATAATGTGGCATCTAGACTTGGACCTCAAATGGAGTGTTATAATGGAGCTGCAGTAAGTATGGTCCAATATAATGTGGTATCTAGATTTGGTCCTCAAATGTAATGTTATAATAGAGCTGTAGTTATAGTGTGGTCCAATATAATGTTGTATCTAGATTTGGTCCTCAAATGTAATGTTATAATCGAGCTGTAGTTATAGTGTGGTCCAATATAATGTGGTATCTAGATTTGGACTCAAATGTAATGTTATAATGGAGCTGCAGTTATAGTATGGTCCAATATAATGTGGTATCTAGATTTGGACCTCAAATGTAATGTTATAATGAGCTGCATCATCAAATGTAATGTTATAATAGAGCTGCAGTTATAGTGTGGTCCAATATAATGTGGTATCTAGATTTGGACATCAAATGTAATGTTATAATGAGCTGCAGTTATAGTGTGGTCCAATATAATGTATAATAGAGCTGCAGTTATAGTGTGGTCCAATATAATGTGGTATCTAGATTTGGACCTCAAATGTAATGTTATAATGGAGCAGCTCATCCTTTCTCCCACTAAAAGGAAGTATTGGAACAAGTTTTAAAGCTAAAACTCTGTCAAACTTACAATAAACTTTAAAGTATCAACCCTGAACACCCTGCAATTTCCTGGTTTCACATTGCTTTATAACATACAGTATTTTTTGATGACCCTCATGTCTATAAAAGGTGGTTCAGTGGTTACATATGTGACTGTTGACCCGAAGGTTGTGTGTTTGAACCCCATTTATATAATTCATGGCCATCCCAGGTACAAACTATTGGCTCAACCCAAAAACTATCAAGAGGGATCAGTAAAAATTGTAAAACCTTTATATTCCATATTCCTTGATGTGCCATAATTTCTTCTGTAATTGGGATTGGCACCAGATCAATGTATATCCAGAAAATAAATTTAACACATAAGAAAGTAGCAAATTTGTATCTAGAAATAGCTACTGTTGGGGATTTATATATCATTAGCAAAATATAGATATTTTCTCCATTTAACACTCACTTTAGTAGTACTGTGAATAGAGGAATTACTTTGTCCTGTTCATCTTGGGACATCTGGATATCACTAATTCAACCCTTTACCTCATGAATATTCATATTCAAATTTAAGACTTAATGGATATTAATTTACGGAAATTTAAATGGTATATGAAACAGTGTTTGCCATGTAGACTGTGTAGAATCAAAGTTATGCATACAGAGGAAACCTTGATCAGAAAGCTCCTTTAAGGACCTGTCATATCTAGGTCAGCTCCATTTGGCAGTCTATATGAGGTAAAGGGTTAAGGAGTGAATGGAAAATCAATTGACAAAAAAATAAAGTCAATATATTGATATCGTCTCTATCAATCACAGCCCTCAAGGTTTGGGACTCATCCTGAAACTTGATCAAAAATGGGTTGTTAGATTGAACAGGTTGGATCAGTCAGTTTTCATAATTATGATAGACAGCTAATTCTAGATATGCTTTGCCATTTGTTACATAACCTGATGAGCTTACACCTGCCAGAGAAGATTAAATGTAATCATTTTGTTGACTTAATCTCCATTACATTATGTAGGCAAGAGTTTGGTGTTTAACATACATAACTTCTTAAATGCAGAATATAAAGGATGTATTTATGATGAGAAAATTGATAATAACTCTGAAATATCTCAAGCATGGCAGAAATATTTGCAGTGATTTATCAGAGTTTTGGTGTATCTATGTATCATGTCCCTCCAAATTACTGTACTTGGTATCAAAATTCAGTAGATTATACAATGCTAGAATGCTGGAAATCTTACCTTGGTTTGAAAATCTGCATAGAAAATGATGACATTATGTAAAATTTACATTTTTGGCTCCAATTTTATGTAAAAGGATACAGGTCCCACTAATCTCAATTAAAGTGAGTATGGCAGTCTGTTGCATGAAAGACATAAAAGGGCATGTTATATGACTCTGTGAAATCATTACCCCACCCACCCACAGAGCCTTGTTGCAGGGCAAGCTATGAGCTTAATTGGTTTCGTGTTTTAAACACAGACAGTGTTTTGTGTAAATGATTATATTAATTACATTAAAATGAGGAGCCAGTTAATATTCCTTCACTTTTCCATTTTTTATGCATCATATTGTCATGTCTGCCTGCTCTAATATAAGCTTGGTAAACTCACCACAATAGCAGTTTCAGCAGTTTCATGTGTGTATGTTCATCTGTCCAGTAACTTTGTCGTGTTACAAATAATTCTTTTTAATGGGACATTATGCATCAGTTGAACACTTTCAGGTTATGATCACCATAATTATTCAAGGTCATATTTATCAAAACTATGTAATACTTGTTTACCATGTTGGGACACTGTCTTACATGGATAATCTGGGTGGTCAAGGTCACCATTCAAAGTCTTACTTGTCAAAAATACATACAATTTAGCTTATTTAGGCTGTAAAATTTGTCATGCATGACTAGATCAATTTTCAAATAAATTGGTACAAATGTTCACTGTAATATAATGACATGGGGGAACAGTTCAAGGTCAGGGTTACCATTCAAGGTCAGACATGTCAAAAACCACATAAGATTCAGTTTACCTGGTCTGTCACTTTGTGATGGATACTAGTTAACTATGGACTTGATTAGTCTAATCTGCCAGTAAGTAATGTAAAAACTGATCTTGTTTAAAACTTGTTATAAATGTTCCCTTGATAGTCCTGATGTTGTTACAGATATAATTATATTGTTCAACTCGTCTTCTGAATGTGAAACATCCTTAGAGCATACATCCTGTTTTATTCCAATATTTGTACTACAGGATTGGTCTTATAACCTTTGCCTCATAAATATTCATGCACAGATTTATGGCTTGATGAATTTCATCGACTGAACTTAACCCTTTTCCTCATATAGACTCATTTTGACGCACTCTATAGGTACCACATAAAGCCTGATCTGCAGAAAACCACAGTTAAACCTTACCAAATTTAATTACAAAATCCTCATTACCAGACCACTGAGGAGCAGCGAACAGCATAAAACCTGATCAGCCTGTGAGTTACTCGCAGGCTGATCTGGTTTTATGCTGTTCGCATAGGTCTTTTCATGGTATCCTCTATGAGGGAAAGGGTTAAAATGGTATATGAAACAATGGATTTTTTTTTGCTGTGCAGACTTAGCAGTAATCTGAGCTTAAGAGCAGAGGAGAATGGGTCTGCACAGATAAATTGCCAGTGTGTCAAAAACAGTCTATATAATCTAAAGAGATAAAGGGATCAAGATTATCAAATTTTCCTGACACAGGAAATTATTAAAGAAAATTCAAACTTGATAACTGCTGTATAAATCCTGAAATGCTTCTATAATTCTGTCTTTCTTACAAGACCTATAAATGTGCAAAAAAGATTTCTTATAAAAACATACTTAATCATGCAAGCAATTCTTTCAAAAGTTAAAAAACTAATTAAGTCATAATAAATATAATACTGATAGTTTAAGAGAAATCTATTTGATTTTGAAACATCTGTTGCAGGACACGAAGAAAAAAAAACTTAAAAAGAAATTAGTTTATTTACTGGTATTGGTTGAATGATTCTACCACATCTAAGATATATTTGTAATTTCTGATGGTTTGGTTGGGCAATGAAATGTGAGATTTTTTCCTAAAAAAACAAGGAGATAGGCTTGAAGATCAATGGTAAATGGTTTTAGGTTGGGTTTAACCAATATCTGTTTGAAGATACAGAAAATTGGGTGGCAGATTTTCCCATTAAGTTAGTTTCTTTTAATTGGTCACAGAGATCAAAAGATAGACCACCTTTGATCAAGGCCTGATGAATTGTTGCTTATATTAAGTCTTGCCCAATGTAACAAACCACAATAATACACTTGACAAACTCAAGGTCCCCCTGGCATGGTTTTGTCATGGCCTGTGTGAAGTTTTGTTCAGACTTTGGGACTGTTATTAACATTTTGTGGTTATGTCACTTTTATTACGATTTGTAAATCATTTTCCTCAAAGTCTGATGTGAAATTGGATGTATGTAACAATCTGTAACAAAAGGCACACTGAGGTGTCTGAAGGTTTATATGGCTTTAATTTTCATTGAATACATTACTATATCATCTGGAAGGGTATAACATGTAGAATATGTCTCGGGGTGTAAGTCAGGGACTTTAAGCTTTGGATTTTGTTCACAAGAGTAAGTGAGTTTCATTTTAAAGTAATTTGGTACCATTTTAAGATGCAAGATTTTATTATAACTATGGTATTATGTTTATCCTTTTAGAATGCAACATAGATTCATTATAATACACTTTCTTATAATGTAAAATGCAGTAATCTATGTTGTGATTTGTTAAGTTGACTTGTAGTACATTTTCTCAGAGTAAGACTGTGATCCAGTTTTATGCAGTATGTAAGACTTGGAACCCAAGTATAATGCTGTAATGGTACTGCACTACGGTATCCTTTAACCCTTTCCCTCATAGAGGAAACCATGAAAAGACCTATGCAAACAGCATAAAACCAGATCAGCCTGTGAGTTAAGGCTGATCAGGTTTTATGCTGTTCACTGCTCCTCAATGGTCTGGAAATGAGGACTTTATAATTAAATTTGGTAAGGTTTAATGTGGTTTTCTGCAGATCAGGCTTTATGTGATACCTATTGAGTACATCAAAATGAGTCTATATGAGGGAAAGGGTTAACCAAGGTTCAAAAGAATTTGTTTGCCCTCCTCTTAGCTAAACAGAGCACAATGTGCTCAAGGTGAGCTGTTCTGCAGATCATCTGTGTCCGTCTGCCAATGTCATCTTTTGTGTTGTTTATAAGACTGAAACCACTGGGTACTAAAGAAACTGATGAAACTTGGCACGAACGATCTTTAGGCGTGTGGTCCGTAAGTCACAAAAGTTTCTAAAATATGTACTTACTCCATGCAGAACTGTCGTTTCCATAGCAACAAACATATTAACATTATTCAAGAAGGAAAAACCCCCAGTGGGTCAGCTAGTTTCCTAATATTCTGTATTAGAAGGTTTCAAAATTCTTTTTTTACAAAACAAGTGGTCAGAATTTAATTTTATTTGGCAGAAATAGTCATCTCATGGTCCTCTTCTTTAATTTCTAAAATGAATTACATGAGACTCTTGGTGGTCAACTAGTTTCCTTTGATAGACAATTTTATTATTCTTCTTCTCTGAAACTACTTTCTGTCTCATCTGCTGTAAGCAGAGGTGACACATAGGAATCACTTTTCCATCGTCTGTCGTCCATCCACCTGTACATCCATCACACTTTTTCCATCACACTCCAGCAGGTGACACACGTGTTCCAAAGAACACTCTTGTTATTCACACTTATGATAACCTCTTGGATATGTTGTAAAATGAGGCCTACAAATGGTTGGCCTATAAGTGTTCTTATATAAATTGTTTTTAACTGAAAATTTGAACCTGGATGCTGCTGAAGGTAACCAAGTTAAATCAAGTGACCTAAAATGTTTAAATTTGGCTTATGGTACCCTGGTTCTTAGTGCCACCATGGCCCTCTTGTTAAATTTTTTGTTTGTAATGTGAAATAAGACTATCTTCTGTGGTTTCAAACACAGGGTGGTTACTTCATTGGGGATGTCACAATCTGACTAAAATGAATTGGTTTCCCTTACACAAAGGATGGTGCATCCTAATGAAACTGACACTATTTCAAAGTAACATTTAGAGTAGGTTTTATAAACAAATTGAATATAATAAACAGACTATACCAGTATGCGTCCACTGACCTTAGGAATGATAATTGAAATTAAAGTTCAAAACAGCATGAATTTATAACAATATACTTTCAGTACAAACTAAAAGGAAATTGAATGTCTGTTAACACCACCTTTGCCTGACATAAGTGGAAGAGATATGGAACCACACATTTCAGTAACCTCAGGCTATGTGAATAGAAAGTTTATTGAAGTTAACCATTTTGTTTGATAATAGATGTTAGTATCAAAAGTGAAAATTTATATCCAATTTGCAAAAACAGACTCAAAAAACATACACACTTAATAAAAACTGTAGTTATTTGAAGTTTTATTGAAACTGAGTATATTTTTATTGTTAATTCTTCTTTGCGGTTCCTGGGTTGGACCAGTACTAGTGCTGGCGAATATAGTGAAATTCTTTTGCCTCCAATTGGTTTTCAAGCCCACAACTTCGGACATGCAATCATGGTTGCTTACCATTGGACCACGACACCATGCATTTGATCTAGTTTGTTTTTTATTCATGATAGTTTTAAGATAAAACAAATTATAAAGGGCTTTTTATTTACCTTTTCTTTAAGTTCATCAATAAGATGTATTATTTTTATTATTTCATTTTTCTTCCTTTAATGAAATATCTAGAAATTATTTTTATTTATTTATAACTACTGATTTTATTTACCTAGACATTTAATTAGCCTTGAAATTGAGTCTATATGAGGTAAAAGGTTACAGACAAAACACTTAAATCAACACATAGAACACAAATACGTATATTGTAAATTAAAAAAAAATATCATCTAAGCTTAAGTCGCAGACATTAATTTAAACTTTCTATATACTGGATTTTCCTCCTGAATGATATATCTATTTCAATGACAATGTATCATTAAGCGAGACAGTTTATTGCTCAGGTACCCTTAAAGTGGCCATATTTATGAATCGTAAAATTGAATGTTATTGATTTAAGATTCATTGCTGGCGAACGAAATGATGAATTTTAAATATTAGCAAGTTAGACATAGTGAAGTGAGTGAGATTTAATTAAAATTTTGCCATATGAACCAAAGCAATTAATTGAACTCTAAATATCAGAGATTAATCATGGCTATATCTGGACCAGCATTTTAAACGGTCTGTGGTAGGGAGGGCTGTTGTTTATGTTAAAACATTTTTTTTTTTTGGTATCTCTGTCTGAAGATGATTAGGTTGTTGGTTTTTTTCTGCTGAAATTCATGTTGTTACAGTTTTACCTGAGTTGTTTAGATCACTGGATGTCTTTTTATTTTTGTCCACAATAAAGTTAATATTGGTTACTCTATCCTTGAGCTTATTCTCAAAGTGTTTATGGTTATAATTGTATATGAGCCCCTTTGGCTAATTTCTGGACAGATACAATTGCATTATAGGTTTTACCTATAATAGGTAAAACGTTTCTACTTTTGTATAATTAAATGCATTATGCTGCAAGTGTTTAACCCTTTCCCGCATAGAGGACACCATGAAAAGACCTATGCGAACAGCATGAAACCAGATCAGCCTGCAAGTTAATGCGAACTGCATAAAACCAGATCAGCCTGTGAGTAACTCGCAGGCTGATCAGGTTTTATGCTGTTCGCTGCTCCTCAGTGGTCTGGAAATTAGGACTTTATAATTAAATCTGGTAAGGTTTAACTGTGGTTTTCTGCAGATCAGGCTTTATGTGGTACCTATTGAGTGCGTCAAAATGCGTCTATATGAGGGAAAGGGTTAATGGAAAACACACTCTAATTAGATAAAATTAATTTGATAATTGTGCTTCCATTAAAGGATATACTTGAATATTGCAGATGCCTCCGTAAGCTATCACATGCAAATAGAATTTTTTATTCTTATCACATTAACATATCCATTAACATCCTGTTTTATATCCGTAAAGGGATGAATGTTCATGCTGTAACAGCTGCATCCTCTTATGCTCTCAGTCTCTTGATATTTAACCCTTTCTCTCATAGAGGACACCATGAAAAGACCTATGCGAACAGCATAAAACCAGATCAGCCTGCGAGTAACTCGCAGGCTGATCAGGTTTTATGCTGTTCGCTGCTCCTCAGTGGTCTGGAAATGAGGATTTTGTAATTAAATTTGGTAAGGTTTAACTGTGGTTTTCTGCAGATCAGGCTTTATGTGATACCTATATGAGGGAACAAAAGGGTTAAAGAGAAATATTCAACAATTATCCTTTCTGTCATTCTAAGAGGGATAATTTGTTGCTGTGGTGCTGGAGTTTACCATCACTGCATCAGTATTTTAGTCTTATATAGTCCATTGAAAGCCAGAAGGGGCTATCAGCCTTCTTTTTAAATATGCTGATAGCCCCTTCTGGCTTTCAATGGACGGACTCACTCCGACTCCGACTCACTCCGACTCAACTTAATTTATTTATTTATATTATCTATTATAGCAATTTCCTGCTAAACAAAATGGAATCTATATTTATGAAGAAGAGATATATTGAACACAGAACTTGAACAATCTGACTCGGTAGCCATAGGTATATAGCATAGTGAAGGTATCATTAAATCCATTTTAGGGTAGTGGATCCTATGCATGTAATGTTTCTAAAGTTAATACAAGTTAGATTTTGAAAAATCTGATTCTTTGGCAAAAGGAATTCAAGCCAGTGAACTTGTCAGACATTGCTGAAAATCAGTGGGATTCAAAATGATTCATGCTTTTGTTTTGGTACAGAAACACTGGATGAACAACAACCTTCATTAAGCTTGATCACACTGTGGATACAGTCATATATCCTGCAGGCTGAGGTTGATTTGATGTTTGTTACACAATCAATACAAGTGATGTCCTTTTTTGTGAAGAAATAAAATATAAAATATAAAGATATTATCATATTGAATATACAAATAAACATCATGATTGGCATATAATTTCAGAGATGACAAAAAACTGTCGTACTTGTCAGCCCTTGACAGTTGGACTGTTATTATTTTGACATTTTCAGCTCATAAACATTTTTTTTAACAATTTTGCATGTGGGAGTAAATACCATAGGAACCAAATTATTTGACCCTGGTCTGTATATCATTACTTATTATGGAAATTAAGCTTGGGTCTGTAATTTTATATGACAACATCTCATGATATGAATGTTATTTAGTTTACAAAGCACGTGTAAAGTGACGCAATACATTCCCAAATATTTAAGATATCTTTCTCTCTGTTTACCTCCATTGTGACGGTATATTCTATAAAGGAAACGGGAAAAAAGTTGTTGCTTTTTTATTTCAACAGTTGGTTGATTATGGAACACTCACAAAAGGCATTATGGGGTAGTTTCACACTGGTCTCATTTTCATGACCATGTTCGCACAACAATCACTTTCCAAATTTAAGAGCTGCGTGATACTTTAGTAAGTACATTCTACATATCTTAAGGAAATTCACAAATTTACATAATACAACATAGATCTTTGGATGCACTGCTTGAAAATTTACAATATACAAAAGGAATTCTTCAGTATATGCCAGGGTTTTAAACCAAGCTAAAATAATTGCAACTTGAAGTTTTCTTGTTTTTGCTGTGAAAAGTTGGTCCCTGTCTTTGTCCATTGTAAGGGAGTATTTCTCTTTCAGGACTAAGTCACTGTTTACAAAAAGTATCAAAATAAAATCCATGTTTTCTTTTGTGTAACCAGGTCAACCACTGATCACATGATATTCCCATGCAGCTATTGGATAATTTGCTAAATGAATTTTAATACATTTGCATAAACATTGGAAATGTCTGTTGGTTTCATCATTCTCAGCTAGAACAGCGTCCGATACCACATTGATTACAGACACAAAGTTTATGAGTTCAAGCTTTGCTGGTGGGAAATTTTTCAGACCTTCCCATGCATACTGCAGACTGTAAAATCTGAGCTGCTACAATAGTGTATGAACATTTAATAGGGGAGACCCTAATCACACAGCTTCTTCCAGGATCTTGTCTGTTTGCCAAGGTGCCAAAAATTGTTTATATGAGTTCAAGGCCTAAACAATTTTAACCCTTTCCCTCATATAGACTCATTTTGATGCACTCAACAGGTACCACATAAAGCCTGATCTGCAGAAAACCACAGTTAAACCTTACCAAATTTAATTATAAAGTCCTCATTTCCAGACCACTGAGGAGCAGCGAACAGCATAAAACCTGATCAACTCACAGGCTGATCTGGTTTTATGCTGTTCGCATAGGTCTTTTAATGGTGTCCTCTATGAGGGAAAGGGTTAAGATAATGCTGGGGATGTTTTTCAGGTTGATAAAGGTTCAAAGTGGTTTCATCAAGATTTGTTTCTCTAGCTGTGGTTCTAAATAAGACCAAAGGATCCAGAGTGCTGTATCTCCATGTTTGATTCTTTTGCTGTGGATAGTTCAAATCTTTGCTGGATCTGAACTTTTAAAACCTTCCTAATAACAAAGTGCTAGTCCAATCCAGGTGCATTCAGGAGGGATAAGCAAAAATTATAAAAAAAAAAAAAAAATATTTCCCATAAGTTGATGAAAGGAAATAAATTTGAAATGATATCATTTATCTCTGTAAGTAGTTGAAACTTTCAGTATCAGGTAGAAGTTTGCCAATTAATTATCATGCATCAATATCAGTTGTTTATAATTATCCTCTGTAATGTAACCACAGTATCTGTGGCTATATGTGTGTTCAGCATGTGATTTATTACAGCGTATATTTAATGGTCTGGAATCAAAGCCAACCCATCTAAGTCCAATCTGTCTTTTTATTTTTTAATGCGTATCATCTTAACAAATGCACTTTATTTAACCAGGCTACTTAATATTTCACAAATTATAAGATATAAACATAATAATCCAAGATGCAATTTTGAGGGATAACAGCATCTTTGGTGTACCGAAACATTCAGTTTTGTATTAAAAATTTGAATATATTCATGAAGCCTCTTCCCTTTATTTTGGATGTAGGATAAGTATGTTTAAAGTGATTTGTATGTATGTATTGCTACCTCACAGCATGTTACACGGTATACCATGCCTTTCAATGATTCTAATCCTGCTTTAATGAAGAGCTTACATCCATAGAAAATACCAACTGGGGTACGGTATAATAGCAGAGGAAAAAAAATCTTGTGATTTGAGGTTAGAAATGATTCATTTACTTACCCTTGAAATTGCGTCTTCATTTTCATCCTCTGGCACAATTTCTTTCTTAAAAAATCTACAGTGATGATGGCTGTGTGTTTACCTAGAGGATTTTATAACTTTAAAGTAACTTTTGATATTTCTCAAAGGTTTTGACATTGAGAAAGAAATTAAAGTGAAGATTTTTTTTTCTTACTGTTCATAGACATTTGCCTTTTTAAGAAAATTTTGGATTATTCAGTATGCTGTAATTAAGTAAGTATCTTTTCATTGAAGATTCATACACTGTTCATTATATTTTGCTACTATTTTAAATATGTATTTAAATTAAATTAAACCTACATATATATTTCAAGAATAATTAATCATGAATCTGTGTATATGAAAGTTAATATCCTGAACAAAAGTATTTGAAAGTTGGCCATGCTGCCAGTACTATAAGATCCTTATTTTTTGTTGATGGTAACATGCATTGTATCTTGTAAAAAGCTTTTTCAAAGGCATATTCATTATATTTGTGTATTCATGTTGTAAAACATGGAAGGGCATCTATTTTTTTTTCATACAATCAATGAAACTACAAATGTATCCACAATATCAACAAATTTTCGACCCCCCCCCCCCCCCCCCCACCAAAGTCCCTGAAGATTATTCTGAGTCTAAATATAAATCATCTAATCATGAAAAACATTTGGCTTGACTTTAAAATACATATTAGTCCAAAAGAATTTTACAATTTTCGGGTTACAATGCTTTTTTGTGAAGAAGAGAAGCCCTTACTCTTACCTGGCCTTCCTGTCGTTATGAATAACTTTATCTTATGTTGTATGGAGTATACTCACTTCATTTGTGTCAAAATATTTACTATAATTGGCTATTAATGAGAAAATTGAATGTATGTACATACTGGTAGTAGATTTACAAGAGACCCTGTGAGTGTGGTTGGCTTACATTTCATCATTATTGGACTGAAAGTGAAACTTTATATTCTCTTTAAAGTGTAAAGTTCTGTTTGACATTCATAATTGGAGTGCTTCACCATTTGACTGAAATGTCAAAGATAAAATACTTAATTGATTTACACAATATCTTGTTACTTATTTTCAATACTTTTTTCCATTAAAAAGAAATCAATTACTGGCATGATCTTGCTGTGAAGAAATTGTAAACTAAAAGATCTCTTGATACCAAAAATGTCAATATACTTCCACAGAGAATCTATGCAGAAACAATTCACTTTATGAGTATTATTTTCAGTTTTTGGTGTTATGTTCCTAGATTTCTACTCGAGTATACAGAGGTTGATTAATAGGATGTTAACAGGTCTGAGTGTGTATTACCTACATAGATTTCCCTTGTAGATATAAATCTTTATATGGCAATGC
>CM037783.1:51350459-51400459 GCA_021229015.1 Solen grandis | reverse complement strand
AAGGACCCATAATGCCAAATGTAGCACAATAACAATTTTATATGACAAATAATAAGCGAGAACACCATTTAGTCATTGTAATTTATGTTCTCCAGTTTCATATTCGCTCACAATTACTTGATTTATTTCAATATCCAAGATAGATCTCTCCCCCCTAGTGTAGATTCACTATTTCTCACTATTAATATCAATTAATATCTTTAAATCTTCTTCTCGGCTTTTAACTATGCTTTTTCAGAGTTCACCAAAGATCAGTCATATATTTTATTAGAATGGTATTCTATGCTCATTAACATAATAATTATATGCAATAAACAATGATTTTGTGGTGAGATATAAAGGTGGGGGGGACCTGCAAGTATATGGTGAGGTGTATTTGTAACGAATGAATGATCAATCATGGTTCATTTTACCTAACACACAGGTATTCTTTAACAGTCTCATCAACATATACAACATAGAAAGTTACCTAAGGCTAATCAATTTTCATAATGTCTTCACTATTAAAAACTAGAAATGACCCTGATCATATTGCAGATGGACATAGTAACGGCTGAATAAAGGAAATATATTATAGAGAGGGCTGTATGGTGTCATGGTTCTTAACCCTTTACCTCATATAGACTCATTTTGACACCCTCAATAGGTACCACATAAAGCCTGATCTGCAGAAAACTACAGTTAAACCATACCAAATTTAATTACAAAATCCTCATTTCCAGACCACTGAGGAGCAGCGAACAGCATAAAACCTGATCAACCTGCGAGTTACTCGCAGGCTGATCTGGTTTTATGCTGTTCACATAGGTCATTTCATGGTGTCCTCTAGGAGGGAAAGGGTTAATGAATGATCTGGACATAGGAGGTCCTGAGTTTGAGCCTTACAACCTAAAAGGGGGACAGAGGTGGTGGTGAGCGACAGAGGGAATGTGTGTATGGGAGGGTTTATATAATAGTACATTGCAGAAACAGGTCCAGGAATTCCTAGCAGGGAGAAGGCACAGGTGGGTGAAAGTGTTCAGGCACCGATTTAACTATGCAGTAAGTGTCAGGCTGATTAAACAAGAGGCCCATGATGGCCCTAAATCGCTCACCTGAGATAAATAGGTTGACCCAAGGAACATCTGTACCAATTTATTTTAAAATCTGGCCAGTAGTTTTGAAGAAGATGATTTTTAAAGTTCTCATATTTTTTTTTCTTTCTGTTGCCATGGCAACCAGAGTTCTACATGGATCAAGTTTATTTTAGCAACTTTTGTGAAGGTTGACCCAAGGATCATCCCTGCCAAGTTTAATCAAATTCTGTCCAGTGGTTTCAGAGGAGATGTTGTTTAAAGTTTTCCCTATATACATATAAGGCAAATAAGCCCCGCCCCTGGCGGCCATGTTTTTTTACGGATCGGAATAATTTTAGCAACTTTGGTAGAGGTTGGCCCAAGGAACATCTGTACCAACTTATTTTAAAATCTGGCCAGTAGTTTTGAAGAAGATGATTTTTAAATTTTTTTTGTGTTTTTTTTGTTGCCATGGCAACCAGAGTTCTACATGGATCAAGTTTATTTTAGCAACTTTTGTGAAGGTTGACCCAAGGATCATCCCTGCCAAGTTTAATCAAATTCTGTCCAGTGGTTTCAGAGGAGATGTTTAAAGGTTTCTCTATATACATATAAGGCAAATAAGCCCCGCCCATGGCGGCCATGTTTTTTTACGGATCGGAATAATTTTAGCAACTTTGGTAGAGGTTGACCCAAGGAACATCTGTACCAAATTATTTTGAAATCTGGCCAGTAGTTTTGAAGGAGATGATTTTTAAAGTTTTCAAATTATTTTTCTTTTTGTTGCCATGGCAACCAGAGTTCTTCATGGATCAAGTTTATTTTAGCAACTTTTGTAGTCTCGAGCCTCACCCAAGGAACATTCCTGCCAAGTTTCATTAAATTCTGTCCAGCGGTTTCAGAGGAGATGTCGTTTAAAGCAAATTGTTGACGACGGACGACGCACGACGGACGCCGGACGAAGGGCGATCACAAAAGCTCACCTTGAGCACTTTGTGCTCAGGTGAGCTAAAAATCATCATATAATAATAAAGTCATGCAATATAATGCAGTACCTTATTTAATGAATCTGTACTTGCAGAAATACAAAGTCACAGGGTGTGTTATTTGGTGTCATTCGATATCTATGATAATATGCTTTACTCGTATTTATTCTGTGTTTGTTTAATGCTGGATAAGTTTGAATATTCAGTGTAATTTAACATATGTCTTTTAACCCTCACAATGTGGGCACTTGTGATTGTCTTTGTGATCAGAGCAGACCAAGATCAACACATCCATGCAGTCTGATCTTGGTCTGCACTGTTTGCAATTTAGTCTATAAATTTTCAGCAAGCAGCCCCATAAACAACTAATGGTACAGTCCAAATTGAAGAAAAGAAAAGTCCAATTAAGAAATTAGCATGTAAATAACTTGACTGCTGGCATAGCAATTATTTAACAACAGTTGTACAACTTAAGTAACTTTGACTCCTGATAATCAAGTTTACATAACAATGTTCTGAATAACGATGTAATTATGTAGATCTACATTTTACGTCCTATACTCATGCACTATATAATGCCTAATTTGAAAGCAATTGTCAACCAGTTAAAAGCACAAAACCATTAAATTCTATAAATACCGGCATCCAAAATATTTTGTAATTCAAGCTAAAAATTCACACACAATGTATGGGCAACTATTCTAAACATGATATGCGAGAACTATATATTTATATATATAATAGAGTTATGGTCATAAAACTTTGACACAATACTATCAACATGTAGTGTCATGTCAGATCATTCAAGAGAATGCAAACATAGAAATCCGATGAAATATAAGATTATTTTGCACATGCTGTCTAGTCACACAACTTCCTTCTTTGATTCAAAGCATGTCTCTCTAAATAAACAGCTACATTTCCATTATATTTCTATGCATTGTCGATTTCAATTCAATTAAAGATTTTAAAGCAAAATATCTATAAACTTTTTAAGATTTATGAGGAATGCATCAGGAATGTTATTATTATTTAACCCTTTCCCTCATAGAGGACACCATGAAAAGACGTATGCGAACAGCATAAAACCTGATCAGCCTGCGAGTAACTCGCAGGCTGATCAGGTTTTATGCTGTTCGCTGCTCCTCAGTGGTCTGGAAATGAGGATTTTGTAATTAAATTTGGTAAGGTTTAACTGTGGTTTTCTGCAGATCAGGCTTTATGTGGTACCTACTGAGTGCGTCAAAATGAGTCTATATGAGGGAAAGGGTTAACCAAAGACAATTCCTGGTTTTATGTTAACTTTTGATATAACTGAAGATGATTCATACCCAAACTGTAGCGCTTTGAAAAAATAAACGAGATGTAACAGAACAAAATGTAAAAGGACAAGAAGGGATAGGTTAGGACAGCAAAGGACAAGACGCGACTGGAAGGAAATTTTTCTACATCGAAATATTCTGAATTTCATACACATACAGTAATATTAGAATTTTTTACTTGACTTGCACAACTGAAATTGTTCAATTACACTGTAAAGGAAAAACAATTTATGGTATAACACTGATGTCTCTCAAAGGTTTATCATGGGGCACATGGGATATAAAAACTATCACTACATGTATATTTTAAGAATAGATCATTGAGAAAGTCTGATTTTCAAGGCCTCCCTACCTGCATAGAACTTGACTAGGTAGCACAGGTCCTCCAGTGTTCCTATTTCCTGTATCTTCCGCTGATCTGCATATCCGATACTCTGCAGGTACTCATTCTGTATTGCTAAGGGGCTGTCAAATGGCTCAAGCCTCCGTATGATGTCTCCATTAAGTTGAACATGTAATGAGTTGGGAGGCATGTTACACTGTACACACAACTTCTGGGCTGTTGTAGACAAAGTACATGGAAACATCCGTGGATTTAAATCTGAATCTGACCTATATACGTGCACAATTCCATGACTTGTGTCCTCCAAAATCCATTCCTCGACATTAACTTTGGTATTCCTGTTAATCGGAGAGTGATTATGAACACCATCATATTTATTTGACTCCTTATACAGATCCACTATGGAATCTGACAGGTCCCAAGTATCCTCATCATTAACTTTATCAAATGATGTCTGTGCATTCTGATCACTCACACCAGGCTGCAGGAAGTCCCCGACGCTCCACCAGGCGTCTGCCCCTCGATACTTGGCGGTACCACCGCCAGCGGTCATGTGGGACTTGACGGTCCCCTGACTGCTGGAACTAACATGGCTGTATGAGCTGTGAGTGCCAACCGTCTCACTGCTGGAGCCAGCTGGCATCTCTATCTCAACACTCGTTCTGAAACAAACATAAAATCTCATTTAGTCTAGAGTCTTCTATGTATTTTAACATCTTGGAATTTCTCCATGAGGATCCTGAAATAGACACATTGCCCAATCACGAAATCTAAAACCAATCCTGCAGTGTCCTTTCTCATCTGTTTAAATTTTTCAAAGACTGAATCTCAGAAAAATAATACGAAAAAATACATTAATACATTAAATTCTATAGGTTTCAGTAGAACATTTGAGTTTAAGCCTTATATTGTTCTTTAAAGTAGGGCCTGCAGTCAAAATGCCATTCTTGGAATCTAAGAGCTGTGCAGTGTAAGTGACTTCTAATACAAGTTCAGTACTGCATATGCATGGAAAGCGTTTTAATTAATACAATCAGAAGCTTATCAATGTCTAACATACAATACAATACACTGAACAATCATTATGTTCAAGATACAAAGAATGGTAACACACTTACGATGGTTTTTCCCGTATTGGTACCAGAGATATTCTAAACACCATATTGTTCCTGGATGGAACAACAAGTTTACTACGATCAAAGCCTTCCTGTGTATCCATAGTTCCAGAGTCATTCCTCTCTTTCATTTTAAATTAATTTATCAATCACAGTCTCCGAATCATATTCTTTTTCTATCGAAACAGTCCACACAATATATATATATCATAATATGCAGTCAATTTATGTCTCTCATCTCAGTCTGTATATATAATTACTATCCATGATTTCTGTAAAGAAACACTGAGTATAAGAAATAACTGACAGAACAGCTGCATCTTAACTCCAAGGATAAGGTACAATTAAGACATTTAGAACATTCCAACATAACCAACAGAAAGAAAAGGTAAATGTACAACTTAGTACTGTCAAAACTGAGTAGCGAGTAAAACTGACTGTAAAAATGAGTAGCAAGTAAAACTGTCTGCAAACTGAGTACATGTAGCAAGTATAACTGAGTATATTAAACTGAATAACGGAAGTAATCTACAGTAAGCAGCAAGTTTAAACAAAGTTGCTAATATAACCAAATACTAAAAAGGAGAAAATATTCCCAAACACTATGGAAAACTCAAACACTGAGTATTCAGTATAATCTTATAACTCAGAAACACTAGCTACATCAAAAATGATCCTAGTACCGCACTGAGTAAGAAGTATACACATCGGTACATTAAGTATCAACAAATGTCTATCAAACTGATGAGAGTAATTATGAACATTATATATTTCAGTTCTACCAAAAACTCAGAGATACTCAAAAAACTGAGTATTAGGCATGAAAACATAATATATTCTTAAATACTACCCAGTAATTAAAAAAGTATAAACAAAACACATACATGTACAATATTCCCAAATACTGAGTAATAATTATATTTTCATTTAGCATAAACACTGAGGAAAACAAATTGTGAAAAGAACCACTAATAGAGTCACAATAAACTAGATTATCCAAATGACACAGCGACTTGAACACAAAAAATCCACAGTGAGTATATCAACCCCAAAAATTGCTATATTTGTACTTTCAAAGACTTAAAACTAATATATCACTTTAGGCAGACTTCAAATTTTTTCATAAATCTGCTAAAATTACAGGTAATTCTACTACTGATCTTAATATACTGGTATTGCATTGCAAGTTATGAAGCATAAAGCCAAGCAGTTTCCTTTTCAAGTTCATGTATCTTTATATCCGACTCTTACAAGACATAGATTTATAACCTTAATCCTGACCATAGCTCACCCACACAGAAAGAGTAATTCATCAGTATTTTTGTAGTTAAGTCGTAAACAATCGAAAAAAAAATCACAATGAAAAACCTTTCACCAAACCTGTAACACAGTAAACCTTTGTTAAAAAGGAATTTGACATTAAAACACCATGGATGCATTTCATTAAACATCTTTTATATTTGATATTTTCCATAACTCTGGTTCTGAAGTAATGATTAGTGTTAGCAAGTACAGTTACTCATGGTATGAAAACAACATTATATTTTGATAAGTTTCATATTTCAAACAATCTCTTGAAATATTGAGGAGTTGTAGTGAAAAGAGATTTTTATTGCCATCTATTATATTTACTCAAAATCACAAAAATTTATCATAAGCAAGACGATCGTGTAGATGAATTGAAGAAGCAATGAAAAACTTCCATGATAAATTCAAACTCTTGATGCTTATCTTTTTATATAAAAAAAAATTCATTCTAATTATCATTCAAATAGTTATGTAAATTTATCTTAATAGCTAATCCACACGATACCAAATATATCTATAAAATAAAGTAGATAAACTTCTTTGTTCTATAACATCTGCAATACACTTCACCCACCGATATATAATTATCTGTCAAGACTTTGCAATACATCTATCTGGTTATCAATAACATCTGCAAACTGATATCTCACAAAGATTTTTATATCCACTGTCAGACATCCACTTCCATTCATATGGTACCCTTTCTACCTGACATTAGACTGTGAACCCAATATTACTTGATACCAATCTAGTTTCACCCTTTTTTTCATATATAAACTCCTATTGATGCATTGCCAAACAGTGCAGACCCAGATCAGCTGGTTTGTTCATTTATTGGGTTTAATGTCCCACCGACAGTATATCTGTCATTAACCCTTTCCCTCATATAAACTCATTTTGACGCACTCAATAGGTACCACATAAAGCCTGATCTGCAGAAAACCACAGTTAAATCTTAACAAATTTAATTACAAAATCCTCATTTCCAGACCACTGAGGAGCAGCGAACAGCATAAAACCTGATCAGCCTGCGAGTTACTCGCAGGCTGATCTGGTTTTATGCTGTTCGCATAGGTCTTTTCATGGTTTCCTCTATGAGGGAAAGGGTTAAGAGACAATATGTCAGAGGGCCTCTTCTGTTTGCTTTACCAATACTGTAGCTCAGATACTCTACAATCTGCACAGCAAAGAAAATCACTTGCTTGATATACAATTTAAAGTTCAGTATTAAATAAATATTCATCAAGTCATATATTTGTTTATGACTATTCATGAGGAAAAGGTTGCTCAACAAAACATAAATGAATGTAATATCAAGATTTTCGTTAAGTATCACCACTTGATCTTATAATCATATCAGCAACTCTTCAAATCACTAAATAAGTACCAAGGCCCAAAAAAATAGTTCCATTTCAGGTCTCCAGCCAGAAAAAAAGAGATTAGGTAGGTAGGGATGATTTTTTATTTATTATTTTCCTCCAAATGATGCAAAAAGTAAAAAAAAATTAAAGGAAATATTTTTTGATGGCAGAAATGTAAAAAAAAACAACTTTAGGGTCAGCTGTGAAAAAAGAGGGTCGGTCGGGAGACCAAAAACAGAACTATTTTTTTTGGGGCCCAGTCAAAAACAAAGTCTTTTTACAACATCTCTGGTAAGATGCACACTTATTAGTATTATTCAAATAGAAAAAAAAATCTGAAAAACAAACAAAATCATACACTAGCTCTTTTAGAACAGATTAAAGTGACATTAAGTTACCAAAATAAAAGGAATGGCGTCACATGACTTGGGAAAATTCTGAATCATAAAATTATACAGATCAGGACAATTACCATGAGTAAGCATTATATTAATATTTAATTTATTTTCTTTTACTTAGCTGATCTTATTACTCTACTCAAAAGTGTGATGAAATGTAAAATCCAGACTTAAAAGCCATTGTTAAAAAAATCAGAGACCAAAAATAGACATGGCAGCCAAAAACAATTTAAAGATGCAGAGAACTGTGACAATAATTATTAACTTATGATTTATTGCCTGATCTTAATAAACAACATACAAATCTGTACTTGAGTGTCAATATACGACATATCAAGACTACGCACATGTCAAGATAAATCAAGACAAGTGAGAGAAATATTTAAATCTAATCAGTCAAACGTGTGGGTCCAATAAATTTGAGAAAAAAGATGAAAAGAAAACCTATACCATTATTTCTATGATTCATGCTTTACTAACACAAATGTAATATATGTGACAGAGGTATTTCCATTGTGCCTGTAGAGGTTTCATCCCTTTTCGTTGGAGGCTAACTTTCGTCAAAAGCCAAAACATGACGCACAAATATTGAGCTAGGTATGTGGAAATCTCGCCATAAATCTTGACTTCTGGTAAAACAAAAATCTTGCAATGAAGTGCATTTTTTTTATCTGGGATGCTTTGGAGCATATGACAAAAGTCTCAATTTCAAGGCCAGATTTTGCCTAATCAAGCAAACTAATAGTCTGTTATGCTTCAATATGTATTTATATCATTATTCCTTTTTATAGAGAAATATACACTGTTTAAGAAACCTATGTTAAGGGGTAAATATCTCAAAAAATGTCTTGTGATTTAAAATACAAGATTATAAAGCAGTGCAAATATTCAGAAAAATTTGCGCCTAATTGATAGCTACAATTTTGATTGCATTAAAAACATTCAAACGTGAAGAAAAAAACAACAACAAAAAAACAAGAGCAGTACATGTTTGTATCAACACATACTTCACAGTACCAATAACCCACAATAGGGGAGAATCATGTAATTGGCCGGGTAGCTCGGTCAATAGAGCATTCAAGGCCCCGGGTTTGAGTCCTGGTCAGGCTGCATATTTTTCTCACCCTATGACATTTGGCGCCCAATGTGGGGCTGTGGCATCGGTGCTAGATAATGTCTAAGACACCTGCACATGGTTATATTTACCCTGTAACTCCAAGAATTCAGGGACAAATTCTAAAATGGAGGGGGATAATGTCACAGAACCGATATCTCACAATAGGAGAGAATCATAATGTAAGCAGCCAGGTAGCTCAGTCGGTAGAGCATTCGCCATTTAAGCGAAAGACCCCGGGTTCGAGTCCTGGTCAGGCTGCATATTTTTCTCACCCTGTGACACATATAAAAACAATCTGATTTCAATTTCTTAGCAGGTGTCATAATGTCAAGAATAGACAGACAAAGTCATTACATGTTCTATGTATGTGTATAACCCTTCAGGTGTATGACAGATACAACCATCTATTCTAACAACATTCTGACAACCAAACCAAGACCAAATGTTAAATGACCTTTTTTTAAATTGAATAGATGTAATCAACCAACAAAATAAAATACAATTACTATCTTTAAGTCAATTTTTTTTGTCTTTCATTGCCACAAAGTACATCCTTATCTATTTAATATCAAAGCAATTTCACTACATTAATTTTGTATTTCATTAACATATTAATTTATGATAGTCTATTTCGTACATAAACAGTAGTGAAAACTCTTGAGTCATGCCTTAGATTAGGATGCTCAAGATCACATCAGAAAACAGCCAATAGACCCCATAATAACTACAAAATACACAGTCTTACAGTAAAACCGAAATACCTAACACACTCATAACATTCCTACACCATCTGATGTGAACTTGTCATTTTCTCAGCCTTATCCCTTGGTTTTCAATCTAACCAATCTAACCCTACCCAGTGAACTGGAGAGAATTGTAACAGCATGAGAAATACTTGATACACCTGTTATGTACTCAATACCCGTCATTACAAGCAGAACAAATGGGTTTTAGTCCTCTACAACTCCAGTACATTTTACACCATTTCTATCTATTGAAAAGTCAGATAAAACTGAAATTTGTCATCACTTTTAACTTTTTTTTTAAAGAGAGAATTTATATCATGGCTTTCATACTTAAAAGGTATACTGAAACAAAAGGTACTAAAAGGTTGCAAACAAAATAAAACCTGATCAGCTTGTGAGATACTTGCAGGCTGATCAGGTTTTATACTGGTCACATGGGTTATTTCCCTTGATTTATACTGGCCTCATGGGTTATTTCCCTTTGTTATTACTGGTCATGGGTTATTTCCCTTGACAGCTCTCTTGTGTGATAAGGAGCTAAAACATTGAATCCACTTCAATAGCAAGTAATCTTCTTAAATAAGTGAAGGTTCAGCTAAAAGTTAAAAATATTGAGTTACAGTCCTATCTGACATAATCTGTCTTATAAAGAGAAGATTGAGAGACTAAAAACATGGCCTAGTTTTGACAATTCATATAGAGGTCACTTGCTACTACTAAGGTTTTATACATGACTGTTTGCAATTGAATAATAGAATAATAGTTTTTATTTTGAATATATTTTTTATTTTCATTTTTACTTTGAAAATTCATAACAACAAATTATATATTACTCTCTAAAAAGGCAATGTTTTACAGTAACACTCAAGTTTAGTAATGATTTTTTTAATGATTAAATAGTGTTAAAAAGAAAAGGAACAGATTAAAAATCAATTTTAAACAAAATATCCTTCTATTTATAAAATGTAGATAATATGCATAGCCTTAAAACTCCCAAGACATATTCTTGTTATGCAACAAAAATATTGAAACGTTTTTGTTGTGCAATGCTACACAAAGGCCTTCCGTACTGGTGATTGAATTTAATGCTAATATTCATATATAGGTCAAGTTAACGAGGCAGATATAAAAGAAAAATAAACTGAATAGAAGATAAAATCAGAACATGACACTTCCTCATTCTCACTACAGAGATCCAGTCAAAAATCCAGTCAACCAATCACATTTTCCTCAGGTTTTAACAACAAATCCCAACATATTCAGTCCACTTATTTGTCAAAGTTTCTTTTGCTTGAAATCATGTATAAAGCAGATGAAAAAATGAAATATTAGTCTCAATTCACTTATATGGCTAGGTTAACTCAGTCACAATTTACTATGTGGCTACATAAACTCAGTCACAATTCACTTTTAAGACTATATTAACTAGTTATAAGTCACTTACAAGGCTATATTCACATATAATTCACTTCTATGTTCACATTTCACTTATTAGGTTATGTTAACCCAGTCACAATTCACTTATATGGCTAAAGTTTCAGACTGACTTACATATCCTCTAATAACTAGGTAAATTTGCCAAATATTTATCCGCCTGACACCCAACGGACTGCAAGCGCACATATGTAATTGTCACTGAACATCCAACTACCAAAAATTATCTGCACACTTGAGACATCCATAGTTATTAAAATCAATATTTCAACTACATGCACCTGAATGAAATTTTGTTCCATTCAGATACATAATGGTATACATATACCAGACTTAGATGCATATGAACATATTGATAATTTATGCATTTTGTATCAGTCTGTTTCAAGTATTCCAGTGAAAATTGTTTAATCCAAACATATTCATTTCTTGACAAGATTCCCTTGGTAACAAAATTACAGGTAGATGTTATCTATGACACTAAAGGATCCTCAAACACAAAAGGCATAGACACTTCTGCACCCAAATGCTTCTGAAAGAACCCATAATCCTTTGCCTACTTTGGCCAGCATTCTCAAATACAGAGAATCAATTATCTTGTCGAGCACTACAATAACCAACTGACCACCTATTGTCCAGTTTATCACATTAAAGGCCAGTCGGACAGACTAGGTTCACACCTTTCCATCAGGGGGCTCCTAACCCTAGTGTGTGCACCCAGATTAATGGTCTCTACAATGGAGGCTCAGAGGTATAATGATTTTGATCAGAATAAAGTCTTAGAAACATATCTATTTAAAAACCTTTGTTTTGTTTTAGCTGAGAAAACAATCTCTAACTGCATTTTGTGGGTTAGATCTTGTACACTACACCAAAGAGGGTTCTAAATACTCAATCAGATAAAGAATTGTGGCAGCCATTTGTTAGGCAGCTAGTGAGAGAGTATGTAAGTCTGCAAATACTTAAATTTTATTAGTTTTCAATTTAATACCTATTACAAGGAGCATATTCAAATATGAGGAGCATCATAACCAAAGGGTCACAAAAGCATCCTGACACAAAAAACTTAAACTCTGTGATATTTTACTTCATTCTTTTATCAGCCCAACCTCTCCATCAAAACTTCAGGTATTCAGGTAAAACAAACCAGATATTTAAGTTTTTTATAAAAGATAAATGAATTTTCTCTAACATTTCTAAATTTTCTCCATGATTTTGCTTCTCTCGATCATCAGTACATGTTTACATCTATGTTTTCTCTCTTTCATATGTTATATGTAATGAGTGAATAAAGCAATTCTGACTTTTGACTCGACTTGCTTAGTGATATCAGTCACTTTGATAAATAAACTATAAAATTAGACGACCAATATAAATAATCTAGAAGCCACTCAGAGTTTCTAAGCTGAGTACTAATATCACAATAAGACACCTAATATTGAAATAAACAAAAGGGTCCAATAAATATTGACATTGTACTCATATCTACAATACAATCAACCTTGCTTGGAACTCAGTATATTAGGGTAGTTCTAAGATCTAAGTGGCCGAGTGTCAGGATAATGTGACAGGGTGAGGTGGTATCATGCCACTTGTCTATGGTATGCAATATTGCATCCAGGCAGCACTGTATCTGTCTCATATTGATAATGTCCCAAATAGAGTGGGATGTTAAACCCAAGTAAACAATCATCTGGGTGAACTTAGCCTATGACAAATGACAAGCTTTAATTGTTACATTGACCATATGGTATAATCAATATGATAGTTAATTAAATAATTTATGATAAATGACTACAGATGAAATTTTTATTCAGCACAAAGCCAAATAAGGTTTGGCTCATTATGAGAGCTCTTCAGCACTTTTCAAGATGAAATAGTGCATGAATTATGTAACTAGCTTCAAACTAAATCTGCCCCAAATTACCTTGAAGATGATCAGGTTTTATCTTGCCATTTATGTCAAGGTCACAGATCATATCAAGGTCACAGATACTTAAATCAGAAAGAAGTATTGTTAAAAGAGTTATGATACTGAAATTAATTGAAATCAAATTTTTCAGAGAAAGAAGCAACTAGAGAACTCTGCATCTTTGATTCAAGATTTCAAGCTTTTCTGCCATTGTAACCCCAGGTGGCTCCACTAACTGTGGACTCTATTAGGATGGGGCCATATATAATGAAAGGAGAGAGAACATATGAATTCTTGATACAGCTCACCTAGCACACACAACTTGTGGGTGTTATATTAACAAGTCAGTCTGGTCAAATGTTTAATTCATCTGGTCAGTCTGACCTGGCCACAAAGACAAAATAAACGACCACTTATATTAATGTTGCAGTTCACTGAAACCCTCTTCAGTTTTGGCTAGTCCTATATACAATTTTTACTAACCTATACAGTTAGGCATCTAGAAATGATTAATTCATAAAATAGATATAGGTACCAGTTTTTGCATATCTCCAAATATATACAGAGAGAGAAGAGACAGAGGAAGAGAACAGAGTAATACCAGTCCTGTATAGAAGAAATTCAAGACAAACACTCAAGCCTGTCACATAGAATTCTTATGGCATAGATTGTAACCCCTCAATGTATTTGAGAAAAAAAGTTAATTACAATGGTAAAACAAGCATGATTATTACCAGTAATGTTTTCCAATTTGATTTAAATTATGTATGATACCACTCAAGAATGTCAGACTAGCAGGCGTAACATTCTATAAAGAAAGAAGAACATGAACAGATCATTGCACAGTTCTTCAGACCCTAGCAATAACATTCAAACATTTGCATTTGGCAACCTAATTGTTAAATTGATAAACATTTCTTTATTTGAATATGTCTGGGTGTCAGAAAGAAGATTTACACAGGTAACAATGGACCAAGTTTATAAACACCATGACATAATTGTCCTACAGCTAGACAGACTACCTTGATATTTTTTTTCGTGGTCCATCCTATTCTTATAGCATATTCATGCCTCAAACATTGGATGAGGTAAAAGCTTATTAGATTTATTATCAGATGACATGTGAAATTTGAGATGTAATCAATGTAAGATATTGATTTTCAAAAGACTGGTGATAGACTTTTTCTGTAAATGTCAGTGGGTTTCAATACATAAAGCACTAACATTATATTCAATATCATTTCCAAATAAACCCTTTGAATTAGAATAAAATAAGATTTGTATAAAACTTTGACAAAAACATTTGTCTTTCAGAGAGCAATAAAAGACAAAAATGATGAAATCTTCTATTAAGTAAGAGATGTTCATATGAAAGTCCTTTTGAAGGCAGAATAATTTACTCCTGAGCCTCTTTCATTACCTGCATTGTCTGATGATCAACATATGACCCATATATCTCTCACATCAAATATCAATCAAAGAAACCTTATTCTTATTTTATTCTTAACACTGAGTTTTTCCCCTTTTCCTGGAAAAATTATTGTTCAAGATTACCAGTACCGGGTATTTTAATTTGAGGATTCAGCCTTATTGACAATTTATTCTTACTTTAATCTTAATCTGCAACATGGTTATGTAACAATGCAGATCCATCATAATAATGCTTTATCATAACTGATGAATACTGTGTTCTATCAGTGAGTTAAAATCTGTATCTCACAGTGTGACTGACATAGATCTGTCAGAACTACTTTTTTTTATCTATAACAGGTATGTAGCATCAATAAGCATATAATAAAAATATTTTTTTTATTTTTTTTTTATTTTGGGTGAATATGAAATATATCCCTTAACTCAAAGTGTGCAATTTTCAAATACTCATTTGCACTATGTGCTAGTGAAAATAAACAAATATCTTCTCTATATTGCTAGATTTCATGTTATATTGGACCACATTGTAACTTCATGTATCATAGCAAACACAAAGATACATTCTAGGTAATTCAAATCTCTGGAGCAATTAACAATGAAGAGCTGTTTTTTAAATTGGCATTTGTATTATAATGGCGCATGAAATAATAGATCTGTACTGCACAACAATGATCATTACACAGTGGAAAAAATAATGCTGAAGCCTCTCCTGAATTTCACAATACAGTGCTACTTTTATATTAAACAAATGGAAAGGGAAAGCATATTTCTAAAAGTATATCCTGGTTTTATGCTCATTTCTTCAAATAAAGCAATTTTCAAGGCATGCATTAAAAAAAACAAAGAATAATTTTTTTACCAAATTAAATAAATACAGTGCATTCCATTACAACACACATTATATTGTGAATTCCATTATAACACGGTTCAAACCATGGACCTGTAAATCAGGTGTGCATTCAGGTCACTTACAGTCAGTCTTTGGACCATATACCATGCTGTTCACTTGCACCTCATGTTGTACATAGGTATACATGAACATTATGAACCCTTTCCCTCATTTTGACGCACTCAATAGGTACCACATAAAGCCTGATCTGCAGAAAACCACAGTTAAACCTTACCAAATTTAATTACAAAATCCTCATTTCCAGACCACTGAGGAGCAGCGAACAGCATAAAACCTGATCAGCCTGCGAGTTACTCACAGGCTGATCTGGTTTTATGTTGTTCGCATAGGTCTTTTCATGGTTTCCTCTATGAGGGAAAGGGTTAATTATGGCACTGAGACAGCTTCATAGCTGACTGTAAGCACATGGCTGCATACTGTTGGACATACTGAACGCATGCCTGTAGTATGCTGGTGGTGTCACATTCCAGTAAATTTACCTCAGGGTCAAGGTTATATCCTTGTTGCAGCTTTTTTTATACTAAATAAATGCTTGTGTTTATTTTTTTAGTTTTATTAAGCTTGAAAAGAAATCCTTTGTAAGTTTATTATATAATCACATGACCCGGCCATTAAAGTGGTACTTCAAAATGTCGTCAGTATACTTAACGCTCCATGATAATAAAGTTCATATGAAAATGACCAATTATATACGGCTAAAAAGATACACCCAGTTGAAGGTAATGTCTTCAAAATATTTATCAAACTGCCCAAGATAAATGGTAGAGTAATTTAGCAGACAACCTGGGAAGCTTTCCAGTTGATACTGACCTCATTTTCCTCATATATCTTCAGTTGACATGTTTCTACAACAGTGTATAGGATTTCACTCAAAAAATAACTTTGGAAATTCAAATTATGTTGACAACTGAAAAACATACATAAATCAAAGTTTAAATTACATAAAGGAGGAATATGTGGCCCTGTGAGTGTTAATAAAAAGTGTTTTTGGTAGTTTGAGATCTATTGTTGCCTGGCGGTACTCTTCAATGAAAGAAGACTCAGATAACACATCATAATATTTCTTTTTCAAAATATACACCAAGAAACAACTGTTACTGATACAGAAGTTAGATACAGCATCTTTATAATTATATAGTCTACTCCTCAAAAGGTAGCTTGGTCGACTAGATGCTGCAGTATGTAAAGAAAAACTTGAAATGGTCTTATACCTATTATTTTTTAAATGTGGAATCTTTACTTAATTAATTTGATAATGTTGCCATATAATTATAGCATGGTCCAATGTAGTGTTAACTAGGTATGGACCCTGAACCAGTTGTTATTATATTTTATGGCTCTGCATTGTATATCCGTATGAAAAGAGAAACTTATTGATGATTATATAATATTATCAGACTTACATGTATACTTAACAATTCACATTCATTTATTCCAGTTTATAGCTAAATTAATAAACCAGGAACTTAAATGTCTTCTATTAGCCTCCTTAACTGACAGTCCTTAAAATCAATACAAATGACATACAGACAACTATATCATACCTTTCCAAAAGTGTCCAATTCAAAGATGGCATACCGTATTAATATCACCTTGCACAAATCAAACTTGTGAATGAGATTTCATTTTCTTTCTGATTGAATATCATACATTTGTGCCCTCATTTTTCCCCCAAACCCGATAACATTTACAAAAGACAACAGACAGTTAACTGTCAGTGTTTTGCAAAGTTTTCTCCAGGGATGACTAAGGGAAGCCCGCCATCCAATTAGTAGATTGATACAACTATAAATTAACAGTTACTTGAATAAGTCATAGCTGAGCAATTACTTACACCCAGGATCATCATACTATCAAGATTCAGATAAGCAAGTGATTATGTAATTTTACGTAATATTAAAGGAAAATTACTTAGACTGTTAAAATAATGAACAGGAATTTTCCCTATGGGAAAAGACTGTCTGAGGGGGAATTACTTACCAATTGTTGAAACCACAAGTTAAGTGTATAATCAGCATAGATAAACATCACACTGTATAAACATAGACAAGTATACTGTTTATAAAATAAATATTTTTTTTTGAGATTTACTCTTAAATTTGTTGTACACTGTCTCTGATATACAGCATGTCATGTAGATGGGTTTGTCTCATAGAAAAAATAATACTGTACAAGATCCTGTGTCTTATAAAAGAACGTGTTTCTTGAGATTATTGTCATTTATAAAATGGAGAATGTATGAATATTTTCATTTTATGTGCTGATTTTAGTGTGTTCTTTGATATTCTCAATTAAACTTTATGGCATGAGGAGCAACAGTTAATAGAAAACCCCGGTATAATTTTTTTTCATATGATGAAAACCTAGAAAATGAAGCTCTAAATAAAACAAATAGGGATAAAACATAATTAATCTGAAATTAATAATAAAGTGATATTGCACAATGTTTCATATGATGACCTGAATATATAACCAGATTATGTCATAAAATCATTACAACAAGAAATAGCATAGAAACAAAATAAGATGTGTTTTAATAAACCACTTAATGAATACTTTGTTGACGCTGAAATGATATGATTGGTAACCAGTTTCTTTAATATTTTATTTAGAAGTAACACAGTTGCTATCTTTAATATCATCTAAAATTATTGTCCATTTTACTGTTTTTGATACACATTGTACCCCTATCCTTATACTGCATACCAGATGTCAGCTTGACACATTCCATTGCCCAAAACTATAGGTATATTCACATTAAATACACATTAAATTAAATTGTTGTCCTCGAGACATCAGCTAATTGTTGTCAATAAATTAATATCTGAAAGCACGGAATCTATGACAATTGTGCAAAACCCATCCAACTTCTCATTAAGGATAAAATCCCTGTAATGGTTCCACTACATTTCAGACCTCATGGCCTTTCACAGAGATAACCAAGATTTCCTAAAGTTTCATTAGGGTACCTTGGTTATCTTGGTAAAGGTTAAGTGGTCCAAGACAAAGCGGAACCATTTCAGGGACTTAACCTTAATCTGTCTATAGGTGATCAGTATCTCTCTCCTACTTTTTTACTATATATATTGCTATTTTCTTTTTACATTTTTTAAATATGACCATGAAAGGCTGTGACCACTTGTTCCAAATGACATAAAAAGTGAATTTTCTCCCAGATGATATAAAAAAAGAATTTAAAATTAAGTGATATCTGTACCGATCCAAAAGTAATAAGTCTGATCCATACAAGGGCCAAGAATTTTAAAGACCTTCCCTCATGCAAAGGATGCAAAGTACTGGTACAATCCAGGAACATTTCAGAGTCATTAAAAAATGTCTTCATCAACCAAAAAAAAAATCAAACCTAAAACATCAATCTTAGATGATCAAGATCTCTTGCAAAACTACCACTCAGGATCAGTATGCTGTTCAATACCTTCTTTATCTTTGTTTTCCTTAGGGATTTCAATTACAGCCTGATTACGCCCTCTAATACCATCTGTGAGTTTTTTGTCAACACCTGATTCATAGTCCACACCCTCCGTAAGTTGTGGATATAACCCCGCACTTCAGACATATTGTCTTCAACTCAACCACCACTTACTGGAAAACTTCATTTTTTGGTTAAAAACCACTGTCACCACAACGGAAGTGATCAGATTGGATCAGACATTTAACAAGCCTCTATGTACTTCTAGGTTACGTCAGATAAATGTGATACTGTCATTTTTAAAACAATATTGAAAAATTACTTAAAAGCATTTAAGGCCTGAGGGAAATTTCATCCAAAAATTTTATCTATAGAGTGAAAATATTTGTAGATAGTTTCAGAACAAATTAGTTTTAAACAATTTGCGAGGTGATGTCACGGTTTAAACCCATTTGGTAATTGATAATGTTAACCTGAGTTAAAAACACTTGAAAACTTAAAATCCACATATTCTTTACAAATTTGAATTCCTAAATGTAAAATGAGCAACAGATTAACACCTGCAGAATGACACTGATATGCACAACCTCTATGTTCCTGTATCTAATTACAGAACAATCTTTTACCAACATTCATTTATAATGACTTCATTTTAGTCAGATATCAAATGATGAGGTAAAGAGATTTAATTTATGTAACTGTACTGGGAAACATTTAAAATGACCTCATTTTTGGAAAATTAAAAAAACTATAATCTTTAATTTAATAATGTCATTCTAATACCTATTCAATACTGTTTTATGCCTTTTTATTTTAAATTTCATCAGCAACTGAAATATGCAAATCATCTATTATATGGGTTTTATTTAATTCTTAATTAATCATTTATAGAGAAAAAGAGTTTGCTGGTGATTTAAATGAAAATATCATCAACAAAACTCATATAGTATATAAATCATTTTTAAATATGTTAACCCTTTCCCTCATATAGATTCATTTTGACGCACTCAATAGGTACCACATAAAGCCTGATCTGCAGAAAACCAAACTCAAACCTTACCAAATTGAATTGTAAGACCACTGAGGAGCAGCGAGTTACTCGCAGGCTGATCTGGTTTTATGGTGTTCGCATAGGTCTTTTCATGGTATCCTCTATGAGGGAAAGGATTAAACAGTGAAGTAAGATTCTCTTAATTGAGTCAAACCTTTACCAATGAATATTCATGCACATAATGACTTGATGAATATTCATTTACTGAACTTTAAACAATATATATGAAAGAGACAACCCAGATCAGACAGCTCCAGGAGCTGGCCTCTGTTTCCAAATGCATCAAAATCTATATGAGGTAATGGTTAAAATCTGTACATTACCCCATAAACAAGGTTTTTAAAAAAAAACCAATAAACTTTTAGCAATCTCAAACACTTTTCAACAATTGAAATGTTATTATCATAATAATCTACAAGCCCTACTATACATTTGAAGTATGTTAATATTTAAAAGAGATAATTAAATCCATAACCACATTCACGTCCCAATTCCAAAATCAACAAAGAACAACATCTAAACATTTCCTCATCCAGAATGAACCAAGCTGAAGCAAATCTTTAAATAAAAATCCTCATCCATAGTGATCTCTACACAATGCTATCTACACATGCATGTAGTTTTTCTATGAAAACCTATAAACCAAAGAAATCCCTTGTGAGATCACAAAACAATCAACCCCCAATTAACAAATCAATTTAAACAGAATAATTCTATTTACGAAAACTTTCTCAATAATATCCCGAATGTTACCACACCATCTACAATGAAGTACCACACAGTATACTTATAACTGTTTATGTTTCATAAAATCACACAAAGGAGTCAAGCCCCCCACACTTAGTTGCCATAGTAATCCAAACTGTGTCTCAGTCACTCCTGTATGGTACAGGTAGCGGTAGTATGCCCTACCCAACTGATGATCACTCACTAAAATTGTCGCTCGCATAAATCAAGTACAGGTACTGCTGGTACACAATATTGGTACAAGCTGACAATTACGGGTAGAAAACCTGCTGTCAGCTGACTCTTGTGACCATAACACAAAGCGCACAGTCACATAGTTGAAAACACTGCATACCTACTATTGCTTTTCTCACATGACTTGGTTTAATATCCCGTCAATTAAAATGACGTAAAAAAATGATAACAGTAATGTAAAATTTTTATGAATATCAAAGTTCCAATGGCATTTCTACACATCTTTATGCATTGTCATAAATCCAGCACAAAATTATGAAGAAAACAATAATTCCCTTAAATTCATACATGTATTATGAGGGATCCCATGGATTCTTAAGAAAAGAAGTGTAGAACAGTTCAGAAAAGGGGGCTAAAATCATAAATTTTTGTTATCAATAGTTATGAATATAAGCTGTATTTAACTAATTGATTGACAAGGTGTTCTTTTAAATATCTGTAAAATGGGAATTAATGATAAACCAATAACATTGTTCTTTTTCAACACATCTGAGAGATAAAGATTGTAGTTGTTGTATATTGGGGTTTACCGTCACTGCGATAGTATTTCAATCATATAGTAACATCCAGCTAATTACAGGTGGAGGAAGACAGAGATAAAGGTAACATCAATTAAATTTTCTGAGCCTGAGATCGTACTTAAGTATTTTCGAGAACACGGGACAAAGTGTTTTTTATGATAATCTGTTAAGAGAGACAGCTATAGAGAAAAGAGAAGGACGTTTTTAAAAGGAAAGAAATTCCTGATGTGTCATTCACATTTTTTCCTCAGTGTAGAGTAAAGTATGAAGCCTGACGGACACCGGTCACACTGGAATGTTAAACCAGGGATTGTGTCTTTGATCCCTGCACTTATCAATGTCTTTAATTTCTTTTCCTGATAAATGTGACACCTAATGTTTATGGTTTAGAAAAGCACTTAACACTATTTCACAAAATGTTGTATGTTTGTCACCATATCATGATGTTGTGATAAGGTTAAAGTAACCTAAATTTTGTATTATTCACAGCACCTATTGCAAGAAGATGGCAAACTCTACATGCAGGAAATGCTGAAAATTATTTTGATATTCTAGTAATGAAAACAAAAAACAAAAACAAACACCAAAAATAACAAAGGTTATTACAATTAGAATCAACAGAATGATGGTGTCTCCAACAATGGTAGATTTCATGACTGGTTTGATGGTGAAGGGTTATTATGTTTATATTCAATACCTTTGTACACTAATTTGATATGAAATTTTGGCATACACTCGGTCGTTGTAAAAATATTTGGCATGATGTACACAGACCTCCTTTGTGATGAAGTGAGAGTAATTCTGTTTTTCTTCCACATGAGTCTCCATGATACTTCTCCTAGTCTTACTGAATCATACAAAACCACTATGACTGGATTTTTATTGGCAATTTGCCTTTTCTTATGTATATTGCCTATCATTGTAAGTTATTAGTATCGCAACAATATCAGTAATAAACTACTCTCTAAACATGTTGGTGAATAAACATGTAACAGATAACTTCTTGATGGGAACTTTATATATGAACTCTTTCCCTCATAGAGGAAACCATGAAAAGACCTATGCGAACAGCATAAAACCAGATCAGCCTGCGAGTAACTCGCAGGCTGATCAGGTTTTATGCTGTTCGCTGCTCCTCAGTGGTCTGGAAATGAGGATTTTGTAATTAAATTTGGTAAGGTTCAACTGTGGTTTTCTGCAGATCAGGCTTTATGTGATACCTATTGAGTGCGTCAAAATAAGTCTCTATGAGGGAAAGGGTTAACTTATATCCTTGACAATAAAAGCAATTCACATCAACTGACAATAATCATTGTAAATGATATGTCCAAGTAACCTGCAGGTTGAATTTACAAAATGCAACAACACCTTTATTTTTTGTTTTGTTCTGTGCCAACCAATCATTTGATGATATTTAACAGGTATTTGAACAAATATCTGTTTGAATAAAAATAACTTGAAAAACTTCAACACAATGACTGTACAAAGTTCAATGAAAATGATCAAAGTTAACAACATAAAGTATTTTTTATGATTTCAAAAATAACGGAAGTGAAAAAGAACAATTGCAAGTGCCTCTCATCAGTTGGGTTGAACTAGTACTTAGTGCCAGAAACCCTTGCTTTAATTTCTGTAGTTTTCACCTGCATCAGATTCAGAACCATATCTCCTTTGAAGTAGTTCAAAATTAGAATAACTCCACCTCAAATGGTTCAAATGATTTTTAATATAAATTTCTATGGAAGGACCAGGAGAATGTATGGTAAAATCTAAATCTAATCCTGATATATTACCAGTCTTTATAACTAGTTCTCTGGACAATAATCCTGGAACAAAAAAGGCCACTTCAAAAGTCAAAAGAAAAATATCTCCGCGAGGTCAAAGGTGAACATGTTTCCAAGACAACTAGAAAATTAAACAATAAAATATCAATCTTTATTTAACCCTTACAATGCTGCGGACACTTGTGACTGCTTTTCCAACAAATGCAGCACAAGATCAACTTGTACATCTGTGCAGTCTGATCCTGGTCTGCTCTGTTCACTATTTAGTCAATAAATTTCCAGCATGCACTAATGGTGCAGTTCAAAATGAAGAAAGGACCAGTCCTGTTTAGAAGTTCAGCATGGTAAGGGTTAGGTGCTTGTAAGACCAGAGTGACCTCAAATCAGATTGAAAATTATATCCAATCTGATCAGAGTTAACAATGTTTACTATAGTTTCCACTGGTTACACACAGTAAAGTGTGTGACCTTTAACCTGCAGACTGATCTGGTTTATACAAGTAATTTTGGCTGACACCATTTCCGAACATACCTTGTCATGGGAAGAGTATCATTGAACCACGGTGCTATACTTGTTGGGAAAAAAAAACTGAATTTTAATTTCCATAATAATAAGTAATATGATCTTCAAAAATGTCATACAACTTTAAGGCAATTGAAGAGCTGATCACCTAACAACCACAAGCTGTGTTAGACGTATGTGAGCTACACAGTACATCCTATGTTATGTTTCCAGTTACATGCATTTGATTGACAGTCAACAAATTGAAATTCAAACTTTATAAAATAATTAATTACTGTTTCAGTCCCTAGTCAAACTGTATATGTTCTACGAGTTTAACCCTTTTGGACTGTGCAATTTGTTGTTTATATGGGAACTTGCCAAAAAGTTTTTGAATGAATTGCAAACAGTGCAGACCATGATCAGACTGCATGGAAGTTCAGGCTGATCTTGGTCTGCACCGGTTGCAAAGGCAATAACAAGTGCCCACAGCATTATAAGGCTTAAAAGTTGGAAGTTTTTGTATTTGATTTGCTGTTAGTCTATAACTGAACTCATTTTAAGTCAATTTATTTTTTATGTCAACTTAATTATTCTGAGAAAATCATCTCCCTTGTATGTTGAGTTTTATCAGTGATCAATAATGTCATACAAAGACAAAAAAATATTAACACATTATATCTTAAAGCATGTTTATTGATATTTGAAATAATCTAACATACCGATGCTAAGGAATTTTTAAAAACATATAATGTAAGCATGTAATCAGGTCATTAACTTTTATTCAGTAGAGCAAGTCAAAAAGTCAATCTACCTTTGACATCACAAACCCTATAAACACCCCCATCCATTTGGTGATGGTGAGGCAGTTCAACTCCATCTATATTCTCATGTATCATTAAACATCAAACAAAATATTTTCTTACATTGATTGATCTTTGCTAATTGTATACCAATAACCTTTTTGAATCTTGCCCATTAAGGTAAGGAATGTGTCCAAAAAAGAATATATTCTTCATCCAAGTTAAATGAACCACTTTTTCCCCTTCCATATTACCAACTCTCCACTATTTATCGCACGAAAAGATCAAAATCTCTACTGAAATTATCTGTAATAGCTACCTTTCAAATGATTGAGTATTTTTTTATCCACCTAAACACAAGTATAATCAAAGATAATAGTCTCTTAATAGCCTTCATTTCAGCATCTCTTTCATCAACAAAACTGTCACATGACACCCTACCACCCACCCATTGACTTTCATCTTTAGTTCTGCCAAGTAAATTTTCAGTCATTCTCCTAATCTAACATATAAAATCAGGAGTCGAAATAGCACAAGTCTACAAGCTTAGGCATCTAAATTCTGGAAAATAAATACACATGTATAGCGCTTGTCTCAAAGACTGCTGATCAGATTCTATAGGGATTCAGTATGATAATAATAAGTTTAAGTTTGAGATTGTACTTAAGATAATAATAAGTTTAAGTTTGAGATTGTACTTAAGATAATAATAAGTGTAAGTTTGAGATTGCACTTAAGATAATAATAAGTTTAAGTTTGAGATGTACTTAATTAATTTTAAGAACTTTGGGCCAGGAGAGGTAAAATGCTGTATAGACTAATTCAATTTTGTACCACAATTCTTTATACTTTGGATTTTCACAAATCTTATTACACAGTACCAAAGTCCTTTAGGATGACTACACCACACCTGATACCACATGGTGTATGATACCACACTCTGCATTATACCACATCCCATTATGCATGATACCCACATGGTGTATGATATCATACACTGTATAATACCACACCCAATATGGTACCACATCATGCATGATACCACACCCAGTTTCATCATCAAGACAACAAATCAGCAGGAATCTTGGAACACCACTCACCTCCAGTGTTTACAGATATTTTCAAATTCAGTAACCACATTATCTAATGGCTAGCCTGGGATAAGATGTGGTCAATAGTTGACATGGTTCACACAAAAGAACAAGTGGGCCATAATTGACCAGTTACCTAATCATGAACAAATAAATACCCACTTAACCAAAGGTGAATGTGTGGCTTAAAAGTCCATTACAAGAACAGGAAAGATCTCTCTTCAATGGCATTTGACCAGCCTCACCCCCAACGCTGGACATATTTTCTCGCTGATATAAGTTTATTATTATGACAATATACCCTGGCCTTAGAATTTTCAAAACTAGCCTTTTGATTACAGATTACAGTATATTTTATGAAACTTAGATTCATTAGATACTAGACAATACTTTTTTCAGGATAGTTTTGTGAAAAAGTAAATAAATGAAACTCAAAATACCCCTTTCTATTCATTCTCTGTATAAATTGTTTGATGTGTAAACACAGGCTTTCAAAGAACTTTGGCGACTCCATGAAAATCCCACAATAGAATTTATTTACCCATCCACTTAACAGTATAAAATATTATAATATCTTAGCTAGAATATTTGTAAAAGCAATTTAATTATTTCATTCAAACATTGTTCAAACTACTACAATGTTATTCAATGTATGAATAAAATGAAACCAAACACCATAGTATGCACCGAAAACTACCTAATAGGCTAATATTGACATATGATATATTTAATTCTTTTCTCCAACAAAAATCAGGCTAGAGTCAATGTGGAACATATTTACCAAAACATGTATTCATTGAAATTCATCATATCAAAGCGCCGAAGGCACTGATAGACTGTCGACGGGTTGGTCGTGGTGAGCAGCAAGAGCGCTAGATTGTAACCCAAATAGGTTATATGCTGGATTCTAATCTGTTTATAAAGTCGGGTATGTGGTCAGTATCAGTTTTGCAGTTGTCAAATAAGAATCAGAGAACAGAACGCTCGAATATGGAATTGATTTCAAATGCCCTATATATAAAATAGTAAAAATGATAAGCCTTGATACTCTGACCCTTTATGTTTATGAAGTCTAAAATCAATCCCATGCCGATGATGATGATGATGAACAGAAGCAACGACTAACTAACGTAATCAAGAATATTGACTCGAGCACACCCTTCCCAGTTGTTTGTTTGTTTGTTGGGTTTAACGTCCCACCGCCCTTTCCGGTTGATAAGGAGTGAAGAAGGCCCTTAATGGCACGTGTCAATACCACACACACACACACACACACAATTAACAGTTCTAAATTGTATTGATTATAAATATATCAATCATTTTTTTTTCATAATATAAAATTATTACATACTGATGATGGTGATTTGGACAGAAGCCTAACTTAATCTTAAATTTCCTTCTTCATACTTCTATTGCGTCAGCATGCGCGTGTTTGATTAATTTACTGAAAGTATGGCATACACGTGCCAGTCAATGCTGTATGGGTATACCGGTATCACGTTAAAAAGGATCCGCTGTGTATAGTATGGTTCATGACAAATTTATAATGAATTGAACAGTTTTAATTTGGAGTATCTAATACATATAAATAACATGTCTTCATAACTTGTCGTTGGTACGAGTTTGCATATGAACATATAACTTTCATCTGCGTGGTATTTTTAAGGTGCAATGGAATTTCCATTTCGCGATTATTTACATTGCGCGGTATATGAAATATCTTGATGATATAGATATACAAATTAATATTATTCATTAAATTTAAAACATTATATTGATTATTATCATTTTGTGATATGATGCTTGTTTATCTGGATACACTGTCCATTGATTTATACCTGACCTGGAGAGTGGAGCTAGCAGTGTAAATTAACATCGTACGTGTGTCTGCTTTATTTAGATTGAACATATTAAAAAGCGTATGCCAGAGCATTATTATTGTATTATTTTAATCCATGCAAGAATAATATAACAAATTTCAACTTATTGTGTCTAGCAAACTTCCTTTCCGTGTTTTATCGAGGCACAATGGACTTTCCATTTCGCCGAAGCCTATATGGATATATACATGTATAATCTCCATTTTAATTACTCCACCACGTTAATTCGTATGCTATTGTCTTAAATTAATGTTTATATATAAGAAGACAGTAACAGGTGGTTTAAAATAGATTTATGGCATTTAATAATGCTTTTCTGAAAATAAATTTCCATTGCTAGGTAATAGTTTCATTGCGTCAATTGCTCCATAAATTTTCATTGCGTGTTTAAGGCCTACCACTTTAAAGCATTGGGTCACGTGATCTTCCATTCCTCTAAATTATGACCGCTTTTGTCCACTGTTCTAGCTTTTGCGTGGCTATTGAGTTTATGAGAAGACAGAAATGCAACGTAATATAAAAGAAATGCAACGAAATATATCATTATCGTGCGAAACGCTGCTGAACTACTTTGGGTTAATTACGTACTTATGCGAAGCACTATTTTTCTTAATTGCAGGAGTGGATCTACATGTATTCCAGTTGGGTTAAATCTCTGTTTTGTAAACGACGCGGGTATTTTGTTCACGCTGAAAATGGTTGTATTCAGCATGAGGAATTTGTAAAAGAAGAGTGGACACACAAACTTTACACATTAAAAGAATTTCTAAATGTCATTTAAACGTCGTTGCAACACATCTGTGTAACATACTCCACTCGCTTTCGTTAGCTCTGCTTGCATTGTATGGATCCGTACAAAGCGCGGAGTGCTACAGTTAAAAATGTTGTGGAAAATATGCAAATCAGAAAGGCCTGATTTCGAATTTCAGCATAAGACTGGCGGCCTATGGCCGCCAGTCTAATAAAACAACTTTATTTTAACAATAAACAAAATTACATCCATTATGAAAACAAGATTTATTGAAATAAATAAGTGAAAGAAAACTACATTAACACTGAGCAATATTTTGATCAGGCTCAAAAGCTGGAACCTTCGTGGCCTGTAACTGTGCCCTTCACTGCTGTGTGTTCGAATCCCTGTCAAGTCAGCAAGGAATATTTCCAGTTGAATTTGGGTAAGTCTGTGAACTGGTGACAGCCATGTTGCGGAACATATCACGTGGTACCGACCAGTGCTCCTGGGATACCATATTCTATATTTTACAAATTTTATCAAAGTTGCGTTTATGAAAATAGTGTATTCCAGTGCATGTGACCTACACTTACAGAGTTTAATTTGTAGGAATCAAAGTTTTCACCAACATTAACAAGGGAGAGTAGAATTTTTTTTAAATTTCAACAGGTCATCTGTGAATAGGCTGCTTTAATGACATTTGATTTCGTAACTCTTCTCATATTTAACCTCCTTTATACCTAAAATGAACTTACCTTTCAGCTTTTATTCAAATATTTCAATTTTCTTTCAAAAAATTTGATACACACAACAGTGAAGTCTTTATGAGGCCTCAATTTACCATGAATAAAAGCAAATACATAAAAACCCAAACACTATTTATAAATAGTGCCCCCTACTTTTTAAGTAACATTTTTACATACAACATTATATACTCGTTATGAAATCATCTTTCATACCTCTGAAATTATCTGAAAATATTCAGGAAAATGTGTGACATTTTTAAGTACAAAAGACTAAATCTGCCTTTTTACCATAGGAATCTATAAAGGTGTACTGAGGGAGTTCATAATTACAAGTTCTAACGACAACAAGAGAAAAACTGCTGTATTCATGCAATCAAAGATATGCAAAATATTATATAAGCAGAAGAGTGACTGAATAACATGCAAGGTATGGTTTGATATGATTAAATTAGAAAAAAATACTGCATCATACCTTGTTCAGTCAAGAGATCACATTAATCTTACTACCTAATGTAGAAAATTGTGACTCAGACAAACCGGAGACATGGAAAATCAAGAATGTTGAAATGGACTGAATAGTGCTGAATTTTTAATTACTTGTTGATGTACATACAGAAATAGGTATAAATGCAGAGTCTGAACTTAAGGGGAAATAGACATTAGAGTCAAGTGTTTGAAGATCTGTAATTTCATAATTTAAAGAGGATTAATCCTAACTTAAATATGCATGTAGGTTATCCCTTTCCCTCATATAGACTCATTTTGACGCACTCAATAGGTACCACATAAAGCCTGATCTGCAGAAAACCACAGTTAAACCTTACCAAATTTAATTGTAAAATTCTCATCACCAGACCATTGAGGAGCAGCGAACAGCATAAAACCTGATCAGCCTGCGAGTTACTCGCAGGCTGATCTGGTTTTATGTTGTTCGCATAGGTCTTTTCATGGTTTCCTCTATGAGGGAAAGGGTTATACAAAGACTGCAGTACATGTAGTATAGGAGATATACCAGTATATCTATAGAGTGACACCCTATATACCATTACATGAATTATGAAATTTACTTAAACTTAATTGATGCTACAATGATTATGAAACAGGTTCTCACAACTTATGTAAATCACCCTCGATGGCTCTAATGATGGTATGTGGCCATTAATGAGCAAGGAAACAGAATAACATGGAGAAAACCCAAGTGTCTGTACCCTCTCACGTACATGACCAGGGACTGAACCTGGAATACATTAGCGAGAGGCAAGTATGTTACCACTATATGAGGCTAAATATCATTGTAATAGTCCCAAGTCACACAGTTATTCAACATACCTAAGAAATTGAGTTTAATTTTTGCATCCAAACTCATCCTGTTTTGCAAGCCAGTGGACCCGGGATATATGGATTACTGTAAGCTATCACCTAATGAATATTCATGTACAAACTTATGATTTAATGAATATAAACTTGTTGAACTTAAAATGGTGTATGAAACAATGGCAACTGTACAGTACTGTATACAGGCAAGCAAACAAAGGAGATTCTTTCAGGACCATCTGATATGGGTGTGCTCTGTTTGGGTATAAAGCATTAAAACATTTCTATATGAAGTAAAAGATTAAAACCACTGTAAGTCTGGAGGATGATTGGACAGTAAGAGGTAGATAATGATCTAAGATTTAACGCAACTCAGAACTGTTACATAATGACCAAGCCACAGAGGAAGTAAGAAAAACATGAGTGCTGAAACAGAAATATGTATTTTTTTTTCTTATTTCATATTCAGTGACCTCAAAAGGTATGTAAGTATGACAATATTTACACTGTACCCAGTTTCTACAGGTGTGAACAAAAAGCTGGCTAACAAAACTGGCTGATGTTCAAATGCCCCATAGTGTAGAATGGTCAATCTACAAATTAAGTGAATTTTAGTTAATTTGATAATATGAAAGTAGAACACCAAAATTCTTTGCCTCTTACTAAAGTTAGGATAGCCTGCAGAACTATGTCCTTTCAACATCCAATCAACAGTATTTTGTCCATATAGATGTACTGTATAGTTCTGCCTTATTGTAGACCACACATTATCTAACCTAGCTGTACTGCCAGTCCTGGATCTATGCATGTAATGCTTGGAGCCAGTCCTGGATCTATGATCCTGGACCTTTGCTTGTAATGCTGGGAGCCAGTCCTGGATCTATGATCCTGGACCTTCGCTTGTAATGCTGGGAGCCAGTCCTGGATCTATGATCCTGGACCTTGCTTGTAATGCTGGGAGCCAGTCCTGGATCTATGATCCTGGACCTTTATTTGTAATGCTGGGGGCCAGTTTTGGATCTATGATCCTGGACCTTCGCTTGTAATGCTGGGAGCCAACCCTGGATCTATGATCCTGGACATTTGCTTGTAATCCTGGGGGCATATTTACAAAACATCTTATGTTAGGATTCTAAATTCTACAATACTATTTTTTGTAAATACTTAACTCTCAGACTGTATGACTAATACAACAGATCATTTTAACAAATATCTGCTTTTGTAGACATTTTTATCAAAAGATATAGTTTCTGTCAAATATAACTGGTTTTGCTTTGTGAATTACAACTTTGAAATGCCATGGCTAGGGATTGAACCCATGACAACCAGCTGCCCAGGTGAATACATTATAAGCACTCCTGTCTGGTGGCCTACAGTTGTCTGTAGGTCATAAAGCCATATTACAAAGAAACTGCAGGACTTGTAAAAGATTGGATCTAACTACCTGTACAATTATCCTTTTGATTATATTTTCATTAAGTCAGAACTAACACAAGCAAAAATGAAGATGAGTCCTAATATTTCACAAAGATTTAAATTAGAATGAATCACTTGCTTATGTATGCAAAATATTAGTAACACTATTTTCACACCCTACATGTAGTGGGCTAAGTCACCACTTATCTCCATTACCCTATCACCCGGGGTCTCCAAATCTCGCCCATTCACTCCAGATTTAATCACATTTATTGTGGATAATTTACTTCTTACATATGACTCATTTAAATCAATCATAACATCAAAATAAACCATGTGAAAGAGCAAAGTTGTGAGAAACATACACTGTGATTCTGGGTGAATCAGGGCATGATGGGTAATCATGTTTGACACGGGGACAGGGAGGGGCTTATTTACCCTTAACCACCTACCCTCAACAAAAACTGCTGTTAAATATTTGATGATGTTTCACAATAGTTCAACGTTGTATTTTTCATCTAATTTTAGATAATAATCTGTAAAACAAAGATAAAAATATTTGGTGCCTGTGTAGGATGCTCACTTCAAAAAATCAAATTTCAGAGTACATACAGACGAAAAGGAAATCATTTACATCACAGATTTCATTGAAGTCACTCTATTTTCCATTAAGACATCTTTAGTTGTCTCCCTTACATTGTTATATGGTCCCATATCTCACTTAAGTATCAGTAATGTACTTAATGTAAAGGCAAGGAAGTAAACCAACTTACTACCCAGCATAAAACCTGACCCAGCTTGCAAAGCTCAGGCCCTTAATCCACTAACATTACTTAGCGCTAAGTAATATTTAATACTAATGAATGGTACATGTACTTAATAATTTCATCAGTCTTGTTTCCATAAATATACAGGTATTTTTATTACTGAACACATATTGTTTGTTAGTAAATGACTATGTCAGCTTAGTCATTGATTTAAATATTTAGTAAAACAATAATGCCAAAATATGTCCCTTATTTAACAATTTAAGTGTATTAGTAATACTTAGTGCCAGATATTGTTGGTGAAATCCTGGCTTGATATCAAAGACACAGACTTATACCAGCCCTGATCAAACAGGCCATTTATTTTATGTTTACTCTGATAAAATACTGTGTTCCATCAGTGAGACTAAATCCAGATCACCCAAACTATGAATGATATAGGTCTGTCAGAAATACTTTCAAAGGGATAATAGGGGAATATATATAATATGTACAGAAGCATTCCAGTATTTACTAGTTGCCTCCCTTTGTTTCCTTAAAAGGCAAACATTAACAAGAGCTGTCAGAGGACAACACACTCGACTTTTCAAAATGCTTGTTGGTAAATCAAATGAAATCTATTTCAGTTCTTGCCCTTCATATACCCTGTATATAATAATAGTCAAAAATGATATACCTTGATAGTCTAATACCCCTAAATATGTTTATGAAGTCTAAAATCAATCCCATGCCTAGTTACTGCAACATAAGCATAATAACACTGTGCATGCAAAACTTTAATCAAGTATCCAAGTTAGAAAAGGGCCATAATTTATATAAAATCCTCCAGTCCTCCTTGGTTTTCTGATGCCCCTGAACACACCCCTAAACTTTCTAGTCAATACCATAAACTTTTTCTGAGATATAAGCTGGATAGTAGCTTGCATGCAAAACTTTAACCAAAAAGTCAAAATCAAAAAGTGGCCCTAATCTGTATTATATTCAGTCAAAAACTATCTGCCACTATAGTATGATACCATTGAACATATTAAAGAAGTTTCAAATCAAACCCATGCCTGGGTACTGAAATACAAGCATGAAGTTAAAAATAGGCCATAATTTGTAATATATTCTATCAAGTGTTATCTTCCTCGATAGTATGATACCCCTAAACATATTGTTTCAAATCAATCCCATGCCTGGATACTGAGATATAAGCATGAACGTACCGTACCTTACATGCAAAACTTTCGCCAAAATTTCTAAGTGAAATAGGGACCATAACTTGTAATATATTCCATCAAGAATTATCTACCTTGGTTGTCTGATGCCCCTAAACATATTCATAAACTTTCAAGTCAATACCAGGAATGGTTTAATATTGAGAAACAAGCTGAATAGTAGCTTGCATGCAAAACTTGAACCAAATTTTCTATTGCATGCAAAACTTTAACCAAAATTTCTAAGTTAAAAAGGGGCCATAATTCATATCAAACTGAGCCAAGAGTTATCTACATTGGCTGTCTGATGCCCCTTAACATATTCATAAACTTTCAAGTCAATACCATGAATGGTTATTGAGTTATAAGGTTGATAGCAACTTGCATGCAAAACTATAACCAAAAGCTGCAACGCAGACGCCAACACAAGGGTGACTACAATAGCTCTCTTATTCTTTGAATAGTCGAGCTAAAAAGGATTCATCCATGTGTGAACAGAATCAGCTTAATAATTATACAAAATAGTTGTCATCAGTTAACAGAATAAAAAGAAAATTTATTAGTTTTTTTTTTTGAGTGAATATTGAATATATCTTATCTCTAACATTTTCACTTGCGCTATATGGTTGTGAAAATTTTAAAATTGTATCAATTCTGAATGAAATATGTTCCATATCAACTAAAAACAAAAAGAATACCATCTCTATCTCCCAGGATGATTCAGATCTAGTAATGTTACAAAGTAAAATTATATGCATGCAATAAAAAAAAAGAATAGTTAGTGTAAAAGAGATGATTGTAATAATGTACCATAGAGAGATTATCGCCTTTAAAACAAACAAATTAACTACTTTTTACTTTCAAAAAATAAAAGTTGTGTTCTACAAATCTGCAGCTGTTTTTGCAGAAGACATTTATAAAATGCATAATGTTAGTGGAATAAGTGAAATGAATATTATTTCATCTGGCAAGCAACTTGTTATTAATATATCTTTAAATGAGAAACAACATATTCTGTATTTTATTCTAGTGTTGTCAATAGGTTGAGCCAGTTCTTTGTGCTCAGCAAGATCAGAATCCTAGGACTAAATTCAATCACTAGACAACAAAACCCCATTTTTATATGACACATCTGACATCGTGACATCTGGGTCATGTTGCATTCAATTTATGATTAAAGTATGAGTAGTTACTTGAACATCCTGTCATATGATGCCCCTTGAGGTATTTCAAGGCAAAGTAAAACATACAATTATACCACAATTTTGGCAATTCTTAGATTTCATTTTGCAATTTACTCACTTGTACAGATAAAAATGCATTGTCTTGTTTGACATATTTATTGCATGACTGTGAAATTCATGTTTACTCATAAAATCGTGAAAAAAAATAAATAAAAAGCACACCAGGTATCAGATGAAAAAATTCCTTTTCCCACACCTTGAAGACAGAAAATGACTTTATTTACTGAATTTATTTGGCAACTGGTTTTATTCAGCTATTAATAGTGTGCCAGAAGCTGATCCCTGGCTTGTGGGACACTGATTGACCTTGTGACGTGTCACCTGGGGAATGGACTCGACTTTGATACCAGGGACACCTCATATTCTAGAGGATTGAACAAGACCTCTGGTTCAGAGGGCAAGATTTAGACCACAATTTCTTGCAGTTTAACAAAATTCTTTAGGGTGTGTCCTCCGCAAAAACGTTTTTCAAAACACGAATCCAAATATAAATGTAATGATTTTACAAGACTTGAAGTCAGGTAAGAGTTGCCACCAGACATGATTGTCATTCAAACTACCAAAACATTATATATGTGCTTTTTTTACGGTAATTCAAAACAAGTTTCAGTTTGATAGCCGCAGCTGATGAGTCACTGGGATTAATGTTTTGGGGGTTCAAGATCGAGATCTTCCTCAGTTGACTGACTAACAAGAGATGTTATCTGACAGTGCCGTCACGCAATGTAACTGAGCTGCAGTGACATACATACATGTACATGGTTTATATTACATGACATGCTGACTGCACACCCTCTATACACTTGTATAAAAAGGTCTATACACTTGTATAAAAAGGTATTGACAGAATATCTACCTGGATGATCTTTGTATTAGTGTTTAATGTGGTTTTTTTTTTAATTTTAATTTTAAATATTTAGGATTTTAAAATAAATTTATTTAACTAGAACAGGTCAGTTATAGATACCAATTGTATGCAAGCAACTGACAGCTTATTCACTTTAAAAAGGACCTTATACCTCATTTTCTCATGATTTCGATGGAAAAAAACAGTATTTTAAATGTTATACCAATATAATGCTTGTATTCATACTTTTTTTCTCAAGGACAGGACATGCATATCCTATGTCCTCTATCAGAACATGAAAGGCATTATGTCAGGGACCCAAGATCTTAAACGCTAAATGTTGTCACTCATTACAGTGGGGTACAGTCAAAACACAACATCTAGGTTTGCACCCCAATAATATACCTTATATATACCAGTGATTGCACATCAAGCTCATGAGCTATGTAATCTCTTGATAGGTCATAATGTAAGGGAGAGAACTTAAAAAAAAGTCCACACACTATTGCCTGTACATACAAAATGACAGTTTTTTGCCAAAGTGAAACTTTCTAGCCTGGCTATGTGACAAGAAATTTCATGTTAGAATAAAACATTATTTTTTACTATATTAGGGCTATTGCAGCTAATAATGTCTCTCTAAAAAGATACCTGCTACACACACCTTCCAACTAAAAAAAACAGATAAAAATATTAAAAAAAGTCAATGGTCTAAGCTCCTTAAGTAAGTATAAAGTTCAGAATTCAAAACAGACTATGTTATACCTAGCCAGACGTTCCAGCTGTGGGTTCTTTGAAGAATGATCACCTTACACCCTATATACCCATAGGGGGGAGGAGTAAGAACCCTAGTAATTAGGAGTCAATGGGTACTAGATGTGTCCCAGGGTTCCATTATCCTATTAGGCTATCTCGCAATCTGAGATAAATAATTATCAGGTTTGTGGATCAACTTTTGGTCACATGTCCACTGAACCAGAGAAAAACAATTCGGCCATTACTTTGACATTGTTGTACACCTGAGAACCAAACTGTTACCTGTAAATAGACATTTCAGTGCAAGGGTGATGTAACTTAACAACAGTGAACAGAAAGTTACAAACTTTGTGGTCCAAGTTGGTAAGACTGTGAAATCTATCAAGATAACTGGTACTTATTTGATAGGTGACAACAAGTCATATAATAAAACTGTTTATTAATTTAATGATGTTTCATTGGATAACTGTAGTTTACAGTACAGATCCATATAATGCTATATTTAGGTCTTGGTCTAAATATCATGTTATATTTGACTTCTTAAGAACTATGTGATAAATCCTAAAATATATGTTTGGGGTCTGGTGATGTATCGTCATTTGTATTGTATTGGAGTGTGTTGTAATGGATCTATTCAGTATTGTGTCTGAAGTATTAAATTTGCAATAATCAGGTTGAAATTTATTTCATCATCCTGGTGGTACTTTGTTTGACACAGCCACATCATCTAGTAGAGATGTCTCAAAAAAAAAACCATTCACAAGTGTCTGTTATCCTAACCTTATAGATATTGACCGGGTTCAAGTTTCATCTACTATAATACTTAGAGTCAAATTTCATTATACTTGTTTTCTTTTTGAACTACTCAGTTATTTCAAATATTGTTACTATCAAGGTAATGATAAATTTCAACTTAGTCATCTACAATATATGCAATACTTCAATACCGTATAAGTCAGGAATGCTGGAATGTGTTTTTCCTAGTATTACTTAATATAGGCCAAGTAATGTTGATGGAATCTGAGCCAAGATAGTTTTCAATATTTAAAGATGAAGAAAACAGTATGTGATCAAGCAACTTTCACATATATAATGTTTGTTTGTTGGGTTTAACGTTTCAGTCATTTGGAGACTATGTCTACTTGAGACAGATATAGTGCTGCCACTCTGCAGTCACATTATCTGGACACCAGGTCAACCAGTCCTGGAACTACCTTTATATGCTGAGCGCCAAGCAAGGGATCAATACCAGTACCATTTTTTACAACTTCGGCCAGGGACTGAACCCACGACCTCCCATTCATGAGGCAGATGCTCTAACTACTTGGCCACCAGAGACAGTCACGAAAAAACAATGAAAAATCCATGATATCACTGCTACATCAACAGACTTTTCCAGTGTTGACAGATGTATTCAAATTAACTTAAAGGCTATCAAATAGCTACACTGGAATTATAATAATAGGTAGCCAATGGTTAATCTGGTTTACACAAAAGAACACATGGTTTTGTGTGTGATCCTGTTTGTGAGCAGCATGAAAGACAGAACTTAAATATTCAAAAACTAGAAAAAAGCATCTGAAAACCTTGAAATATATATCCTGAGATATTAACCTTTTGCTACCCCATTAATACCAAAGATAAGCAAGATCAGACAGAACCTAATCAAAAGTATCCACAAATTAAAAAGACTTCATTCTGACCTCTGAAGTAATTAGTAGTGATCAGTATAAATCCTGATCAGCCTACAATCTGATTTAATCTTTTGATGGTCAGCAGATTATTTTGTTGATATGTGTTGTGTAGTTATGGGTTGGTTAACCCAGTCATGAACCCAAGCTAATGTCCACAATGGGCCTGAATGTCTTTATATATTATGGCAAGTTTGGAAACCTGAGATAATGCTGTTGGCAAAAAGAAAAGTTTACATCCCATCTGACTCTCATATTGCTGAATGAGAGTCTGTTTTCTGTTCATGGGTCCATCTCAGTGATAAGTAAACAAGATAGCAGTATCAGGAGCAATGATTCATACTTCAGATTAGTCATACAATTTCTGACAAACAAGAGCATTTGATTATACATTCAAAATCCCCTTTTGTTGGAGATTTTGAGGTGCAATTCATAACAGAGTCAGTCAGTACATGTAATTCACAGGATCACAGTAACAATAAAATTTGTATCTACTACCCAATTTTATGTTGCAGACTGTTTATAAGATCGGCATGAATTGCTGCAGTATTATACCCTGCCAGGCAAAGTCCACATGTGACTCATTCCATTAAAACTTTCTAACATTTAATGTATGGGTGTCTAATAATGGGCAAAGAAATGAAATTTGAAAAAAAATAAAAAAAATATAATATTCAACACACATTTCATAAGCACAGATTTTTGTAAAGATTATACACTACAAATGTAGAGTATGTTACATGTGTACAAGGTCATCCAAAAGAACATGACATCTGACATAATATATTAACCCTTACCCTGCTGGAACCGTAAGTGCTAACCTCTGCCACCAGTAAAGAGCTCCTTACTGTTGGCTGACCAACTACAAGTTTTCATCTTGTTATCCCTAAACTGATAATGGATAGTTCCAAAAAAGATACCAGCTAAGTCCATTTGAGAAATTCAGCAGGTTAACGGTTAAGAAGGCTAGCCCTGTCATTGGTTATTCCGATATACTGCAATTTATTATAATTATATTGCAATACACTCCTTGAGAAGTACAAGTATTGTATTGAATGAGTCATTATCAGTTGTTTACACTGTATTTTGTGTTTAAGAAATAAACAATCAAGAAATAAAGATTAAAAACAGGAAAAAAACAACAACAACTAAAAAATCAAGATACAAAAAACATTTAAACATCTAAAAGAATGCCTTTTAGGCTGTAAAGATCTGCTATATAAATATGTCACTTATTACTATCTCTGAATATCAATCCCAGTTAGCATTCAGCAAAGGAAATAAAGCATATATTTTGTTAAAGTATATACATAATGTAAGATTTTGTTAAAACATTGCCTAATGTGCTACAAATCATGCTATTTTTCACCAAAATATCGAAGTGATGAGTTTCAATATTACAAGCAACATTCCACATATATTGTTGTGTATATTGCCAGCCCCATTTTGTAATACATATCATATTGTAGGCAGCCTGGCAATACATAGCCCCAATATCAATGCATATCAGAAAACTTGTTAAATTGTTATACAGAATAAATGATTTGCAATAGGAATAAAACGTTTTATTTAACCCTTTCCCTCATAGAGGAAACCATGAAAAGACCTATGCGAACAACATAAAACCAGATCAGCCTGCGAGTAACTCGCAGGCTGATCAGGTTTTATGTTGTTCGCTGCTCCTCAGTGGTCTGGAAATGAGGACTTTATAATTAAATTTGGTAAGGTTAACTGTGGTTTTCTGCAGATCAGGCTTTATGTGGTACCTATTGAGTGTGTCAAAATGAGTCTATATGAGGGAAAGGGTTAAGTGCAAATTCATTCAATTTACACAGCTTTACTTCCTAATATATTGGAGTGTTAAGTACACAAAATTCTTCCCATTACATGTCAATAACTTCAATAACATTTATATCATAAAAATCAAAAGATTTGCTGTCACTCAAACACTTGGTCTCTGCATTACAAATCAAGAGAGGTTTGTTACATGACTTCAGTCACAAATATTATTCTACCCACTTCATTGACAGCATTTTCATTTCGACTTTGATTTCTCTATAATCTTCTTTTGGTTGCAGTTCAGTAGCTGTTGAGAAAAAGATCAAACGCAGCGGTACAAGATTGGAGGTACACCATAGAATGGCCTGAAGAAACACTAGGACTGATCATATCAATATTATGGCTAGTTCAGTACCTTTAATGATGATGTCAAGCAAGTGTTAAAATAAACTTGGCCAAAATCAGTTGACCGATGGCCCCCCAGAAGTCACAAGAGCAGACTGGCTGGTGTACATTCACAGGGCAGCTGGGACAAATAAATCAAGGCATGACCCAGACATGTCTCTGTGTCCACTGACTTTGGAATTCTGTGCGAGTGACATCAACTGATGAGGTCATCACCAATCCAGGGGGTAATCCTTTATACATTATGATAGAAGGTGATACAGTCTTCTGACATACATAACGATAATCACTGTTTTGACTTTGCCCTCATGATCTTTTACTGACCTCTCTGGATTGCATATGAACTCTATACACTGGCCCCAATTCTCCTCATCATCATCACCTGGTATTTTTATCATTAGTAGATTTATATATATTATTCTTATGTAAAAGGACCTGGTTCTATGCCACTGACTGACAGACAAATGAACTCCTTGCAACTTAAACTATGAATTACAAGGGATATATTGATCATCATCACATAAGACAGACAAATAGCTGCTGAACCAAGTATACACACTAAAAAATGTAATTTATTTATTTCAAGAAACATCTACAGTCAAACTCACCATATCCCCTTGTTGAACTAAATATTGATTCAAATTCATGCTAAGTTAAGCATATACCTATATCATAAATATTATGCTTGACTTCTATTTAATGAAGCCAAAAATGATATTATTTTCTACAAAAGCACAAACAAGTTACTGAACAAGAGGGCCAAGATGGCCCTAGATCGCTCACCTGAGAAAAGTATCATTCATTGCCTGTACAAAACAGATTGCTTTAGAATTAAGATGATGAGGTGAAACAATGTTCAGGAATTTATAATAGATATAATCATGACAAACATTCTGACCAAGTTTGAGGAAGATTGGATCAAAATTGTGGCCTCTAGTGTGTAAACAAGATTTTTCTAAGATTTGACCTACTGACCTACTTTTTGATCCCCCCTTTTTAAGACAAACATTCTGACCAAGTTTGAGGAAGATTGGATCAAAATTGTGGCCTCTAGTGTGTAAACAAGATTTTTCTAAGATTTGACCTACTAACCTACTTTTTGATCTGACCTGACCCATTTTCGAAAGGGTTCAAGATATCATTAAGACAAACATTCTGACCAAGTTTGAGGAAGATTGGATCAAAATTGTGGCCTCTAGTGTGTAAACAAGATTTTTCTAAGATTTGACCTACTGACCTACTTTTTGATCCAACCTGACCCATTTTCGAAAGGGTTCAAGATATCATCAAGACAAACATTCTGACCAAGTTTGAGGAAGATTGGATCAAAATTGTGGCCTCTAGTGTGTAAACAAGATTTTTCTAAGATTTGACCTACTGACCTACTTTTGATCCAACCTGACCCATTTTCAAAAGGGTTCAAGATATCATCAAGACAAACATTCTGACCAAGTTTGAGGAAGATTGAATCAAAATTGTGGCCTCTAGTGTGTAAACAAGATTTTTCTAAGATTTGACCTACTGACCTACTTTTATATCCGACCTGACCCATTTTCGAAAGGGTTCAAGATATCATCAAGACAAACATTCTGACCAAGTTTGAGGAAGATTGGATCAAAATTGTGGCCTCTAGTGTGTAAACAAGATTTTTCTAAGATTTGACCTACTGACCTACTTTTTGATCCGACCTGACCCATTTTCGAAAGGGTTCAAGATATCATCAAGACAAACATTCTGACCAATTTGAGGAAGATTGGAAAATTGGATATCATCAAGACAAACATTCCAATTTGGAATTGGAAAAGCCTCTAGTGTGTAAACATCAAATTGTTGACGGACGACGGACGACGGCCGACGGACAATCAAGTATCCCAAAAGCTCACCCTGAGCTATGCTCAGGTGAGCTAAAAATCCAAACCCATATGATTTGCATACCAGATTTTCAATAGGTATTATACCAATGTCTGTATTTGTACAATAAATAAGGTCTGTATTATGCAATAAATACTATAGGTAAGCAATCAAGTTTACATTTATAGCTAATCTATAATAATATACAAAGAAGTCATCAAGCGGACAATAGGATTCCCATGTTATGTAATTGAAAGTAGTCATCCCCCCTACATAGAGGTTACACTGAGGTTATCTCCCCTTATGACTGCAGATCATGACTGCCAACACAAACATTTGTTAAGTTATGATTATGCTTTATTACACTTATTTTTCAAACTGTAATTGTTTGTATTAGAATAAGAATCAAACTTGATATTCTGATTGGGAAACCAGTTATCATAACTCATGCTAATTCCACTTGATGGTTCCTGGTTTAGACCTGTACTTTGTACCTAGGAAGGCCATTGCTGTTCCTAATAGGGAATCCAACCCAAAACCTTTGCACCTGCAGTCATGTATGTTATCACTGGACCACAACAACTTTCTTGCGTTTCAAAATCACATTAAAACATGCTCTGTGGAAATTAAGGCAAAGGAGTCAGAAGCTTTATGAAAAGTAGTCATTAACACAGATTTCTTTGCTGGCACCTGTGGTATCATGACCAAGGTGCGAGCTTGTCAGCTGATGGTACTGAGTTCAAGACTGGCAACAGCATTACAATGTTTTAAAATTGTTTGTTGATTTTTTTTCTATTAGGATAATTGACCAATACAGTTAAAGATTATTTCCACATCTATTTTCCATGCACATTTTTCATAATTACATTCATGTTTTATAGAAAAAAGTATAACTTGATCTGTTTGTTTTAACAATTCATCTTCTGGAAGCATTGCAAATCTGTTTGTTTCGTCTTTTGCCAAACTAAACACACGTGTGTGCATCCTGAAAAATGCTAAGCGATGATGTCATTCAGTTCACAACATATCATTATACCAACCCGTAGAAATGGTCTGGACCAGATGACGTCACATTGAATTAAGAATGACTTATGCAAATGATTTAAGTACTTAACCCTTTCCCTCATAGAGGACACCATGAAAAGACCTATGCGAACAACATAAAACCAGATCACTCGCAGGCTGATCAGGTTTTATGCTGTCTGCTGCTCCTCAGTGGTCTGGTAATGAGGATTTTACAATTAAATTTGGTAAGGTTTCAGTTTGGCTTTCTGCAGATCAGGCTTTATGTGGTACCTATTGAGTGCGTCAAAATAAGTCTATATGAGGGAAAGGGTTAACAGCCTTTTGGAAGTATAAAAAAAGAATTAGTTAACAAAAAATTTTATGTGTTTGATTCTGTAAAAGTAACAAAAATATACTTCAATCAAACAATGTACAAATGATAAAGAACTTGAAGTATATCATGCTGTTAAAAGGTTGATACAATCAAATCAATATTCTTTTGTAAAGATCTTTACATTTTACCAATCCAGGTAATTATATGTTGTTTAAGACCCCTGGTAAATTCAAACACTCTTCAACAATTAAAAAGAAAAGCACTGAAAAGGGAATGCTTGAGTATGAGGCTAGTTGTTGATTGAACAGGAAAGGTAAAGATCTGAAATCTTCAAAGTTAAGAAGCATCAAGAAGTAAAAGGATTTTTTTTTAATTCTTTAAGATTTATTTTGAATAGTTTGTTGTGATATACATTTTTGTGCATGATAAAATGTTATAAAATTGCCAGATATTCAATGAATGGCTAAGTTTGCACTGCTTCATACTGGTCTACATAATAACCATTCAGAGGTCCTCAATGAGATACACAGCATACAAATAAATGCAGTTTAGCATACTAAGTCCTGAATAAGTTAACACATGCATTGACATGACAAGGTTTTCATGATATTTGAATGTCATAACTATAATTGCCTTATTACGAGGCCTTGAAAATAGTCATGTTTTTAAAGTAAAAGAATACAGAATGTAGTTCATATAATTATGATCAGCAATGGATAGGAAGAATTTTATTTAACCCTTACAAGGCTATTGGTACTTATGATAGCCTTTATAACCATTTGTGCAGTCTGATCATGGTCTACACTGTTTGCTATTCAGTCAAATTTTTAGCAAGATCCCTCACAAACAACAAATGATACAGTCCAAAAAGAAGAAAGGACAAGACTAGTCAAGAAATTTAGCATAGTAAGGATTAAGCTTATATAATCATATATTGTACAGATACTTTAAATAATTGTTGCTTTCAGATATATTTTAGGTATAAAGCTGGCTGGCTTGCAGAAGACATATGGGTTTACTCTCTTTGTCTCTGTGCACATGCTTATTTGGAATTGCTATGTAGCAGGAATGGTAAACTTCAAAACTATTTAAACCCTTACCCTGCTGGAACCACAAGTGCTAACTTTTGCCAGGAGTAAAGAGCCAGGCCAGCCTGCACGGACCTGCACATCCGTGCAGGCTGGCCTGGCTCTTTACTGTTGGCTGACCAACTACAAGTTTTCATCTTGTAATCCCTAAAATTGATAATGGACAGTTCCAAAAAAGATGCTGGCTGGCTGAGAAATTCAGCAGCTTAAGGGTTAAGTTTGCTTGTTTGCTTGCTTTTACATCCCAAGAACAATATTTCAGTCCTTTAAGGACTATATGGATAGTGTAAGAATTGGAGAGTGTAATAAGCATCATCTTGCTGAAATTTAACCCTTTCCCTCATAGAGGAAACCATGAAAAGACCTATGCGAACAACATAAAACCAGATCAGCCTGCGAGTAACCTGCAGGCTGATCCGGTTTTATGTTGTTCGCTGCTCCTCAGTGGTCTGGAAATGAGGACTTTATAATTAAATTTGGTAAGGTTTAACTGTGGTTTTCTGCAGATCAGGCTTTATGTGGTACCTATTGAGTGCGTCAAAATGAGTCTATATGAGGGAAAGGGTTAAAATGCTTACTCAACTGCATGATCAAATACTTGCTCTTATTCAGATATTGATTACAAGTCATGTATTAATGATACATGTAGTAATGTAATGCAAATAAGCAAACCTTATCAGACAGACACTCTACATAAATCAGGAACAATCTTGTCTAAATCAAGTCACACCAGCTATTTACAGCTTAATACAATATTGGTTATTTAATCATTAATTCTACAAAAAAAGAATTAGTATCTCCTTATTACATATTTGCATAGCCAACTTTAAGTGATTCAAAGTAATTTAATGATGTTAACTTATTCATGGGTGACAGAGTTCATCGTTGAAAGTTGTAAAATATTTTTTCTATGATCATTTATGATTTAATATACATTTCTGCATACTTTAATGGCTTATTAAAATAATAAAACCTAATTGAATACATTAACCCTTTTATTACTTCATATATCACTAAAACATTATTATAACTACAGAGCTACATTTTAATTGGTAATGCATTATGTGAAGATAGTTGGAGAGTTATTTAACAAAAAAACAACAACAGCAACAAAAATATGAATAATCAAACCCCTTTCTACAACAACCTCCCTCATAAAAAAAAAAAATCAACAAAAAATAAAAAAACAATATCCTGTGGTGAGAATTCAATTTCAATTTTAGGGTAGGGTAAAAATTGTTATGTAAACATTAAATTTTGTTTTATGACAAAATCCATAAAACAGAAATTATTGATATATATCTGGGATAATAAAAATAAGAGAAAATAAGACATAAGTACCTGAGCGTGTTTTTCATAGTCCCAATACCGTGAACAAACGTCCTGTCACAGCTTATGATCTGGAGCAGAGACACCACAGAACCCGTGTAATTACAAATTGATACAGATCCATCAAATTGTCCAAATTCCATACAAACTGTGTAGTTCATCACTTTATCCGACAATCACTACCCTGTATCACATATACAGACTTCACCGACGCAATAAAATTATGTCAAACGGAGAGCACATTGCGTGTAAGTGTAAGAACTTAAAAATCACTAATGTATAACATGCCTTTTAAATAATAACTCCAAAACTTCTCACATAATTGTTGAAATTTATATGAGCAGTTGACAACACTTGTGGTTAAAATTATTGCTAAGACTGTAATTACTGTATGAGACATGCTTCGTGTCATTCAAAATTATTCATGAATGTCTATTCTGCACATTTTCTCACCATTTATAATTTTATAGTAATGCACTTTAAGGTATAGTCATATACCTAACAACATGCTTGTTAAATATCATCCTTTAAAACTGGAACAAATACATCTAAAACTACATTATACAGTCTCTTTCAGTCATAATTACTGTTACATTGCTCTTGTTTAATCAATGCACTCAGATGACAAATAGATTGTAGTTACACTTACCCGTTAAAAAATGTAAATCAGTTGATATAATCCAAAATAAATCTCGTTAAATATCCATCACTTTGACACCCAGTTTAACTCGCTGAGCAGTCAATCCACCCTGCTACAGCTTAAGATCAGTTGTGTCATAGGCGGATTAAAGTAACTTAAAGCAAACATTTGATAGCCGTCAAAACTAACAAACCGACACAGTACATCCCCTGCGTATACCCACAGTCAGGTAGTTCCAATTGTACATTTGTCAATTCATTCATTCAACATAAATCTGGCTTTACCTCCAATGTGACATTCAAAACCTTCGAAGGTAAGGCTGGAAAAATTCAATATTCTATGTTTGCCAGACAGTATTGTACGAGGGGCAAGGGACAATAAAACATCCCGTTTCCCATGACCCAAGCTCTCACCCGTGACTAAAACGTAGAGCTGAAAGTTTTCATCTCCGGGTACTCACACGCAGAAATTGAATCTAGAAAAAAAAAATTAACTCCTTCGGGGCAAAAAAAAAAATATATGGTAAGAGAAAATCAAATCAATGAAATACAAAAGGAGGAAAAGGGGATACCTATACAGCTAGGTGACAGTTTTGTAATGCCACAAATCAATATTATTGTCTGGATTTCTTTAAACATTGATTTATTTATCACAGTCTTTCAAATTCATTCCAGCATGTGGAAAAGTAAACACATTTTAACAATGTACCAACTATGAAACAGGGTAACTGGCATCCAAAGAATAAAACTCTACTAAATAATTCAGAAAGCTGTTAGTTATAGTATCAATTATAAAGGAAATAAAAGTTGAGAGGGTTTATCCTTGCATCAAGTCATCATAAAAATAGGGTGTGTACAATTACATGTAGTTAATTAAGTTTAAACTTATTCATTTAATTTGGAAACAAGATGATACTAATCCCTTCTGATGGTTCCTAGGTTGGACCAGTAGAACTTAATTGGTCCCTGGGAAGGCCATGAATAATCCTTGCCAATATACAGGGTTCAAACCCATGGCCTCCCGGTCTGTAGGTCTTGAGAGTGTTTAGGGTATCACATATTTCACCTCATAAACAGATCATAGACAACATTTATGATATTGATTAAACTAATTAAATCTTACCCTATATAGCATGACCTGAATAAAATTTTCCACAGTGTTCCAAAAAAATTATTTCTTAATTGCAAAGTTTACAATGTCAGACAGTAGAAACATATAGGTACAGAGTGTTACAACCACCCTAGTCAAAAACATTTTTTAAAATTTTTCCGTGACAGTCTTTGAAAATGAGACCTCACCAATTAGCAATTACACTGGCATTTAAAAGTCTCAAGGTGATGGAGGTATATCCCACTTCAGATTCATCAATACCTACATATGACAGAGAATCAAAGTACAGTAAGTATTGAGTTACAACACTGGAGGTCACAGGTTGAAATTCCCACCTGTGCCTTTCCAGTTACTTAAAAGCATTTTCTTTCTCAGAGAGATTTACCGGTATACTATTTTAACAATAATATTGCTGAATACCTCAGGTAAATCTTTATTCAAAATCTTGCTGATGTATTGATACAGTCTGTATAATAATTATCAGAGACCATTTTCCAACATTTTTGTCATTTAATGGTTGTTCGTTATCATAACCCTTTTGCTGGATTCACCAGTACTAGAGGCTAAGCATGTCAATTTTCTTACTTAAAGGTGAGAGCATGGTAAAGGAAATGGAGCTGCATGGTCTTGCACCATGGACCTCCAGGTTAATAATCAAGCACCTTAACTGAGTAACTGACACTTTATGTTACAATAATCACCATGATGCACATATTTTCATGCTTTTCACTTCTATCATGATTATATTTTTTATTGTCAACATATTCAGCCAATAAAAAGATGACATTAATAGCCAGAGGATAGATATTTATTGATAATGAAAAAAATATAAAAAAATAGGACTACATTCAGTTACAATTTGTTATAAATAGCAGATTTGTTTATTTTTATTCTTTGCAATGTAAAGACTGTCAGAGTTTTTGTTTGTTTGTTTGTAAACATTAAACCATTATTCCTTTCTTACAGTTATAAGTTAAAAAACAACTTTGGTTGAGATTGTTATCTTTATGCAGATATATTGTATTCTAAAAATCCAACTGATAATCCCAAAACTGTTAATTCTATAAAGTTGTCATATATACTTAAAAGATGTTGCTTTATTTTTCATATATGTTACAATCATTGTTCTAATGTCTTATGTCTCAATATCTATCTGCATTAGTGGGATGGTTCCCCAACCGGCTTCCACCAATTGACGGGGATAATAAAGGTTAATAAAAAAAAAAATATATATTATTCGCCAAATGACCTTAAAAGTCCTTTAACAGTTAAGATCCATTTTAGCATTGTACTTGGGGTACAAATTGTAACTATAGCAACAAGGAACAAATTCATGTTCTGACATTTGCATAAAGGAGCGTATCATAATGGTTATATACAGTATCTTTATGATACTATGAACACATAAGAATATCTATTGGACATGTTTAAGTTCATATTTGGGGGAAAAAGGACCTGGTAATGTATGACAAATAAAATGCTATTGAAAAAAAATATTGTGTTATACGTGGTAATAAAAATGAGGTATTCCAAAAATAACTATATCTCAAATAACATGATCAAATGTCAGTGTTGTTTTGACCCCGTGTCAAACAGATGTTTTATATCTTGGATACAAGAGGGTTTTTACCACCATAAATCACTAGGAAAAAGGTCAGCTTGCTAATGATAGTAGATATTACATATGTTTATTTTGCTGACAAAAGTATTTAAGTGATCAGATGTCATGACTTAAGACTTTAGTAGTAACATTTTCAGTCTTTCTCTCTGGAGACTAATTATCATTACAAAGAGACAATTACAGTGTGCACAGTACCAATGAGATATTCTGCCATGGAAACGTGACATGATACCATTCTCTGTCACATTATCTGAGACCAGGCCAATAAGTCTTGGGATTATGCAAGGCACCATTAAAGTAAGGCAACTATACCACTTCAAATTTTAAAATCTCTGTATGTCACAGCCATGGATCAAGCTAATGACCTCACTCTTCCAAAATAGAATTCTGACCACTTGACTGACAGACCCAGGACCAATGGAGAAAGTATTCTGAAATATACATTTGCTTCATAAAATCTTTCTCATTTATTGCTTTTCTTTTCTTTATCTAAGCTTGAATCCTACCAACAATACTCAGTACTTAATATTGTTGGCCTGAATAACACATGAAGTGTGGTTCCATGTGACATGTCTGTGATGTGATATTGTCATATATTGGTACACCTGCTACCTCAGGTGACCTGTACTAATATTTTTGCTTGG
>CM037783.1:51300359-51350359 GCA_021229015.1 Solen grandis | reverse complement strand
AATGAAGTTATTGATTGCCTGTTTATATGTAAACATCATTTAGATGCTTTGGATGATGATGGCATCATAGACCAAAATTGCCTATTGCGATTTCATGATGTTAGAGAATTGCTAATGGAGCCTTTATGATGTAGTATAAATAGATAAATAAATTACAATATATAAGTATTGAAAATTGGGACTCCGGCTTCATGAAATGCCAATGGGGATATAATGTTTAAGAATTGCCACTGATATGGTATAAATTGCTAATGGAGACTCTGATATTGTAGAAATGCTAATATATTGGGGCATTATAATACGAAGAAAGTGAGCCATCAATACTGCCCACTATGTGTTGTGTATGTACATTGTCCTGTAAGTGTGTTCTGAGAGGCTTAAGCTTATACTGAGAGTGACCACTGGCCACGTGGCTGTGTGCAACAGATGACCACAACCGTCTGTCTGCATATGTAACTGCTTGGTCAATTTTGACATATTAATAAATGAGACTGGAAAAGAGTTTAAAGTTTTGTTATAAAAAGCTATTTGACTTTCTTCTCATCATTATTACTGTTCTTAAGAAATTGGTTAGATTTTTACAACTTCTTATTTCACAGGTAATTTGTTTTGAGAGTCAGTCATGTTTCATAAAATGATAGAATATTTGAGCCAGTGAGACCAATTTCCATGCTTAATCATCTATTCTTGTAAGTAAACCCAGATATATCTGTTAAGTTTTATAGCAGATCCTCAAAAAATTAGCATAATAGAAGCTAAATTTTCATGCATTGCACTAGAGTTTCAGTTTTGGTTTATTGTTCGACTTGAGTCATGAATTTCAATCAGATGATTTTTTTTCTAAAACAGGAAAGATATTTCATAAACTTGCAGTCTAATCTGGGTTTATTTCAATGATTTAAGGCATAGTTAACATAGTCTCATTTCAAGCCATATGTCACAATCATACTGCATTCTCTGTATCAATGGGAGATGAAGCTTTTGGCATTGTAGAGTTTTATTTAACCCTTTCCCTCATAGAGGACACCATGAAAAGACCTATGCGAACAGCATAAAACCAGATCAGCCTGCGAGTAACTCGCAGGCTGATCAGGTTTTATGCTGCTGTTCGCTGCTCCTCAGTGGTCTGGAAATGAGGATTTTATAATTAAATTTGGTAAGGTTTAACTGTGGTTTTCTGCAGATCAGGCTTTATGTGGTACCTATTGAGTGCGTCAAAATGAGTCTATATGAGGGAAAGGGTTATACTAGTATATATACATATAGGTTTCTGAAATGTGCTGATTTACTGAGGAATATTGTTTCTGTTATTTATTTGTATGAAAATTTTATTTTATTCTATTTGATAATATTTTAGTTAATTTGAGATATTTATCTACAAAGTGAAATGCGTTTTTAAGGCATTTTAGCTCGGATGCATAGTTTTCTGAATGAGATGTTATCTGTTGATCGTTTTCCAATGTGAAAGGAGATGTTTTTGCAAAGTAAATGAGTTGTACTTTGTTGTAATTGTTAAATAATGTATATATTGTCCTTCTATATTTCATGCTTGATTGTTCAACGCTGGAATCTAATCGCATGTCAATTGCTTCATCATTAAACAGGACGTGGTAAGAAATCAACACAGACTTTCATACAGTCTCTTCATATAGCCTTCTGCCCATATATCATCAGTGTCAATATATATCCCACTATTTCCCTGATATATCCCTCTCCGCTATAATAAGTATATATAAATATATACACCCTTGGTCATAATAAATTACACTTTATTATGGAATGCCTATCTAATATAATTTATACTATATGGAATTATTTATAAATGTGTTATTAAAAAAATCTAAAAAAAATTTACTATTATTAATATTGTAATTTATCTAGCACTTTAAAACATTTCACCATTAAGGCTTCATTATTTACATCATCTATCATGGCTGAGTTTGTTTGGACCTTTTTGCCCAGTTAAAAATTCCTCTGAATGGCTTATATTTCATGTCTGAGTGACCTTGTACAGTCCCCAGCCCCTCTGTACTAGACCCCATCCACCTATATCATGTACTACCCATATGAGAAAATCCAACCAGTAATGAATGCTTTACCTGCTTTCTGCATAGTGATAGAAGAAAATGCTAAACTCATTATAACAGTTCAGGTAGTGACAGGATCTCCCATACCCACATCCAGCCCTTCAGGTGTTAGGTGTGGCCCCGTTAGGATGGGGCATGTGTGGTTACCCTAAATCAAATTGAGGTGATGGCGCATGCTTGTCTAGTATCATGTCTAATATCATGTACAAGCTAACTTGTCAGTTCAGTGTCATGTTATTTGTAACTGTAAATGTACTGTCAACTGTATACAAAGACATTCTTACTTGATATTCAAGGCAGGCTAGTATAACAGAATTGTAAGTCAGATATGGCAAGCTTAATGTCTCCATTTAGGAATTATGAAAATTGGCATTCAAACCAATAAAAAAAAAAAAGATTTTGAACTAATACAAGGACTCGATGGAAGTTTAGTTTCATTCTGAAGAAGATATACTTGAGTGTACATTCAGTGCCCGTGGAAGTTGTAACAAGATTGCAACAATTTAAGAAATAATGATTTTAGTTCCATGACTGACATGTATAATGTTACTGGCATTCTCATAAAAATGGAGTAAGGAATCTACACTGTATTCAAATTATGAGATACATTTTATTTCTATATATTAGTTATTTTAGATATCAATCAAGTAAGATTGTCTTGTTAATGAAACAATTGATGTATGTTATGTTTGGTTAATATTTAGCATGTATTAAAGTTAATTACCTCTAACCCTTTATCACATGGATATGCCTTTTTACACCATACTACACCACTGAAGGGCTCAATAAGTCTGAAAATAGATCTATTATTGAACCAGGGTCCAATAAGACTTAAAAGTAGTTCTCATTTGGAACCAGGCTGCAATAAGTCTGAAAGTAGTTCTAATATGGAACCAGGGTCCAATAAGACTTGAAAGTAGTTCTCATTTGGAACCAGGCTGCAATTAGTCTGAAAGTAGTTCTCATTTGGAACCAGGCTGTAATAAGACTGAAAGAAGTTCTTATATGGAAACAGGCTGCAATAAGTCTGAAAGTACTTCTTATTTGGAAACAGGCTTTGGACATGTTGCTGTATGTATCTTTTCATGTTTTTGAGAGAAAAATCATATTTAAGGAAGAAATACTACTCCCATATTTAGTGAATATAGGGCCCAGTTCTTTTGTTACTACAATAGACACAGTATAAAACCTGAGCAGTTAGTGGTTATATACCAGCCATAAGTTCCTGCTGCCTTCCATGTGGCAAAGGGTCAAGGAATTATGTTTTTACTGCCACTTCCTTTATAGGCCTTTTATTTCACAGTGTTTGTTTCACTATATTTGTATTTTCAAAAAACTCTCAAATTTAACCAACAGTTAAAAGAGAAATTTACCTGACTTTCATAATTTATTACCAGTAATATTTTAAGCAGGGTTTCATGAATTAGACTATATAATACCATCAAGACACAAAGAAAAAACACACACTTTTGAAATCAAAGCTCTATATAGTACATGTACTTAACTTCTAATAGTAAACACAGACCCCTTGAAAATGTACATTACAGGTGTCCAAAAAGGCCAAGTTAAAAGTTTGAACAATTTAGTCCATGTGGGAGGCTTAAAAATGACACCTTAACCTCAAATAGACTCGTTTTGATGCCTTGGCAAACAGAGTAGACCCTGATCAGGCAGCTCCAACCAGTGACTAACTGATCAGGGTATCCCATGTTTTCTCATACAGTATTGAAGCTCAGATTCTGCAGTCTGCAAGGCAAAAAAAATATTGTTTCATAAATACCATTTAAAATTGAATAAATTTTCAACAAGTCATAAAGTTGTATGTGGAACTAAAGTGTTGTTTCTCGGGGTCTGTGTTCTACAACAGGATCTAGTTCTCCAGATTGTTTGGTTTAAACTTGAGCTGAATGGCAAAGTATTCATTTTATGTTTTAACTTGACTTTGTAACAGATGGAAATTTGAGGCACATGGTTTATATATAAAAACTTATTAATTTATATAATCTGCTCTATTTTTTCAAACAAGATATTAAGGTTAGAATTATGGTGCATCACTTAAAAAATACAAAAAACTGTATCCAGGGATTTGTTATGATTTTTAATTCAACTAATTGGCATAAATGAATTGGAAATGCAAAATTGAGTGTAATAATTGTTTTGTACCTTACAGTTACTGAATTGCTTCATTGTTTGGCACTCTGTCAATGCCATATTAGGATGTTGGGGGTGCATGGGGAGGGATAGAAGATGAGTCATGTTAAAATCTAGGCCACTGATTGGTCAAGTTATACCAAAACATCTGAGTAGAGCATGGTATGCCACTGTCATATGTTGTAACTGTCTTGTACACTGCTGTGGGAGTTTATGGGATTTGTAACGACATGGTCGTATGTTAATTTTTTAACAAGATATTGTGTGTAAATTATGCATATTTCTTGTTTCTTTTCATGTACAGAAATGCTGAAATTTAGATTAGCCTTAATTGAACATTGGAATTCTGTGATTTGAATATGTACTTTATAAATCAAAACAAATAAGTAGAAATAATAGAAGTCTATCGTTTAATCTACATGTTGACTGACAAAACAAATCTGTTTTCCAGTGTAAAAAAGGTTGGTAATTTCAAAATTATTAGTTGAAGTACACTTAGTCTATGATACAGAATATATAAGTGAGAACAGTTAACAAGATTATTCTAAAATGGCTTAGATGAGTCAGTGTAAAACTTCCATGGCAGTTTATAGTTTATGGTTTTATTTGTATTATACATGTATTCTCATAGCATGCTTGATATTGGATGTTCTATAGTGATTGATTTCTTATTTATTGATTTATTTTTCTTATTTCAGATCAATATTTCTTTGCTTTACCTATTACAGATTCAAATTTATGTCACAAAATATTAAGCATTAGTTATAGATTTTTTTTTTATTTTCTATCTTTAAACTAATACTGCTTGTCTTTCAGTTTTTTTGGTTTTTTTTAATGAAAGCAAGACTATTACTTTGATTTTTTCTTTATGAAGCAAGTTGTGAGTCTTGGGATGGTTAATGCTTCTCTGTATAGATTGCCAGTTTTTTAGATATGACAAATGTCACACTAGTGTCTTGGTTAATATTTGTACCCATTTCAAAATTTTATATATAAAAAATGAAATCACTACAGGTACTGGGGATTATCAAAAATTGTTTAATGTAATAAAAATCATTTAAGTTTATTTTTTTTATTATCTTTTTTTTTTCTCTCCATCTAGCGCCAAGAAGCAGTTGGAAAGAAACAAATCACAGTATTGGATCCAAAGCGTTCGAATGCCATAAACATCGGTCTGACAGTCCTACCCCCTCCAAGAACAATCAAAACTGCCATCCTCAAGATGGATAACTCCATCATGAATAAAGAAGGAATTGAGGTGAGTTGCCCCCCATTACATTTTTTTTGTTTTGTTTTGTTTTGTTTTGTTAAAAGCACGTAGGAGAGTCACATTTGATTAAAAAAATGCTTTGCTTTGGAAAAGGTGGATAATAATGACTTTAATATGTTGTGAGTAGATTCAACATCATGGCTTTTAAGCAAGCAGGGAATTGGGCATACTTTGATACCAGGATTCAAGGATAGAGATAACAACTTTTAATGCATTTTCTCTGACAGTCAGCATCCTAAGTCCCATCATTTTGTTGTATGTTGTTTTCTATTGTTTTTATTGTTATGTTTCATTTTAAAGATTAAGTCACATGTGGTAATTTCAGATAGTTAATCAAGAGATAATTGTATTACACTAAACTCTTCTTATATAAACTTCTGTATAAGAAAAATATAGTCTGAAAATATATTCTGATGCTGAATACTTAAAAAATGCTTTCTTTTCAAATCAGCTCTGCAAAATACATGTCTGTTGTTTTTGCTTACTGCTTTCTCTTCAGCTTCTTATATAATTACAGTTACATAAATCATTCTAATACATTCATTAATTTACCAAATTCCACATTCTAATTTTATTTGTTTATCTTTTTTTCCCCAAATGTCATTTTTTTAATACTATTATTATTTTAAATAGTCTGGTACACTTCATTTTCACCCGTATAATGCTTTGCAATGTGGAAAAGCAGAAACCTTGTTAAAAAGACATTCTCTACTTTTGGTTTCTATAGAAAACTAGATTCATAGTAAGTGTGGCACCCATATAACCAAACACATATCGGCAATATCACACATGGGCTTTGTATAGTTCCCATATCACACTTATACATGGACTGTGAAATCATTAATTTTCGTGGGACACTGATTTTCATCGATTTCGTGGAGGGTTTTATCCACGCATATTAATCCCCATGAAAACTTGTTTCTTATAGACCTCACGTTTTCTAGAAAATAGATCCATAAATAAATGTACCAACGAAATTCCCATAGGTACATAATCAACGAAATTTAATGTCAACGAAAATTAATGATTTTACAGTACCAGTAGTTGTCACACATATACATATATGAGAAATCACTGTGTGGGCTGTGATACCATCCCATACAATATGTTATGTATAATTGATAGTTATTACTGTGTATACACATTTATATGTTTTATTCATGTATTACCAATATTTCATACTCAAATTTTGCCATGTATTTGATGTTGTTACAACCAAAAGGGGTTTCTCACGATTTTTTTATGTCCCTCTATATTATATCAACAATTAGAACAGAGAACAGAAATGCTCAGCATAATGAAATTAGTAAACCCTCTGGAAAGACCTCGATAAAACATGATTTTAGGAATTTATTCTGCTCCATATTGGTTCCCATCTCTGGTATGATCAGACTGCTCATCTGGCTTGAACAGGGGATTAGTAAAACAGGTTATAAATGCAAAGGTCTGTGGTTCGGGACAGAAGCATCTTTGGTGTTACAAAATCTCCATCTTTCCAAGACTGGTTAGGTTATCGTTAAATCATAGTAAAAGTTGCCAGTCACGAACAGTTGCTACTGGTGATGAGCAATCCTGGAAAGGATGATTAGTATAGCTAACAAGCACTAAGTGACTTGAAGTACAGCCATCACCAGATAAGACCATTACTCTTTCACAGTATGTGTTAACATTCAGAAAATAGAAATAAACTATGTATAGACATTTCCTACTCACCTTTCCTAAGCACTATATTGACTTAACTGTTCATAAAGTGAATAACTCTTGTCGAGAGATAAATGCTTAGGTTATAATAATCTTAATATTCATACATGAGTATTTGTACATATATTGTCACAAAAAATAATACATACAATATATATAATGTATCTTGGCATCTCTATGTTTATGTAATTTGCTATAAATTCAGTACAAGTATATAAACATATGAATGATTATACAAGTATAGTATATGTAATATAATGATAATTATGTGTTATCTGATTTATGAAATGGTAGCTCATAGGGTCAAAGATAAAAGATAATTTGTTTTCCCTCCAATGATCGCAAGAAGAAAGGGACAGATGCAAATTTTTTGACCGATCTAATTTACTACCCCTGAGAAACTTGATAAGGTTACTGGTAAGGGAAAACAGATATATTTTGATGGTTTGCATAATACATTCATAATTTTGGGTCCATAATTGTATAATAGTGGCATGCTGATAGTTGTGTAAAAAACACTTTCCAGTTTTCCAGAGTTTTACTAGAGAAAAGGAATAATCCACTCTTTTTATATTATATCAAGTCTGAATTGGAGATTCCAATGCTATATATTGACATTGTTCACTGTTTCTTAAGGTCAAATTTTTTTGTATTCAGAGGAATTTAGCAGTGTATTTTTTATTGAGTGTATGTCCCTGAGTCAACTGTGATGAATCAAGGTATTAACAAAAAATTATCAAATTACCAGTCTGTTATATAGAAATATTTACCACATGTTTTTTTTAGTTAGTAAGAATACTGGAAAAGCCTGATTGTATCAGAGTACTTTTAAACAATTATTTCTTTTTTTTTTTAGAAAATAACTAAATTAAAATAAAAGAAAAAGATTATAAATGTTGAAGTAGAACTAGAACAGAAATGATAGATTTGACATGATAATCTAATATCTTCAAATATACATTGCCACAGTATAAATTGTTTAAATTTCCTCGACAGAAAATCCTGACGACAATGATCCCGTCAGAGGAGGAGAAGAACAAGATCCTGGAGGCCCAACTGGCCAACCCAGACATCCCAATGGGTAATGCAGAACAGTTCCTCCTCACTCTCTCCTCCATCAGCGAGCTCCAGGCCCGCCTTAATGTCTGGCTCTTCAAACTCGACTACGAGACCATCGAGTCGGTAGGTTAACATTGGGAATATATGACAGTGCATTCATCTAAGCTTTTCTTCATTTGATAGCATTTTTTTTATTTAAAAAAAAATGTTTATAAGACCAAGTAGAGTTTCAGAATCTATTGTAAATAGTAAACTAGGTACATTGATATATAAGTAATGGGTGTGTAAAAAAATGGCCAGCCCTTCTAAAATTTGAGATATTAAAATCAAGACTTGCCCTGCACAAATTTTCACCAGCAAGCGAGTGTAATTTTTCATCCCTGAGTGTTAGTGTATTTTCACTTGACCATGCTGCACTTTGCTTATGCATTCGTCTATTGATAAACTTGCTACAGTAGTAGGAGATCCTCATACCTGTAAAGCCCACCAAACAGCCTTTCAACCAAGCCTTTTTCATTTGTCTACAACAGGAAGTGGCAGAGCCCCTGATGGACCTCAAGAAAGGAATGGCAGAGCTCTTCGAGAACAAGACCTTCAAGTATATCCTCTCAACCATCCTCACTGTCGGCAACTTCCTTAATGGAGCACAGGTACCGTTATATTTGACTTTTCTAATTTGATGAATAAAGTCACATGATGTTCCTTTTGTATCAGCATGAAAAGGAGAGCTGTATAAATATTTCAAGCATTAAACACGTTACACTCTATCATACAATGTCTGTATTAACCCATATTAGATTAATTGACATATTCTATCTTAATTGGGTTTGCTTTGAAACGTTGGTAGAAATTCCAGTGTAGTCATTCATATTCTTCACATCAGACATCAGGAGACTGTCCAGTTGGTTTACAATAGGTTAATGGTTCTGCCCAGGTGCCCAATTCCTGCTTTGGACTTGGCTGTATGAAATACACTCACAGCAGAAATCACACAATGATACAATGACATAGGTTGTGGTAACATACATGACTTTTGATCCAAAGGTTGCAGATTTAAACCCCAATTTGGGCAAAGATTTTTTATGGGCTTCCCAGGTGCAATGTACTGGTCCACCCAAGGAACTGTCCAAAGGGGCAAGTACAAGTTGAAAGAACAGTTGATGTAAAATAGATAAGTTTAAACTAAAGGTTGTGGATTTTTGCCCCTATATCACAAGTGTCATTATAACAGTTCAAATCAAGGACCCAAAAATCTGTGATTTGTTAATTGATGTCATAAAGTAACAACACAATTCAGTGTCCAGGTTTGGACCCCAAGTTCAGTGTTGTTACTCATCTTCACTGTAGAAGTGTCAGTGTTTATCATGTGGAGTGCTAATCGTGTGTGTGTGTGTTCCAGGTACGAGGGTTCAGTATAGAGTACCTGTCCAAGGTGCCAGAGGTCAAGGACACCGTCCACAAACACTCGCTGCTGCATCACATCTGTACCATTATCCTCGAGCAGTTCCCAGACTCCACTGACCTCTACTCCGAGATAGGGCCCATTACACGATGTTCAAGGGTATGTTCTCTATAGTTCATACAAAAAATAACATATTAACCCTTAATCTTATGAATATTCATATACAAATTAAGGATTTTATGAATATCACAGTACATCAATATTTACTTTCACCAAGATATTTAAGATGAGTGAAGTCACAGTACATCAATATTTACCTGCACCAAGATATTTGAAATGAGTGAGGTCACAGTACATCAATATTTACCTGCACCAAGATATTTAAGATGAGTGAGGTCACAGTACATCAATATTTACCTGCACCAAGATATTTGAAATGAGTGAGGTCACAGTACATCAATATTTACCTGCACCAAGATATTTGAAATGAGTGAGGTCACAGTACATCAATATTTACCTGCACCAAGATATTTAAAATGAGTGAGGTCACAGTACATCAATATTTACCTGCACCAAGATATTTGAAATGAGTGAGGTCACAGTACATCAATATTTACCTGCACCAGGGTATTTAAAATGAGTGGGGTCACAGTACATCAATATTTACCTGCACCAAGATATTTAAGATGAGTGAGGTCACAGTACATCAATATTTACCTGCACCAAGATATTTAAGATGAGTGGGGTCACAGTACATCAATATTTACCTGCACCAAGATATTTGAAATGAGTGAGGTCACAGTACATCAATATTTAGCTTCACCAAGATATTTAAAATGAGTGAGGTCACAGTACATCAATATTTACCTGCACCAAGATATTTGAAATGAGTGAGGTCACAGTACATCAATATTTACCTTCACCAAGATATTTAAAATGAGTGAGGTCACAGTACATCAATATTTACCTGCACCAAGATATTTAAAATGAGTGAGGTCACAGTACATCGATATTTACCTGCACCAAGATATTTGAAATGAGTGAGGTCACAGTACATCAATATTGTGTTCTAGGTGGACTGGGACGAGCTTCACCACAAACTAGATCGACTGGAGGTAGACTGCAAGGCCTCCTGGGACAACCTACGTGCAATAGTTAAACATGACGGCAGCTCCAACACACAGTTCAAGTCCAAGTAGGATTCATTTGATATTTCCATCTGTATGAAAATCTCTGATTTTGTTTTCTTGAAGCATGACTGATTTGTGCTGAAAAATATCATAATTAATTCCATGGAAACCATGATTGTTTTAAATTGAAAACCTCAAATTTTGTAAAATAAAACAAATAGTGGATCTAAATTTTGTAAAGGTCTGTTAGGTTGAAAACTTACTGTTACATATTTTTCGCTCACTTGAGCGACACAGGGCCATCTTGGTCCTCTTGTTTTATATGATATCTGTTTTACTACTAAGTGGGAAAAATGTTCTTTGTAGAATTGATATTCCTGTATTGACAACTTTCTAAGCCAATTTTACACATTTCAGAATGTCCGAGTTCCTAGCAGACGCAGCTGAGAGAATTATGATCCTAAAAATTGTTCATAAGAGAGTTCTAACCAGGTATGGTGCTTAAGCCTCTCCATGTGCAGTCAGAAACATGATTAGACAATAATAAGGAATACAAACACAAGCAATTCTCCAATTCATTGATATTTTCTTTCTCTTAATTGAATGCAATGTTTTTTGATAGCCATCAATATGTCTTTAACACTAAGTCTAGCATTATGAGTTACCTTTAGATATATACACATGTTTGTGTTCGTATATATATGGAAATTGAGCCTGATAGCCAATAATGTTAACCAAAATCTTCAAATGCCAAACAATTAGTGGTTGGAGTGACTGGTTAATTATCTATATAAGATGTTAGCTTGGCCTTGCTAGTCAGTGCTCTTTTGTATGGTGCAGGTTCCGGAAGTTACTGCTGTACATGGGATTGCCAGTCCATCAGGCACGGGAGGAGAAGGTCAACCATTTCTGTAAAACCGTGTGTGAATTTGCGCTGGAGTACCGCACCACTCGGGAGAAGGTTGTGCAACAGTTGGAGAAGAAAGCCAACCAACGAGAGCGGAAAAAGACCCGGGGGAAGATGATTGTTGATGTGAGTAATCAGTGATTTCCTTCTTAATCTGATGTTATCATGTTTCAGATGATAAATTGTTTGGGACCCCTCTCTTGATAAAGATGATCTAAAAAAGATGATTAGAAGCATGATGTTATATTAGCCAACATTTCAGATCTTAAGTTGACTGTTTTATTGTCAAAAATGATAAGGAGAAAATTTATTTGTTAGAATTACATTTTTTCAGTTGATTCCAATGCCATAATAAGTGTCTTTTAATGTACAACAATTCACAATATTTAGATAACATATTTTTGTTTACTATACAGAAACTTACATTGTCAAGCTTTTTGTTTTAGTTCACAGGCTGTTTCAAGATGATATTTATTTCTGTTGTTGCTTTTTGCTTGTACCTGACATGGGCAGGGGACATAACTCTAACTCTTGTTTACAATGTGGGGAGTGTCCTTGTGATTAACCCAGGTCTGTCTGTCCGTCTGTCATTTCACAGTGGATTCTATTGTTCTCTTCTCACAGCTTGCGTTGCCTAAAGATATTGATAGTAAGATAGAGAAGGCAAGTGGCATAATGCTTACTGTACTGGTGGTATACATGCATGCTTGTCCGTCCGACTGTCTGTGTACTCAATAGGTGTGCTCGCTCATGGTGAAAAGTGTATGCTCATTGATAGAATCTCATGTTGAAACTTGTATCTGTCATGGTAGTGAAATATATATATCTTCATTCTTTAAATTTCAGAGGTTGATTTTTTTTCTACACAGGAACATTCAGATTTAAGGATGCTTCTATATTTTTTATTGTAAAGGACTTTTTTTTTTATTTGTAAGTGAATACTTCCTTTCCCAACTATTATGTTGTTATCTTAAATTTCTTTTTTAGTTAACATTTTAAAATTTTTATTCATGGAGCATGTAGATATGTGGTGTAGTCCTCCATCTTTTTAAAAAATGCAATTTGATTCAGTACATGGAGAACATAGAGAAAAAATATTTGTTACCCATTGGATCCATACTATTGATCTTGATCTTATCGGCCATTTTATTGAGGGATGTATATTACGATATCTGTACAGTAATGATTATATTTAAGCATTTAAAATTATATATTTCCCAGGTTTCAAAGGGTAATACTGTACCATCAAAACAAAAAAAATTAATATTTATCAAAAAATATGTCACAGAGATATTTATTATATCAAAATAATGCATTTGCAAACGTTCTATTGAACAGAGTAAGGTTAGATACGCTTGTGATATTATTTACCCTGTGCAATACACCTGTTATAATGGTGGTATTGAAGTATATTTTCAGTTAGTTGATAATGCCCCTGCATGTGTCAGTTAAGTATATCTCATGTGGTCATCTGTCAAGTGGTGCTGGTGTCTTGTGGACATATGTCATCTTCATCATCAATGTAGCAAACATATGGAAGTGCATGTAGACATTATTATGCAATCAAAAACTCATGTCAATCTCTCATTTCTATGAGTGGCATGAAAATGTGTTTCACAAAATAATAAAAAGTAATACACCTCAAAACTGACGCAGGATATTGGTTGTATAATTACCTACCAACATGTGCATACTTGTTTATAAAGTTATAGCATATCTTTGACTGACACATGCTTAAATTTCATAAAAATACTGGATCTATGAAGATAATGGTCAACTTTTCAGGGATCAGATTAACAATAATTGAATCATAATCATAGTCATGTAGTGTTAAACCATCAAATCATTTTGCATTGACCTAGTTTATAAGTAGATGCAGTATATTGCACAGTCTGATTTCAGTTATTGCACCTTATTGCCCCTGAAATAGGTTTATATCTTATTTGTTATTCAACATAGAGAAACATTTATTGTTAAGAAGATCATAAATATAAGTTACAGATCTCAAATTTAATAAGCATCATGTATAAATTTAGAAAAAATGTTGCTGAATATTTGTATTTGTTAGAGAACATACATAACTCAGTTTGGAAATAGATATACCAGTTTGTTCTGCTCTTTAACTTTTTTAAATAAGAACAAAAGAGAACTGTGTAGTGTGTAGATAAGATGTAGTTTAGAAGCAGGTTTATGATAAAATTCACACAGTAACATTAAGCACAGTGAGTTTCATACATGTACTTAAGACCTGTTTCTTCTGTTACACAGATGGGCAAGTTCAAGGGGTCAGCTGGGAGTTCAAGATCAGATGACCAGTGTGAGGATGCACTGTCCAAGGTGTTGGCCAATGGCTACATGAGTTCAGATGACCGAGGGTTGCCAGGACGACAGGGGCGCAGACGCATGGGACCAGCAGGTAGGGTGGGGATATATTTTGCACCTGTGTTTCTGTGAATTTTTTCCTTGTTGTTTGATGAACTAAATGATGTTAGGAAACACATATGTATTAAGTTGATCTGTAACTTATCTTAATAATGATAATAAAAAAAAAAAAACTGGAGGAGAAAATTCTTTTTCCATTTTCAAGAAAAGTGGATCTTTCCCATGGTTACAGAACTTTTCAAAATTAAAGATATGAGATTACCCAGTAACAGGAATATCTTCTGGTCAGTGGTAAACTTGGTTCACATGAAAGAAAAGAACAGAAAATATACCCGCACAATAGGGTAATGGCAACACTAAAAATCCTTAAAGTTCCATTTCATTGTAATTGTGATAAAATTGTGTTCAGCAAATAAATCTGTCTTCTATGTCTGACATGGTCACATCTTCTGACTTCCAGATTCTAAGAAAGATGGCAGAAAGAGTAGTATATCATCGCGCGGTGGGGTAACGACAGATTCGGAGATGTACGACACAGGCGATGATGAGATCCTAGAGGCATGTGTCCGCACTGCCACCACGCCCAGCACACGGGCACCCAGGGAGCGAAAACGGGCGAGAAACTCACGCAAATCATGTAAGTAAATACCATCATACCAGCCCGTAGGTGGTAGCATCCCAACAGTAATTATGGTTTACGGATGATGGTGACTTTTTATTCCATGGGTTTAACATTTAATGTCTAATGTGTAACCAATAGGAAACCCTGGTTAGTCTGAAGATAACAGTTTTGTTTACCTTCAGTCTACACTGGCTGTTTTCTAAACATTTGTATTCTTATCCAGATATGATGTAACGCATCATTCTGTTTGTTTTTTATTAACCAGATGAGCAATAAATGCCTGTAAAGCCAACCCATTTGAGAACTTCAGGGTATGAAATATATTGATCTTATCAGTTTGTATTTGTTTTCATGGTAGTGGGACTCTGTTTTAGTTTTATTTGGACTAATTTTATGGTAAGGTTTATGCCTAATCAAATGTTTGATTTATAAAAGCAAGATCGCTTCTTATTTGTAGGTACATTTTTACGCAATAACAGCAGTTTTGAAGACAATCCCAGAGTCTATGTACAACATGTATTATAATACTAAAATTTTAAGTATAAAAGAAAATTGAAAGTTTATATCAAATCATGTATTATTGTCAGTGTTATTTTGGTAATGGGCTCCTCACTAATATATTGTAATGGAAATTGCTTAACCCTTTCCCTCATTAAGACTCATTTTGACGCACTCAGTAGGTTCCACATAAAGCCTTATCTGCAGAAAACCACAGTTAAATCTTACCAAATTTAATTACAAAATCCTCATTTCCAGACCACTGAGGAGCAGCGAACAGCATAAAACCTGATCAGCCTGTGAATTACTCGCAGGCTGATCTGGTTTTATGCTGTTCGCATAGGTCTTTTCATGGTGTCCTCTATGAGGGAAAGGGTTAAATTATTACTTAATGATTTCTTTACATACATTTTTTTTTTTTTCAAATGAAAAGTTTGTATGCATTTAAATGTATTTATCTCCACTACATTGTTGAGGTTTTCTAATGGAAATTATTGAGTTACTGGACATTTTTGTTGGAAAGATAGCATGTTACTGTTTTAAAATGAGCTGGGTTTTTTTTCTCCATTTTTGATTGGGATCCAATATGTCAAACTTGTGTAATGTTCTGTCAGACTGTGTCATGAGAGTTGTTGTATGATGGTGTTCTGCAAGTTTGTTTCCAGCACAAAGCACAGTATATCTGTGTGTAATATCTGGACATATGTGTAAAGCAGATGTGTACACTTAGACATATGTGTACCTCAGCAGCTATGTTGTAATGAGTTTTGACCATACTGTTATGTATGCTTTAAATTAGAAATGGCATGAAAACACTTCACAGTTTCCAAACATTGGATGAAAGTATAGAGGAAGGAGTTAGATTTTGTTTTCAGATCAAACACACATGTACAATTTTAATGCTTAAAGAAAAATGTCAGTATATTATTAAACAAAATTTTAAGTTTTATACTTTGTTCTGCAGGTCCTGGTAAACATATTTTTTTCTAGAACATTGGAGTCTTGGTTTACATAAAATCATATTCTTGTTATCATAAATATTGTAATTTAGTCTCAATCTTAACATGAAACTCAAGTCAACATTAAATCTAAAAGGGTACCAAGGTCTACAAGCAGTATTATATATTCAATACAGTAGATCTGAAGGTTTGGGGTTTGAACCGTGTTGGGGTCACTCGGAAACTGTTGAAAAAGATTAGTAGAAGTTGTAAGAACTTGATTCTTAATTGGATAAATAAACAAAAGGTTTAAACTATTGAAATTGCCATTTCTAATTAAGCAGTCTGATATATATACATACAAACTGTTATTGTTCAAAGCACAGGTATTGCACCGTAAGCTTTGTATGTAGTAATGTCACACCCAAAGTGCCAAAATGATCCAAACATTTACAATAAGATCGAATACATCTGTTTGAAAGCAGATGGGGCATATTGTCTTTTACTGGATTTCAAGGAGAATTAAAATAAATTTATGTCTCGAACAAAATGAAAAATTTACATTAGTCTTTTACCTCATTTTGTTGTACTTTGAAGTGTTTGCAAACAGAGAAGACCAATATCAAACTTCTTCCGGGAGCTGCCTGACCTTGGTCTCTTCTGTTTGCTCATGCAATATTGTAGCTAAGATTCTAGTTTGCATGGCCAAAAAAATCCTTTTTCATATACAGTGGTAACTTTATGTTTAGTCAATTAAAATTTATCAAGTCATAAAAATGTACATGAATATTTATGAGGTAGAGGGTTAATTAAATACATTTAATTAGTCAAAACAAAATATTTCAATATACTCTGTAGTAATCCTGCATTGGTGTTGGGTGTGACACTGTTGATATGTATTGTAGCTTTATATGTTGGCCCACTCGTTTCAGCATTGAGAATGATGCAACTGTACTGAAACTGAAGGTAAACTACGCCCACCTGTTGTCCCCTTGTTTCATATTGACAGCCATGACGTGTTCTCCCTCCACAGTCTTCTTCTAATATGTCAACATTACAGTTATTGACAGTGTTTTAAAAGGCTTAATGAAATGGACTCTCTTTTACAGTTCTAGCATGGAATTTTGACCAACTTATATAGTGCCATAGGGCTTATAGGTACATTCTGTTAACTTGAATGGCTTGCTTTTGTTAATGAATTGTAGAAAGACGCTTCTTCAACAGAGAGAATTATTTTCAATATAGATAGAATATGTTTTACTTTAAGTTACTTTTTAGAGTTTTTTCCCCCTCATGAATAATGATTTAAACACTACACTGCTGAGTCTTAAAATTCATTCTGAAAGTCCTTTAGCTTCTGGATTATTTTTTTTTACTATTTCTGCATTAATTTCTTTAATTTTCACACAAAGCATCACTTATCACTTTAACTTTTCATAGATGTGTTGGCTTTTGACCTTAGCCTTTGATGTGAAACCCCCAGGTTTCTTGTGTTAATAGTAAAACAACCTGCATGTTCTAAGTTGTATATTGTATAAGAAAGTTTGGAAATAAGTAATTACTTGGCTTGAAGTTACATAGCTGTGAAACTGATGCAACTGTAAAACTAAAGTGAAGTTACAGACAGCAGTGTGGTGTTTATTGATCATTGATCTGAGAGACATGATCTGGAACCTGACATGGTCCAGACTGTATTGGAAGTTCCCCTCAGTGTAAGCATGGCTGCATGTGACCAACCCCCTGAAGCTGCTGTGTACCAGATCACATGTCCTGTGTGTATGTGTGTGTATGAGAGTTTGTGTATATATATGTGTGCATGGGATCATATGTGGTGGTTTTCTGATAATAATAAGAGGGAGTATTAGTTTGTTTATTACATTCTTGTCCAACTTTTGTATATGAAATGTGAATTTGGTCAGCTTTTATGTAAATGGGCGGTGTGAAATATTCTGATTTCTTCTCTAACCTCGCAAATGACCACTGGTTGTCATATTCTGTAACACAATACAATCACATTGATAAATTCATTGTGTGCCTATATTGATGTCATTTAAAACTGGGGCATTCTGATATACCACTGGTAATTAGGGGTAAAAGAGAAAAACATTGGGTGTTAACTGTGTGTTAGTATATTTGTATTTGCATGGGCACCTGATTAGATGTTATTCATAGAAAGGTTTAATATAACAGAAAATGTTGAGATAAGTAACTTAAATTTGATCATGTGTATCAGTTTCATGTGAATTACAGTTTGTCCATATAAATGTTGTTCCATGTGGTTTAGAACTGTGTCTGTTACCTTGTTTATCCTTGGAGATATACACTGTATAGTCAACAATTGTTTACATAAACAAAAAAGTATTATGGCAATGTCCATTTGTATTTCCATATAGATTTAAATATTCTAATTTTGTGTCATCAAAAGTGTGAGTGTTTATAATAATCCAGGTTGAGATGTTGTGTTGAATGGTTCACCGCTATATTTCAGTCTGGGATAGTGATACTGAAGCCTAGGTAACCAATGAGTGTTTACTATCTTCATGCCATCCCTCAATGTTGTCATAGCAACACACATCTTCTTTTTAAATATTGTTTCTCTGAAGACAAAATTTGGCAAATAGATCAAAAATTATATATTTATCTAAAGTACAGTCTCATACCAGGAACCCAGCCACAACTTTGATGGCTTTTCAATGTCTTTGATTTAAATGAGAAAAGTTGCCAGTTGCTTGCAGATGGTTTCTCTCTAAAGCTGGTTCACACATGAACAGCAGCAAACTAGAAACTGTTGGCCAAGATGTTCAAAAGAAATTGCGAAACCTAAAACTTGCCAGGACGGAAAAGTTTTCTTTATTTTTTCCTAGAATGTAGAAATGATTGTAATTCAAAATAAGTTTTATTGTAAAACATATTTATATTAAATATGTTGCTATGGAAACAAGGGGTGCTTAGTGTGTTGACCTACGTAAGTTGTTGCTATGGTAAGCGCTACACAAACGTCACTATTGTTGCTCCATATAGTGCTGCAAGCAGTTTTGCATAGTCGCCAGTATTCATTTTTTTTTTAGTTCACATCTTATAGCAGTGGGAATCAGACACAGAGAATAGTTTAAAGATTTTAGTTTTTTGTTCTAAAAATTGAAATAATTGAAGTTATTCTCCCATTGGATCATTATAGTTCTTGTATTCTGAATTACATTTGAATATTAGTAAGAGTTTTTTTATTGGTGTAATTTTGTAGTTAACCTTCAAAATAAGAAGACTGGGCACACTTTAAAATTCTAAAACTTTTACTGTATAAAAATCTGTTTCCCACTGACTAAAACTGCTCTTTTCAGGCATTTAGTTACTATTTTTATTTATTTCTATATTTTTGAAAGAGATAATTTGCCTTTGATTCTGCAGTATTATTATGTATATTGTAGATTTATCCCAAACCATCAGTTGGGGTATTAGTAATTGTCTTGATGAAATAAGTTGTATAACAAAATGTTTAGTTATATTGAGGATATGTGTTTATAATAGTTGTCTTTTTTATCATTCATTTTATGCTTTAGATAATTACATATAAGCCTCTGATCAAATGTATGTTATCAAGTAAAATATATATATATTAAAATGGGTAAAATTCTAATTGAGGATTAAAAACTTCTTTTATTGGAAATTCAATCATACAAAAGGTATTTTTTACAAAACAATACTCCCAGTGGTTTACAATAGGTATTTGTAGTGACATGTATCATTTTGAACACACTCCAGTAGCAAAAAAGTCCTATAGCAGCACAGTGTGTCACATCCCATCTCTTCCGTTCTATTCCCTCCACTCTCACTTGATGGTCATCAGTCATTCTCAGAGGTGACGTTGACAAAGTTGTCTGTGTGGTCAGTGTTTGACCAGGTTCAGCACCGTGTAGTTATCTCACACTGTGCAGTTAGATCGGGGACAGTGCACGACACACACACCAGCTTCTGATCATAAGGATGTAGATCCAGGCACTCACTTCATCATATACCCCTGTGAATTTTACTGAGAGCCACACACCTCCCACAAACACTTAACTATAGGAATAAACCACAGAATTATTATTGTGACCTTATTGTTGAAGTCCTATTAATTTGAAATTGTATTATTGTCAGCAGCAATGTCATGTTTTTATTTTTTTATTTTTCCCCCTTTTTTTTAAATCACCAAGAGTAACAAAAACCATTAAGAATTGAGAAAAATATCACAGTTATTCCCCTTTAATATTCTCAAGTACTGTATAGTTCAAGTGTTGAATATAAATTGTTTATTATAAATATAAGAACTAGATTTTTTTATTTATGAGGCTAAAGTCATAGCATGCAAAAGGTATGATAAGATGTGTGAGTTTTTACAAAGAGTAACTCATGTTTTGTTCAAAATTTCAGCTTTTGATTCCTACATGACCGCATAAAGTAGTAAGTCACGCCTGGGGTGACTGCTTGTTGTTCAGCCTTCCATTATCCTTTGGTATAAATGGACTAGTCCCACAGTGTTTTGGTGAATGCAATATGGACTAGCACAAAATGAAAACCAGGGGATGGAGGGTGTTCAAGTTTATTTACTGTTTTCTGTTACAGCATGGAGACAATTTCTTCTTTATTTTTGTTTAAATTGTTATTCTTTACAGTTATATAAAAACTATTTGAATGCTTTTTGAGCATGATTTCCGGATTTATGAGTTTTGCAGCAAACACTGTTGTGCCGTGCCAGATTAATGCCTCTTGTTTACGCTGGTTTCTGATATTAACTCTGATTGATGTGAGAGTCACCCTGTTGACAAAGTACCAAAGCTGGGGTACTGATTCACGTATTTCCATCATTTGATACGGATGATTTTCTCACAAGTACTAATCCTAGTATTATTGCCATAACTTGCCTCCTGTCATGCCTTGAAAGGTTCAGCTTCTACTCACCTTCTTTCAGTCATGTCATAAGAACAGAATGTGATTTTATTTCCTATTTACATACAAGAATTTGAATTTAAGCCACAGTGACTTATTCTAGGAATTTGGGGTCATCAAATGATTTTGTTTTTGAATTATAAGAAGCACAGATAACTATTAAATGATATTTCTATCAAATTAATTTCTATTTGAAATTTGTGCATTGTAGATAACCAAGACTGGGTTTTATACAATTTAGTTAACTCATGAAATTTTAACACTTACAATGATGTGGGCTTTTGTGACTGCCTTTCAACCAGTGCAGACCAGGATCAGCCTGCACAATTAAAGAATTTAGCATGGTTAGGGTTAAGAGTCACAATCAGTGAATGCATGTCCACAAGCTGCACTCAAGGGTGAAGCTTCACTCATTATTTCATCAGTCATCCATACCAGAATACATCAGCTATCCTAATTCAAGGACTAGTGTAAGGAGTGAAACTTTTGTAACTGCTTTGTTACCATAATTTTGCTCCAAGCAATCAGAAATATGTTTTATTGCATCAGATATTTCAGTGTTTGCTAGTTGATTTTGAAATTTTTACCTGAAGACCAATATTTGTCATTTTACCTTTTGCAGAATTGAACCCCTTAATTAATTTTAGAAATAGTTTTATGTATATAAAATTCTATGTTAATAAGTTTTGATAGATAGATTTGTTATAGATTTTGTTTTTATCTATCATATTTCTAATTAAGTTGTTTTATTATCATGCCAATAAAAGAATATTCATTTAGGTAGAATAAGTAAATTTCTTGATTCAAAGTTGGAGATAAGCAGAAGAGTCCATTATATTCATTTTTATGTCACAGACTTCAGGTAGACCTAAAATTGTTAAGTTCAGTTGCACAAATGCATCTTGCTTAAAAGATATCTAACATAATCCATACCTTTCAGTTTGTTATTCAGGACTTAAGCATTTGCTTACAAAACCATGTGTCCAATTTGGGGGACAATACTTGGAGTATTTGACTTGATAGAGAAGCTATGTTAGCTAGGCTTAAAGAGTGATTTTTTTTATTATCATTTTCTTAAATATTAGCTTTATACAATTATTTAGAAAGCTTACAAAGGGTCTTGGTAATATATTTTTCCCACTAATTGCAAACTTTAACATCCAGTAACAATAAAGAATGATTATAGTATATGTCAAAACATTGTTTACCTGTGTAACGGATGGGAGAGAAAAAATATATGCATCTTTGGCGGTTTGTATGAAATCAGGATATATGTCTTTAAAGCTATTCAAATAAAACATGAATAATTGAGTGAGCAAACATTTGATTACTTCTTTTCCACTGACATTATCAAGAAAAGTTATTAGATACCCAATTTTTGTATCTGTTTTTTCAGTGAGACGAACCCTGAAGAATGGGCTCTCAGCCGACGATATGAAAGTCATAAACAACAGCCCTGAAGAGTTGTAATCCAGAGTTTGCCTCTAACAACTTATATTGTTGCCATGGTTACCTGTTGGCCATCTGAAGTGGAATGTCTCCATGGCATCTTGGACTCAGGGCTGGGGGAAAAGTTCATACCAGCTTTCTCATTCTATAGATATCTGTACAGCTGTATCATGTCAGCCCCTCTCATACACGCTTCCTGTGTCAGACTGTAAAGGTCAAGGTCATTGCTAGTGTGTAAATGACTGTTGGGCTTCATTCACTAAACATCTGTAATTAGCTGGACGTCGCTATATGACTGAAATACTGTCAAAGCGATGGTAAACTCAAATAGTCAAGTCATTCACTAAATGTGAGGTCACAGTAGTGAAAGGAGAATCACCATGACAACTCTAGTCCTCTGGATGAAGCATCTCCCTGCCATCATGTGACTGCTGATCACCGTACCATGTGACCGAATTGACCTTGACATGAATGTCAAGGTCAGATGTACAAGAGATGCTAATGAACGTTACTCACTCACCTTGTTGTGTTTATGAAGTGTGATATATGTTAAGATAAGTCATGTGGCTTCACATGGTGTCCAAAATGTGTTCTGCCAAAGTAGGCATTTGTACATTAAGGGCATGTGTCCATACACTACGGCCATGTGTCCCCTAGCAGACTAATTAGATAAAAATGTACATTGCTACTTGTCTTTCTATTGTCATGTTACCTGTATGAGGTGTCAGTAGATATAAAAATCATATGAGCAGGCATTCTCATATGTTAGATTGTGTACTCACCTTAATAGTTCTTTATGTTATGTTTTTTTGTTGTTTTTTCTTTCTGACAAATTGTAAGAGTTTTATCTAATCAACATGCTGTTTAATCAGTTGGCTTCCTTCATATTAGTGTGTATGATTGCTCAATTTTTTCTGTCTATAAAAGTGTATTTCACCTTTTGTTGGTTCTTCTTTACATGAAATCTTAATTATGAGAGGTATTAATTGTCCTTGTTCAAGTATTATCAGCAAAGTTCTTGTTGACGTAGAATTTAATCATTTGACTAAATTAGGTTTTGGTCTTACATGTGGCCCCTTAATGCTTTGCAAATTAGAGATTAATTGTTATAGTTCTTGTATCGATAAATAGAAATTCTACTCTTTGATGCTGTTTGAATTTTAAGACTTTTGTCAATATTATGAATATAGGGAAAAAGGTTTTGTGTAGCTCTACAATGACTTCCTTTAATTTTTTGGAATTCTATTGATAAGATAGTCATGCTTGTGTCAAAGTTTGTAGGAATACATGTATTTATTTATGATAAATTTTACAATAGGTCATTTTTCTGTAGCAACTTTGGTTTATAAGAAATAGAAGCATTTTCTGTGATTAGTTCATGAGATGGTCAAACTATGCACAGCTTTGATTGATATAAAAAATAAACAAAAAAAAACATGTTTTCACAAAGCGTTTACATACTGCACATGTATACCTAGATGTTGTTAATGTAAAAAGAAATGAAAACAAAAACATATTCACATGTTTATTTTTTAATGAAAAGTATATATCTTATATGTATATTATTGATTCATAAATCAGAGTTTTCAATTGAAAAGATATGTAATGTATTCATAACCTTTAGTATTCAATTTCAAGGGACTAAATGACTGATTACTCATTGGTGTACAGAATTATTGTTCATATTAATGATGTGAAGTATTGTAATAAAGCAATAGTGATGTAGGAAAGGACACAGAGGGTCTAACAGCCTTGTTCATTACATGTTGTATGCTGTAGAATGGGAGGGGCCATACCATTTTGGGAGTGGCCTGTGGAGGAAGTAGGCATGTTCAAGGGGGAAAGTGGGTGTGGCCTGGAAATGTAGTGGGCTCATCATAGAGATATTGATGGCTTAGCAAAAGTCAATGGGTGTGGCCAAGACAGAGAGTGGATGTGGTCTAGGAATGTAGTGGGCTTGATCTAGATTGGGATTGGTCAATGGATGAAGTGGGTGTGGCCTGTGGATTGTAGTATATGTAATATAGGGTTAGAGCTGATCATTGTACCTCAGATTGCTCTGTGGCAACATTGTCTGCTTGTCTATATAAAGTATATTTGAGGTATTGAGGTTCCAGCGGGGTTTCACTCAGTCACAGTACTGGGTGAAATTCCTCAGTAGTCATAGTGACATTTATTATGATGAAATATAACCATTGTGGTTTTAATGATGTGTTAGTGAGGAAAAAAGAAAACTCAACTATTCAAAGGTATATAGAGAAAAGCACAGAAATAAATTATTTTTGTACTCCTTATGACATACAAGGCTGCTTATGTGTCCTAATTTTTCACCTGCTTAGTAAATCTTCAGTCTGTCAATATTTCTGTATAGTCAAACAGTTTGTTACTAAGTAGTGTAATAAAATATTTTGCTTCCTTACATAATAATTTGTGCTAATTTTTTTCAGATATTGTTAAAAAGAATAACTAGATTAGGCTGTATGCATTTTGTCACTGCTTTCTGTTGCCTGTCCTAGATTTAGACCCCTTAAATCACATGCAACTTTTCATCCAAGGACTTATTTACACCATCTGATAAATAAGTTAAAAACTCAAAAATGAGTAATGTTTCTTGTAACCTTTTCCCAAGTTTGCTCCTTAGTGCTATGCAGAATTTCTCTTAGAATTATACCCAGGTTGTTAAACATTTGTACTATCAAAGACTACTCATTAACAATCAGTGTGTAAAGTATAGATAATGAACATGGAACGTGGAAGTAAGAGACAAGAGTACATTATGTAGCTTCTGTTAGACCTGTACCTATGATATTGTCAGCCTTAGGTTCTACGTAGTTATCTTGTGTTACTGTGGTTACATGGGGTATTTTCTGGACAGTTCCTGTGATGAAAGTCTCATTGTTATTTGGACAAACTCAGGAGGATTCTGTCAATACAATTATGAAGGCAGTTTCCGATATACAGGTAGACATATTGCATCAGTCGACTTGTTTTGTCATCCTCTTTAATTTCTTGAACCATTTTTCATGTGTATTTTTATTTACTGTTATTTTGAGTCCATGGCATCCAATTTTAGAAAATCTGTCTCTAATTGTGTTATTAAGCATGCTTGATTTTTAAATCACAATAATGGCACATCAGTTGTGATAAGACATTGTCAAGAATGATCTTACATTTCTTTTTTTTTTTTTTTATTTGGATGAAAAAAAAAGGAGCAATAATTTTTATTATTTTTCCGTAGTATTTTTTTCTTTTTATCCACTTATTTTTTATATTTTTTGTTGATCGTTTTACATATATTTTCCATTTTGCAATGTCAAAGTTTTAGCCCTTTACTCAGTGAATTAATACCATTTATAGTCCAAATAAATGAATATTCATCAAGTCGTAAATTTGGACCATGACTATTCATGAGGTTAAGAGTTAAGAGATGCAAAAAATAGTGGATCCAGTGTAAGTCCTGATCAGCCTGCAATTTTTGTGCAGTTTGATCAAGATTTGTTTGGTCTGCTGTTTCTGATGACCCTTGTGACTACATTATTAAGCCATGACCAATTACACCCCACACCATTGTGGGTTCAAGGGCTGATCTTGTCATTCGGATTTTTCATATGAGGAAGCCTTCTAGTTGGCATGCAGTAGGTTGGCCGTTCTACTAATGTGGCACTAGAAGATTTCTTCCATCTGTTACTGGTTTTGGCAGAACGTTGATAATGAGTGCTAGAGCAACAAAAACTACCTTCGAGTATTGGAAAACATTTCTGTTTAATCAGAATCTTGATAGACCATATAAAAGTTCATTCATAGAGTAAAGGGCTACCAAACTATATACATGCAGCTTGCCATTATAGGTGAATTCCAAGTGCTTTTTTTGTTAAAATTTTATATATTTTTGTTTCATGTTTTGTTAAATGGATAAACAGATGAAATGGGGATGGATAGAATTCACTAGTAATTGAAATTAATATCATTTTTTCTCCATATTTTTGTTGTTGCTTTATTATTAAAGGTAGTCTTTAATACCCGGGCTTTATGAACAATTATGTACAGACACAATCATGGTTATAAAGCCACTGCAGAGGAAATGTGAAGAAGTCTTGATACAAAGTATTATTCTCAGTAAATTGTATACTGCGTTTTGTCATGGAAAAAAAATGGGACTAGAAAGAAAAAAAAAATATTTTACTGCATCTCATTTGTCTGATAACATATGTACAGTATTATATTTTTCTGCTGATAACTTGCCATATGTTTTTTCTGGTTCTTCTAAACATGATGAAAGGAATTTCCATGACACCAACAATCAGGTTTAAGGGAGTTTAATCCAACACAACACTTTTCAGGCTTTGTATTTCATTTTCATGTACCTATATTGGTACAGATCATTGTAAACAAGAACCGAGAGTAACTTGTTTAACCCTTTCCCTCATAGAGGACACCATATAATGACCTATGCGAACAGCATAAAACCAGATCAGCCTGCGAGTAACTCGCAGGCTGATGAGGTTTTATGCTGTTCGCTGCTCCTCAGTGGTCTGGAAATGAGGATTTTGTAATTAAATTTGGTAAGGTTTAACTGTGGTTTTCTGCAGATCAGGCTTTATGTGGTACCTATTGAGTGCGTCAAAATGAATCTCTTTGAGGGGAAAGGGTTAACAGCTTGTATGATGCTAGTCAGAACCAGTGAGGTGAACAACAGATGATTGTCTCAGTTTCCTTCAGTATGTATACCCAGATGTGTCATAAACAGATCCTGATTAGTCTTTGCTAAATCTTCATTTAGTTCATCAACTGTATCACTCTCATCTGAACCTGGTTTTCTGATATGCAACACACACATATAGATGTTAGACGTCATAAATCGGAAATTATTTTTGTTCAAATTGATGAACCTAAAATCAGAGTTTCAGTATGATTTTGAAGGTGAGGTAAATTGAGTTCCATGTGATAACAGATAGTGGGTTTCATATTTCCAGTAATGTCAGCTGGATTAATTGTGGATCTATAGGCAAGGTCCACTATTTAAGTAACAGCAGGGTCAAGCTTTTTTTGCACTGTATTGTATGTACTTGTAGAGATAAACCATTTTTTAACAAGTTTTAGATTTTCCTTTAATTAAATCCTGCCATATATGTGTGTATGCATTGTTTCTTTTTTATTTGAAAGCAATTCAATAAATATTTATTTCACATACACAAGTGTTAGTTTTCCTTTTATTTCCATGTAACTTTTATAGGAAATTATTTATTATGAAAAGAAATATCAAGAACAGCATGGGTTATCTTGACAAAGATTTATAGGTATACCCAGACTAACCCTGTCTTTCATCACAGAATGTAACCAGAACTATCACTGAAGATGATGAATCTCCCCAGATACTGCTTTGTCACATTTACTGTAAAAATGTCAGTCTTGACAAAGTTAAAGATAAAAATAAAAACCAAGAGGTCCGATACATTTATACATGTGTTGTAGACCAAGTATATTTAATAAATATAACTAAGAAATCTGACAATGAGACATATCTCGGTGAAAATTGAAACAAGCATGACATGCCTACAATATGAGCAAAAAACCAGAGGTCCGATACATTTATACATGTTTTGTAGACCAAGTATATTCAATAAATATAACTAAGAAATCTGACAATGAGACATATCTTGGTGAAAACTGAAACAAGCATGACATGCCTACAATATGAGCAAATGGGCTTGGTATTTATGATTGTTGGTCTGAAAAGGGAATCTCTCTATATAGAATCCCTGATTTAAATGACAATCTGACCAGTAGTTTCTGAGCATATTGTGAACAAAATATCGTCAATAAATACATTAACAAAATACTATCCCTCGTATAAACCCCAGCCGATCATGACTACCAGCGACATGCACAACTAGACCTGGTATTTATTAATATTGTAAGGTTTATCAAAATCCAACCAAAGGCAGTCGACAATATAACAAAGTACTTTAACTCATTTAAAACCTATCCGAATATTACGTGCCAAAGACATACGCAACTAAGCTTTGTACTTATCAGTCTTGTTAAGTTTAATCAAAATCCGATAAGCTTGTCTACAGATGGACCGACAGGTCGACCGACGAACGTATATAGGGTATAATATTGTATTTCAATATGTCTAAGGAATGACTTTTTAGCTCACATGAGCACAACGTGCTCAAGGTGAGCTTTTCTGATCGCCTTTTGTCCGGCGTCCGTGCGTCCGGCGTCAACAATTGCTTCAAACAACATCTCCTCCTAAACGGCTTGGCCAATTTGAAAAATATTTTGCAGGAATGTTCCTTGGATGAAGCTCTACTAAAGTTGTATAAATGGTTTTGGTCCATTGCATAATTAGGTCACAGGAGCTAAAAATAGATTATAAAAATGCAAACTTTAAAAATCTTCTTCTGCAAAACTGCAGGGTCTAGAGCTTAGATATTTAATGTGAAGCATTGTCTATGGCCTACCAAGATTGTACAAATCATAGCCCAATGGTGATAAATGACCCCGCAACAGGGGTCACTTGTTTTACATAGAGTTATATAGGAAAATCTTAAAAAATCTTCTTCTATGAATCCATTAGGCCTAGAGCTTAGATATTTGGTATGTAGCATCATCTTATGGGCCACTACCAAGATTGTACAAATCATAGCCCAATGGTGATAAATGACCCCGCACCAGGGGTCACTTGTTTTACATAGAGTTATATTGGAAAATCTTAAAAAATCTTCTTCTATGAATCCATTAGGCCTAGAGCTTAGATGTTTGGTATGTAGCATCATCTTATGGGCCACTACCAAGATTGTACAAATCATAGCCCTATGCTGATAAATGACCCCGCACCAGGAGTCACTTGTTTTACATAGAGTTATATAGGAAATCTAAAAATCTTCTCCATGAATCCATAAGGCCTAGAGCTTAGATATTTGGTATGAAGCATCATCTTATGGGCACCACCAAGATTGTACAAATCATAGCCCTACGGTTATAAATGACCCGCACCAGGGTCACTTGTTTTACATAGAGTTATATAGAAAATCTTAAAAATCTTCTATGAATCCATAGTCCTAGGCTTAGATATATTGTATGTAGCATCATCTTATGGCCACTACCAAATTGTACAAATCATAGCCTATGGTGATTAATGACCCGCACCAGGGTCACTTGTTTTACATAGAGTATATAGGAAAATCTTAAAAATCTTCTTCCATGAATCCATAAGGCCTAGAGCTTAGATATTGGTATGAAGCATCATTTATGGGCCACCACCAAGATGTACAAATCATAGCCCTACGGTTATAAATGACCCCGCACCAGGGTCACTTGTTTACATAGAGTTATATAGAAAATCTTAAAAATTTTCTTCATGATCCATAAGGCCTAGAGCTTAGATATTTGTATGAAGCATCATCTTATGGCACCACCAAGATTACAAATCATAGCCTACGATATAAATGACCCCGCACCAGGGGTCACTTGTTTTACATAGAGTTATATAGGAAAATCTTAAAGAATCTTTTCTATGAATCCATAAGGCCTAGAGGTTAGTATTTGGTATGTAGCATCATCTTATGGGCCACTACCAAGATTGTACAAATCATAGCCAATGGTGATAAATGACCCCACACCAGGTCACTTGTTTTACATAGAGTTAAATAGGAAAATCTTAAAAAATCTTCTTCTATGAATCAATAAGCCTAAGCTAAGATTTTGGTATGTAGTAGCATCTAATGGTTCATTACAAAGATTTCAAATCTGGCCCTACGTGATAAATGACCCTGCACCCAAGTCTTCTCTGAAACCATATGGCCCATTGCTTAGATTTTGGTGGTGTATTGTCAGGGGTAAAATGTTTTAGATTAAGTTATATCAGAATCCTTGTCTGTTTAAAAACCTTGACATCAGTTGAAGCAATGGTACTCAGGTGAGCGATTCAGGGCCATAATGGCCCTCTTGTTTATTATATACTACATGGTTGAATCATATGGGGATTTTTACGGATCAGAAGAAAAGAATCTTTGAAGAGGGTCACCATGTCAAGATTTGGGAACATTTTAGGGGCGAGGGTTAGAGTAAACCCCACGATTAATGCCTATCTACAGACGCATTGCCATTAAATTCAACATTCCGTGATTGTAAACAAGGAAACACTGATGCCCCACTGGCATATGTTGGCCAGAATCATATATTTGCTTGTATGTTTTAAAACTTTATATTTTGATGTACATCTGTATCAATTGACGTCATCTTCATGGACGAAAAAAAACACCTTAAAATTAACGGTAACCCTAAGGCAGAACTATCAGTTATGTCATTTTAATCAAATCGTGAAATACCGATATAGGTCATAGTCATAAATAAAACTAATATATATGATTATTTCATTAATTCATAGAAAAAAAGTAAACTAGAGACAGATAATGAATTTTACCATATACATCCAACCGTAAAATACAAGTCACAGCAAAAAGAAAAAAAATGTATAAAAATTAAAAAAGTTTATGTCAACCAAGTTCCATGAGGATGTGAAGTCATATTCATAGAAAACATCTTAAACCCAAAGGTAAACCTTAGGTTTGACAGACTGACGGACGAACGAATGGATGGATGGATGCACAAACCGAAAATCTATATGCTCCCCAAACGCAGTTGACGGGCATAAAAATGGGATTGCTTCTTCGTCACAGGTTTAGCGTTACGAACGGTATAAAACCTATACTTAGAATTATTAAACATACACTTGGATATCCGTCACGATTGATCTCATATCACTTCACAGGCTGAAAATTTTAAAAACATTTAAGAATTCAATACCCGTGCAATGTGACTTACGATTGTCGAGTTACTTGTCTACAGACTTCACCTACATTAACGAGGAAGAGTAGAAAAAAGACTTTTTTATATATATATCTACGGGCTGCTTTAACATATATGGCCAAGTGGAACCACCCAAGCTGTAATTTGAAACGGTTCTGAACAATCTGAACACTCTTGGTAGCGTTCCCAAGGAACATCTGTGCCACTGGTTATGGAGAACAAATAAAAAAAAAAATTGGTTTATTTTTTCCGTTGCCATAGCAACCAGGTTTCTGCAAGATACTATATAAATTACTTTCAAGTAGCCTCACCCTAGGAAACTTTCCGTATAATTTTGTTGAATTTCGCCAAAGTTAGGAGATGTCGCTGACAGTAACGACCGCCATGGCTCTTCTTGCTCACTTTACGCTTTTAAAGGTGGACTTAAAACATACGAAAATGAGGAGGGGCATCTTCAAATGTCAAAACGACCTATCTCTGGTGATGCTTGTCTCCAGGTCTGCTTCACCAAGAAATAAAAGGTAAAAATAACTGACTGCTGAAGCCAAATTGTTAGAGCATCCGTTTCTTAGCCAGCTGGGAGAGAGTGGTTTCAAACCCCCGACCGCGACATACCGAAGTCGTTAAGATAATCGGGTATGTCTCTTGTGATGACTTCAGAAAATTAGGGTAGTTCAAGGATGAGTTAGGATTGGGACAGAGTGTGGTATCATGCCACTAGACTGGAATACTGTTAGTGCGGCGTTAAACCAAAAACAAACAACTGATTATTGAAATACGGTTTTAATTAAAAAGATACTTCATAAGTTTGACCATACTTGTTAACCTATCATTCATTCTTAAACTTTAATTGACGAATTGAAAGAGCTATAACAGGTTTTTCAATATGTTTGAAAAAAGTTTGCAATCTACGATGTATCGAGCTTCTATCAAAGCAGCTCTTTTACAGATGGTCATTGGCCAAGACTTTGATTTTTAACTAAATGTGTGTTTTACGTCACCCAATGTAACCATCCTTGATCGTAAAAAAATGGGTGGTTTTCCCATCACAGGAATACCGTCACAGGCGGTATTGAAACTATATTTAGACTGATAAAACATATATTTCAATTCAGTCACTTTCTTTTTCGCATACGCTTACTTCTTAGAATAAACTTACAAAATCGCTACACTAAACTTGTGAAGACGCCATGTTGCGGAACGTGTCTTTCGGGGATATCGAATTCTATTTAACTGATATCGTGAAAGTCCACCGCTGCTCTTTCTTACCTTCTCTATCTATCTCTCTTTCTATATGCCATAAGTTTTCTGTTGCTCTCATTTCAGATGTTTTTGTTGTTACATTTTCCTCCATAATTTCATATATTTTTCTATCATATAGTTTATTCAACTATATTCTCGATTACAATCATTTCATATGGAGAACACGATAAGATTTTATCTTTCGTTCTTTTCCTTATTTGATTGTATTTTAATATTACATGTGCTTATTATCTTGAATAAAATATGTTTAAACTAAGTTGCGTTTACGAAAATAACGTTTTCTTGTGCAATGTGACCTATTATTTATCTGAAAACAAAGAATTCGCCAACACAAACGAGGGACAGTAGAAAATTGTATTTTTAAATTTCTACTGATCATCTGTGAACGAGTTGCTTTAAAATATTTCAAAAGTCTTTTTAAAAACATTTGCAAATTCAATAGTTGTCACGTGAAACATCCATGGTTCAAAGAACTATAGAACAAAAGTCACGATGAAACTCCTGTAAAAGCCAGTGGAAAATATTGTATATAGGCACACAGCAGACTATTGAATTTTGCAAACTTTCAAAAAAAAAATAAAAAAAAAATAAAAAAAATAAATAAAAATAAGATCACAGAGAAAATTGTAACGATATCATAAAATAATATATTAATTTCCCTGATGCAAGGAATTATTTTCAGGTTGATTTATGATAAACATTTTTTTAATTTATGATTCAAATTTAATCCTCACTCAGCCCCTCACCGCGTGGGTTCGAATCCCGGCAGGGTCATTCGGATTTTCATGTGAGGAAGACTTCCAGCTGGCTTGCGGTAGGTCGGTGGTTCTACCCGGATACCTCTGTGTACTCGGGGTCTTCCTCCACCTGTAATTAGCTGGACGTCACTATATGATTGAAATACTGTCGCAACAACATCTACCTGGATGCCTCCGTGCATTCGGGCTCTTCCTCAACCTGTGATTAGCTGGACGTCGCTATATGACTGAAATACTGTCGAAGCGACGGTAAACTCAAATAGTCAAGTCAAGTCAAATTTAGTCAGTGGAGCATAAACACAACAATCTTTTCGTGAGCGTACTTTTTACATGTTAGGAGACCGTTTAATAGGTCAGGGCAATATTCTTTATCTAAGTTTGATAGAAAAACAGATTTAAGTGCTTGGATGTTACTGATAATAATGTTAATTACATGTATATCTGAACAAATATATTAAATACACTTTAAAACGAGATCTTTTAGATAATTTTTTTAGGATAACCGTATTTAAGAAGCCCATGAATATGCAGGTCATGCTTCAGCAATTATCTATCGTCTGCATGCTGGATCTCCATGTGATAAGAGCTGTACTGTAATTCAAGCTGAGAATATATTGAAACAGGCTATAAGACACACCTCCAATATCAACTTGATGTTCAACAGTTCCGATTTATGTCTCGTCTACTTACAATCCTTTGAGGAATAAAAATTAAATACATAACATATATTACACCTTTGATAATTTTTCTATTAAAACAAGAGATAAATTGTGTGTTTTTTTATCCTATGATTTATATGTATCGTGTATCGATTTTTTACATTCTGTACACTGGGTAATCCGTAAACAAATGCGCGAGAGAGGTCACTCTGTACAAGAAGTGGGACATACACGCAATTGCTTGAGAAAATGGAGAACTTCAAACCATTTGCACATTTTGGCACGGAAGCCCTGCACACAGGACAGGAACCAGAAAAATGGAAGTCATTCGCTGTCGTGCCACCGATTTCTATGTCAACAACGTTCAAGCAGGCCGGACCAGGGGAACATGCGGTAAGCACGGCATTATATGTCATGTTGCGTCATTTATCTCAATCATCAATGTCTTTTGCGATTCATTCATGTTCTCAAGAATATCATCATGATATTAAGATGCTAATGCCAAAAGTACTGGACACAGTCATTATGGGTGACGGCCATATATATACATATGAGATCGCGCGTCACATAATTGGGGGTCCCATCCGCAGAACGCAACAGCCAACATGCATTTTTTTTTTGGCAGGGAGGTGGGATGTGAGTGAGTGTGTGGGGTAATTACAGGGCTACCTACCTCAAATGTTGTTAAACACGTGTAGTAAGAATATTTGATGTTTGGCTTTTTTTTAAGGGCTCCACAATGAACCAAAGATCTGTTTAACAGGGCTTTGATGGAACTGTATAGATTTTGGCATGGTTACAGTGTAAATATCAAAGTGGTATTTTGAGTAACACATACCCTTGACATATATATATATAGTGACATTAAATATAAACCTCATATACTTTGACTGGCAATGCTGAGCCACCAGGAATGGTAACAAACCAGACTGGTCCTCAGCACAGTATTAAGGGAGCGATGGCCTAGTTGTAATGTGCTGGACTTGGATCCAAAGGTATTTGGTTCATATCCCTCTGGGGGCAAGGATTTTTTATGACCTTCCCAGGTGCAAGTACTGGTCCAACCCATGAATCGTTGAGCAAGTAGAAGTTGTAAGAACTTGTTTTCCAGTTGATGTGAAATATATATGAGTTTAAACTAGACTAATTAAACTAGCACATTTAGGTAAGACAATGTCCCAGAGTGGAATACAGTACTGTGAGAGGAAGAAGAACTATGGCAATGGTATATTTAAGACTATTTAATTTTATATTGAATGTTGTTAGGGACTGGCTAATGTCAAGTTACTTTCCATGTTCTCACTAATTTACTGTTTTTCATCATGTTACTTAAAGTGAAATACTTATGACTGTACATTATTAAGTCCAATTGTACTAACTTGCTAGTGATACCTCTGATTTTTTTAATACCTTTTTCACTCATGATTGAAAATATATATGAGGCATTCTATATAGTACTTATCTTTTGTGTAAATGGTAAGTTGATGCATTACATCATTTATTCATGAGTAATAGATGCTTTATTGAAGCTTGCATGTTTTATGCTGTGCTATTGTTTGTCAGAGAAATAGTTTAGATATAACATATCTATAGCTCTCTTTGTCTCAGGAGAGAGAGAAAAAGAGAGTTTAAATCATAGAATTATACAACATGTGTGAGATTTTCTGTCTACTGCTTAAGATAAAAAAAGAAAAGCAATAAAGAAAGCCATTATACATTTTATTTCAAATGTACAAGTATTTATAATTTTGAATAGATGTTAAACTTTTTCATAAAAAAAGGTCCATGTATAGCATAGACCTCTTAAACATGTTTAATAGGTTTTGGTTCAGGTATCATTACAGAAATTAAGTATACTTTTAAAATCTGGAACAGAATTTAGGACTCTAATCATGGGTGTAAAATTCCTAAAGTAATAATTTGCTTTTTCCCAAATTTGAAAAGTAAATGCAAGAAAAATTCTAAAAAATGTTCTGGTTTTTCACCTGGCCTACACCTGCTATGTTCACCAACCATGGACAGCCAGAGGTGATTAGATATGAAGCACCCCTGCTCTTGCATCATATATAAGGCTGACATGATGTTCATGCACGAAGAGTGAACATAAAAGTTCATTTTCCTGTAATTGTTGGTTACCCTAGATAAAAATGAAGATTGATTTGAATGCCTTGCGTAAAAGATGTTAACCCTTTCCCTCATAGAGGATACCATAAAAAGACCTATGCAAACAGCATAAAACCAGATCAGCCTGCGAGTAACTCGCTGGCTGATCAGGTTTTATGCTGTTCGCTGCTCCTCAGTGGTCTGGTAATGAGGATTTTACAATTAAATTTGGTAAGGTTTGACTGTGGTTTTCTGCAGATAAGGCTATATGTGGTACCTATTGAGTGCGTCAAAATGAGTGTATATGAGGGAAAGGGTTTACAGGTATAATATTCCCCCCACCCCCACCCCTATCCAGTATTTTGTAGACAAACCAGTGACTGTACTGGTACAGCCCAGAGAAGGGTACCAGTATTCATTGACAATAGATGATCGTAAATTATGATCCCCACTTGGAATAAGAATCTTTCATGACCTTCCCTGGCTCAAAGTACTGGTTCAAGCCAGGAACCATCTAGAGGGATTATTATAAGCTGCAAAAATGCCTGTTTAAAAGAAATGATTTTGAATTTATAATTGTCTAGATCCAGATAACGAGGGTATACTTGTTTTTTTTTCTTGTATGAATTACTTAGCAGTTATCTTTTAAGATATACCTCAAATCTATTCTCTAAGTTGAAAAAATAAAGATGCTATTAGGCTGCTTAAATACAGGTGATACATCAGGTTTGATAAAAATCTGTTGTAAAGTGACTTGATACCAAGTTGTTGAGCGTGGCAATGTAAATCAAACCCATATATCTATCTACACTCTACGTTTGTATGCTAAATCATTTTGAACGCAGCATCTACTGGGACTTTAAACTAAGATACAATATCAGGTCATGCTGGGTCAGTTTTATAGCAGCTTTTTGTGTCAGGCTAAATCTATTCAGAATTATAAATTTTCAGTACTGAATGAAAGTTATTTAGGAAGCAGGTTTATATTCAGTACTGAATGAAAGTTATTTAGGAAGCAGGTTTATATTCAGTACTGAATGAAAGTTATTTAGGAAGCAGGTTTATATTCAGTACTGAATGAAGGAGCTGCTTCATCTATGTCTGCTCTGTTTGCCAAGGCGTCAGAATGTGTCTGTATGTGATAAAAGGTTAAATATAATAAAATATGTTTTGTTTAACACAGTTTAGTAACTTAATATTACATTGTGTTTGTTATTTATTTTTATTGTCTTACCTCTTTGTTTGATATACAGGGTTTTGAGTATTCAAGAAGTGGAAACCCAACACGACAGTGCCTAGAAGAATGTCTTGCTGCTTTAGAAAATGCCAAATTTGGTAAGTTTATTTCCTATTTGCCTATTAGGTTTTCACTTATTCAACATTTGTTTTAGTAAATGTACAAATGTTTTAGTACCCTGATACTCCATGGGATTGTAGAGGCTTGACAACTAGGGCAGAATATATAGCCAGTCATGCTGAGCATCAAATTAAGTTTAATTGTTTTCTGTCTCAGACAGGAAGTTTAAATCATGCTTTATTTTAAAATCAACCATCAAGAGCATATTCTGTAAAATGCTATCATTTGAAGACTGGAGGAGGAGGGAATATAAACCTGACAGATTACCTCAAGGACAACAGGGCAGAGAGAACATGATTGTATACCTAGTTTAATTGGAAAGTAATAGAGCATGGTACATGAATTTTGATAATTGCTGCCCTCAGTCTATCTCTATAGCATGTCATTTCTTGGGTAATGTTTAAAAACAAGGCAGAATGTTAAATTATTCCTACAGTTTACTTCATTGACCCCTTGACAAACAGAGCAGACCCAGATCAAACCTGAAATGCCTTTTCAAGGCAAAGGGTTCAGAATTTGGATGAAAATAATTCCAGAATCCTCATAAAACTGTCAGTTTCTAAGGATTGATATGCAGCAAGCCTGGCGGTTTCAAGTTACAAATCTGAACAAGGGTAAAACACATTTTATCATTCTCGGATGAGTTGGCTGGTGCTGATTTCAACCTTTATATTGTATAATTTAGTTTTAATGTTGTAGTTACTTGCAGTTTATCTTAATTTGAAATGCAATGGTAGTGTTAAGCCTTCCTTTATACATGTATTGACAAATATAGTTCAGAAAGTGTGTTCGAAACCTTTTTTCTTTGGTAAAAAACAAACTATACTTTAAAAAAAATGGCATACCCATAAAACAGAACCTTTTCACTATTCTTAACCCTTTCCCTCATATAGACTCATCTTAACCCTTTCCCTCATATAGACTCTTTAACCCTTTCCCTCATATAGACTCATCTTAACCCTTTCCCTCATATAGACTCATCTTAACCCTTTTCCTCATATACACTCATCTTAACCCTTTCCCTCATATAGACACATCTTAACCCTTTTCCTCATATAGACACATCTTAACCCTTTTCCTCATATAGACACATCTTAACCCTTTCCCTCATATAGACTCATTTTGACGCCCTCAATAGGTATCACATAAAGCCTGATCTGCAGAAAACCACAGTTAAACCTTACCAAATTTAATTACAAAATCCTCATTTCCAGACCACTGAGGAGCAGCAAACAGCATAAAACCTGATCAGCCTGCGAGTTACTCGCAGGCTGATCTGGTTTTATGTTGTTCGCATAGGTCTTTTCATGGTTTCCTCTATGAGGGAAAGGGTTAAGTTTTGCTTTGTCTTGCTGGTTTCATTATTGATTTTCCAGAGCTCTGAATCTTCAGACAAAGTTGTTTTATCATCTTTTTGTATCTTACATGTAGTCAAGTTGATGGTAAAGGTATTGATATTTACACCTGGTTTAAATACTGTATGACAACATGTACAGCTGGCATGGCTGGTCCTTATTGATTTTTGGCAGCTTAGTGTTTTGTAAAACACCAACTTTAATTATCAATTGTAGAATGTCATGATTTAGATCAGTATCAGGTGTTGAACAGTAGTAGAGTTAAATCTTCAGGTTCCGTTCCGCCCAGTGCTCTTTAGTACTGTTCAAGCCTTTGTCTTAAAGTTTTGTTGTCTTTGAACTTTGACCCTTACCAGTCAAATTAAAGTTCTGTAGCATAATTAGGTCTTTTCAATGTCATCCATTCGTTGGTAGCCAAAAAAGATTTGTTTCGTCTACTTAGTTAACTTAAGGTGTGAAATGTTTAGTTGACCTCAGGTGCATTTTCACATACTTACAAATTTCATATTTGGACCCTTATCATGGAGCTGCACTGTATAGCCCTTTCCCTCATAGAGAAAACCATGAAAAGACCTATGCGAACAACATAAAACCAGATCAGCCTGCGAGTAACTCGCAGGCTGATCTGGTTTTATGTTGTTCGCTGCGGTTTTCTGCTGGTTTTAAATTTGGGGTTTAAGGTTTTTCAGGCTTTATGTGGTACCTATTGAGTGTGTCAAAATGAGTCTGTATGAGGGAAAGGGATAGTCTTGTAAAGTATATTGCTTACTTATTATCACTAAGCCTCTCACTGCTATGGGTCCATGTCCCAGTTTGGTTGTCTGGATATTTCAGGTGAGTTGGCTTGTGATAGGTTGGTGGTTCTAGCTGAAGTTGTTTTTTTTCCTGCTATTCACATTTGTAAATAATTGTAGTTCTCATAATAAGTATTTTTAAATATCTCTTTTTTATTACTGTTTCATGGTTTAATCATTCCAGTACTTTAACATAGAGACAAGATTGGCCTGAGGTGTAGACCATTTGAAACATTTTAACAAAACTGACACTTGAATGTGTCCTGAAACTTTTAAACTTGTCAACCTTATTTTGACATGACACACTTGCCTCCACATCTTCTCTTTGACCCCAGTTTGACCCACTCTGAGATCAGATCATTAGTCTATTGTCATTTGTCATCCAATGTCAATAGTCACTTTTAAGATAATTTCCCCTTCAAACCACTCCACCTCCCACAAAATAGAAGTTGATAATATATCCTCCCATGAAGGAGTAATTTCTCTTATCATTGAAATACACTTATATGCTTACAAGACTACTGAATGGAAATAGACATGCAAGGCAAAAGGGCAATATTTATAACAGTTGCCAGTTTCAAAATTTTAGCTACCATCTTGACTCCACCACCTTTTGAAAGGGACATTTATCAACATCATTCAGACAGCATCTAATACCTTCCTTCAAACCAAGACAAATGTTTAACATGTGTTTTTTTTTCCTGCAGTATAGACAAACAGACAGACAGTTTATTAACCCTTTCCCTCATAGAGGAAACCATGAAAAGACCTATGCGAACAGCATAAAACCAGATCACTCGCAGGCTGATCAGGTTTTATGCTGTTCGCTGCTCCTCAGTGGTCTGGAAATGAGGATTTTGTAATTAAATTTGGTAAGGTTTAACTGTGGTTTTCTGCAGATCAGGCTTTATGTGATACCTATTGAGGGCATCAACTTGAGTCTATATGAGGGAAAGGGTTAAGCCTTTTCCACTCAGATGCTGCTATGTTGATCGTTTGAAACACAATATCAGACTACAGTAATGGAGCAACTAGCATAAGACTTGATCAGCTTGCAAATAACTTGCAGACTGATTTTGTTTTATGATGGTCATTACATTATCATTTTAAGCTTGACTATACAATGTATGTTTAGCTGTTCTATTCATCCTGGCGTTGCTGGTGGCAGCAGTGTCGGCGTCAAACCTTGGTTAAAGTTTTGCTGGCAACTTAACCCTTTCCCTCATAGAGGAAACCATAAAAAGACCTATGCGAACAACATAAAACCAGATCAGCCTGCGAGTAACTTGCAGGCTGATCAGGTTTTATGCTGTTCGCTGCTCCTCAGTGGTCTGGAAATGACGCACTTAATCTAAGGTACCACATAAAGCCTGATCAGCAGAAAACCACAGTTAAACCTTACCAAATGTAATTATAAAGTCTTATTTCCAGACCACTGAGGAGCAGCGAACAGCATAAAACCTGATCAGCCTGCGAGTTACTCGCAGGCTGATCTGGTTTATGTTGTTCGCATAGGTCTTTTCATGGTTTCCTTTATGAGGGAAAGGGTTACATAAATTTTGCTTGAATTTATTATAAATTATGGCCTCTTTTGAACTTATTGTATACAAAATATGACCTTTTTGGACTAACACAACTTAAAACTAATAAGCAATAGCATTATAAGTCACGTGCCTGTCTTACATAAAGCTCTTGTTAGATAACTATTTGCAAGTGTTAAACAGAAGGTTTCAGGTTACTCAGGTTGTATATTGCAGGTTGGGGTCTCTTTATAAATGATTAACAAACCACATGAATCTGATCGGTCCACTGTTACTTAATTAAAGTTTTATTTTGGTTGCATAGGTCATTTTAGTGTCAGAGACAGGTGTCCTATATTCTATTCAGTACTAGGTAAATTTACCTGGGTTAGGAAAATACTACAAAGATGAAAGGAGAAGCTATTTTCCAGGCCACCAGTTCAAGGGTTTCACCTTCTCAGTAAGCATGAAATGTCTGTACACGTTTCCTTATAAATGAAACACTATTTTTGGTGTGTCCATTTTCTAGTACTCAAAACTAATGGTTCATAACTAGGGCAAATATAGTCTAAATATATAAGTACCAGTATTCGTTTATTATTTTGTGGTGATTTCTTGATTTCTTTTTTTTCTCCAAGTTTGTTAGATTTAGAATGTAGTGTCAGCCTAGGTACAAGGTATTTGTACCGTGGATTAAGTTCCTTTATGATTTTCATTTTGAAGATTACTTACATACAGATTGTAATATGATAAAGCTTATACATACATACCTGTGTATTTACCGGTATATAAGTGTATTTACGCACAGTCCTACAATTAGGTTATTGGAATTACGCACTGAATATGTTAAATATTGCTCTATGGACTTGAGAATATTAGCTTGAAGATAATTATAGCTTTTGGCAACTCGACCATAGTTAATTTTTGTAATACAAAAGACTAATACATGTATATATTCTGTATACATGTGTATGTGAAATGCATGCCTTTGGGACTGATAAAAAACAACCAACACTCGAGTTGTACTGGTATTTATTACTAGACTATGTAGCTTCATGTTTAGTTTTGATAACACTCTTTCAAATTCTGATTCAAAATACCCTGAATCCTGTTTTTGATGTTACTTGCAAAATTCCTGCTACACAGATAGATGCATCTCTCTGACCTGAGTTTGACCTGTGACCAAGAGAGTATGCACACAGAAAAAAACATGCATGCACATGTCCCAGCTGTTCTCTCTCACCTGTGTATCCCTTTCCCTCATAGAGGACACCATGAAAAGACCTATGCAAACAGCATAAAACCAGATCAGCCTGTGAGTAACTCGCAGGCTGATCAGGTTTTATGCTGTTCGCTGCTCCACAGTGGTCTGGAAATGAGGATTTTGTAAATAAATTTGGTAATGTTTAACTGTGGTTTTCTGCAGATCAGGCTTTATGTGATACCTATTGAGGGCATCAAAATGAGTCTATATGAGGGAAAGGGGTATAGGAAGGATATACCGGTATGCAAATAAAATGCCTGACAAATATAGCCCTGATTGTTATACCTCAGCTACACTGAGAGGTGTGTGTGTGTGGGGGGGCTATATAGGAATCAGGCTCACCTAGTCCTCTCCTGTCTTGTCACGTTACATGAAGACAAGGTGAGATGCAGGGGTAGTATTCACCTTTAGTGTTAGGTCTAGTTGCTCAGGGCAAATGTGCAGATTTATATGTTGTTTTGCAGAATGTACAAAAGACATCTGAAAAGCATGCAGATATGCCTCTCAAACTAACTGATTTTGTCCTAATTTGAAATATTTTCATTATCTTATCAAGATTTAAATGAAATTGGTGATTCAGCAGTTCTAGTGCCAGTGGGTAAAGGGTTAAATCACATTTCTTTATTTCATAAAAAGATAAGAAGATTGATTGAATATTATACAGATGATGATACTTTTTACTTTTCTGTTTCAATATGTGTAATATGATACCTACATATCATTGTTATCAAAACATATATGAAATACACTATGCAAGATATTGGTTAATTGCTACGAACAATTAACCACAAAATATGGGTGAAGTTTTTTAATAGAATTACTCTGCAATAACAAACACACTGAGTTTTCCCAGTTCCATGTAGGTACAAACACAGTTTTACCATTAGAAATGAATGAAGATCAAAAAAGAGTAATAATAGAATTTAATACTGTTGTGCTGCATGCTTTTCTGCAACATTGCATGAACGCCTTGTTTGTACTTACATGAAAAACCCATTCAGCCTGAGTTCAGGATATTGTCTATGATACAGTACATAAATCAGTACATAAATCAGTACAAAAGCTTTATTTAAAGGTCAACCACAAAGATTTCATTTTCATTATTATCTGTTAGAATACATTAGTGTAAGACCTTCTGTACAAAAAATATCTTAAAAAATGACCCAGGTGAGAAAGGATTGACTGACTTCTCTCCCTTTGCTATGACATCATCAATAGACAAAACTCTGCCAACACTATATATATCTTATTGAACAATTCACAGTTACTGTAACTAATTCCAAACTAAATCCAAGATGACCATGAACGATTATTGGTGTAAATGTGTAGCTTAATTAATTAATTTATATTCGTATCAAAAATATTAAGATATATTCTTCATTCAGACTTTATAAAACTGGTTGGGTTACCCGGGTTAATTGATCCGTGTGTGTGTGTGTCGGATAGATGCCTAATTGATGGGTATGACTTATGGCCCTGGGTGTGACATATTGGCAAGCCAATCACTTTAAGATGTGTGCAGACGCTTACAGACGGTCGGGTTCTTAGATGGTGAGACATTGTCAATTAGTTTATAATGACACAGATAAAGACATACTTAATGCGTTGAAGATCGGCGAGTTTCATTCAAGATAATGTAAAGGGAATTATTCGTGCAAATATATAAGATATTGGTAGGTTCTGTTGTTCCATTATTATTCAAATCAAATTGATTTTATAAGTTATGTTTTTGAAGGGTATAGAAAAAAAATGTAAATGTGATTCTGATTTTCTGAAAATGACATGAGAAAATATTTTACTTAAAACTTGATTTATTAACGAATGAATAGTTATGGACTGACATTTTTTTTTTTTTTTGAATGGAATTATGATATATAGGAAGACTTGAATAAATGCGTGAAAGAAAGGTAAGTACTACTCATTTCCATATTTTTATTTCTTCTTGTGTTTCAACGGGTAAAATTTATGGTTTATTGCTTCCTTTTCGTAATGTGCAATACACAGAAGCGTAAGTTTATAAATGTTTGAGAAGAAGAGAATTAAAATGAAATAACCATGGTTGTACTACTAACACCGAAGTATAGGAATACTGGTGAAAACATTCAAATTATGAAAATTTTAACTTCCATTCACTTGAAAACTTCTTTTTATTCCTGAATTTAACCTTTTTATTTCTCAGTCAATCTGATTTGCGTAATCACAAATATATCATTTATTTTCGTCAAAATCACCAATTAATTCACAGAAACAACACGAAAAAACCTTTAATTTTATACTAGACCAAAAACAAATATGACATGTTTGATTAAAACGTTTCAAATATGATTAATGATTACATACATTTATATGAAATAGAGAAGGCAAATGACACTTGGTCTATCGATGACGTCATAGGGGTCACGTGACCCTAAATTGTAAATACTGCCCAGCAGCTAACAAAATTGGCATTTAACATAGTTTAAGCGATTTGTTTCGCAAAAAGATTTATGTTCGTGGTTTCCCTTATGAAAATGGACAAAAAAGGAAAAGCTTTAGAAAAAGTGAAATTTCTTTGTGGTTCACCTTTAAATCTTTGTAACTGTGGAGAGAGGAAAACTACTGAAGATTATTGAAGGGAAAAGATTAAAAATACATGTACTTTTATATACAGGATACAGGTGAGACAATGTTAAACCTGTCATATAAAAGATCTCAACATGTTTTGAGAGTCCTGACTCTTTTCATTCAAAATTTTAAGAAAAATGTACATTTTAAATTTTCACATTTTGTCTGACAAATCTTTTGTTGATCAAGCCCCCAGCCATACTAATTTGTGTCACTTGTATGTGAATTGGATGCAGACTGAAATGTAAAAGATGGAACTGATTTTTGATTTCTGAATTTAGAAAGATGTACTATGTAATGCAGGATATTTCCATGAACATTGAATCTCAAAACATGAACAAACAGTGACACATGTGCTCACTCTTTTCTACACCCGTACTCCATGAGCATTTCATAGAAGAGCCATGATCGTTGTCATATCCGGGGGATATCTGGGTTGGCCACATGAGAAGAAGAAGAAATTAGGGATTTAACTTAGCTACACAAATATTTTAGGGCTTATTTCAATTAAGTCTATAAATCTACAGTAATACTCTGATATAATGTCAGTATTCTGGTAGTTTTAGTTGTACATTTGTAAAATATATTGTATAATTGTTTATATATAAATGGATGTCAACTCATATCTCAACATGTCTCAATTTTGACATGAAAGGAATTTGTTGATATCAATATAAAAGTAAGTTTAAATCCTCAGGTCTGGAAAAAAAACCCAACTGTTGACAAATATCTTCAAGCAATAACAACACATGATCAAACTGTTAGTTAACAATGAATTCTAACACGATCACCAAGAATGCTATATAAACATATAAAGAGCATGCACGTGTGCATTATTTTCTGATATACACAGTAAAGCCTATTGGTATTACCTCCCCTATGTAAGTCATTTTTTCCCACAGTTTTGTACTTTATTTCATGTTGATGTATTTCTTGCAATATGATGTAGTAGTGGTTGCATGAATCATACAAAAGTGTAATAAAATAAACCAAGACATTTGTATCTCTCTTGAATAAAAATTATGCAGTATTGTAATTATTAAGGAATGGAAATTTTCATTTTGCATGATGTATCACAGAATAATGCATGGTGTTACATTCAAATGCTTTTTAGCTCACCTGAGCACGTGTGCTCAGGATGAGCTTTTAGGATCGATGAATGTCCGTCGTCCGTCCGTCTGTCCGTCCGTCCGTCGTCCATCGTCCACAATTTGTTCGTTTGCACTCTAGCATCTTCATTTTATGAGCAATTATCTTCAAACTTTAAAACAATGTTTATAACCATAAAATCTTGGCCAAGTTCGATTATGGCTGATATCGGAACATTAGGTCAGGAGTTATGCCCCTTTTAAAATTCAAAAAAGCCAGATTTCACATTGTTTGCACTCTAGCATCTTCATTTCATGAGGAATTATCTTTAAACTTTATATCAATGTTTATGACCATAAAATCACGCCAAGTTCGATTATGGCTGATATCGGAACATTAGGTCAGGAGTTATGCCCCTTTTAAAATTCAAAATGCAAGATTTCACTTTGTTTATTCTCTACCAACTTCATTTTTTTAACAATCATTTTTAAACTTTAAGACAATGTTTATGCCCATAATCTCACAATCGGGTTCAATTATAACTGATATTGACTTGTAAATTTAGGAGTTATGCCCATTTCACCATAAAAAAAAAGCCAGATTTCACTTTTACACTCAAGCATCTTTATTTCTTAAGCAATCATCTTTCTCAGGTGAGCGACCAAGGGCCATCTTGGCCCTCTTGTTAAATGATCACATGGACCTATGGCCTTCATTATTAGATTACTGCATGCAGCGCATCTAAGCTTAACCCTTTCCCTCATATAGACTCATTTTGACGCACTCAATAGGTACCACATAAAGCCTGATCTGCAGAAAACCACAGTTAAAACTTATCAAATTTAATTACAAAATCCTCATTTCCAGACCACTGAGGAGCAGCAAACAGCATAAAACCTGATCAGCCTGCGAGTTACTCGCAGGCTGATCTGGTTTTATGCTGTTTGCATAGGTCTTTTCATGGTTTCCTCTATGAGGGAAAGGGTTAACACAGTGCGTTATTAAGCAATTAGCATGTAAAACAAGACTTATTATTAGTACCTAAATAGAAGTTGCTTGGTGAGCTTATAATTTATAAATTTATGTTCCATGCCTATATATATATTGTGATGTTTAAGAGTGATGACTTCGTTTGACTCGTTATACATAGAAGTGGAGAGAGATGAATGGACTTTTCCATTGATTACAGAAATATTCAAATGAAATCATTGGATTATCCAATCAGCACACCTGGTTACCATGTGATCAGTGGATAACCTAGTTTACAAAAAAAATGTTTTTGTTTGCGATATAGTTTATAAGTAGTTAGTTTACCTAGAATAGACCTAAATTTTGATGGTAAAATCTGGAAATGCCTATTGTATTATATGTCTGACACTGATGAAACGTGTGTGACATTTCAGGGATGGTGTTTTCCTCCGGTTTGGGCACCACAACTGCCATCACCTTCCTCCTCAAGCATGGTGACCATATAGTCAGCATGGATGACTTATATGGGGGTGAGTAAAGAAAAAATATATATAACCACTTCTTCTTCTTTTGCATCTATTGAAAAAAAAAATCAAAATATAGATAGATGTCTTGTTATTGTGCTTGTTACATTTATGTTTCTTGTATGTTTGTATGGTGACATGTGCAAACCTGTTTTATAAAAGTGAGTTTAATTGGGTTGGATGAATGACATTTGTTATTTGCCGATTCGCCAAATAAAATAAGATTGAGTTTTAAGATAATTTAGAGGTATTTTAAAATAAAAGCAAAAAATTGTATGTAGATAGTATGTTATGTAACCACCAATTCTGATAGGATATCATGCTAGGATATCATGGTAATGATAAATTGCAAAGATCATTTTTGATTTAAGCAAGAGTTATTCACTGGTACATTTTTGATACTACTTTTTTGATTGGTGAATCAACATGTACCAACCAGTAGAGTGAGACAGAACCCACATTCACTCAATATGCATTGCATCATAATTGACTGTGGGGTTTTTAATTTGTAAAACTTCATACTCATGAATTTTTAATGAGGCTTAGCGGAGACAGCATTTGGATTTTTAAAGTCAGGTTTTGTATCTTTGATGCATAATTAGCTCACCTGAGCACTTGTGCTCGGGTGAGCTTTTGTGATTGCCTTTTGTCCGTCGTCAACAATTGCTTGTGAACACTCTAGAGGCCACAGTTTTGGCCCAATCTTCATGAAACTTGGTCAGGATGTTTGTTTACATGATATCTTGGATGAGTTCGAAATTGGGTCATGTGGGGTCAAAAACTAGGGGTCAAAAACTAGGTCAACAGGTCAAATCTTAGAAAAACCTTGTGAACACTCTAGAGGCCACAATTTTGGCCAAATCATCATGAAAATTGGTCAGGATGTTTGTCTACATGATATCTTGGATGGGTTCGAAAATGGGTCATGTGGGTTAAAAAACTAGGTCACCAGGTCAAATCTTAGAAAAACCTTGTGAACACTCTAGAGACCACAGTTTTGGCCCAATCGTCATGAAAGTTGGTCAGGGTGTTTGTCTACATGATATCTTGAATGAGTTTGAAATTGGGTCATGTGGTTTCAAAAACTAGGCCACCAGGTCAAATCTCATAAAAACCTTGTGAACTCTCTAGAGGCCACAGTTTTAGCCCAATCTTCAATAGATTTGGTCAGGATAATTGTCTAAATGATATTATGGATGAGTTAAAAAATGAGTCACGTGGGGTCAAAAACTAGGTCACCAGGTCAAATCTTAGAAAAATCTTATGAACATGCTTGAGGCCACAGTTTTAGACTAACCTTAATGTTACTTGGTCAGAATGTTTGTTTACATCAAATCTTGGATGAATTCAAAACTCGGCAACTTAGAGGGTCAAAAAGTAGGCCACCAGGGCAAATTTTAGAAAAATCTTGTGAGCACTCTAGAGGCCTACATTTTTGTCCGAGTCTTCATTAAACTTGATATGAATGATGACTGCATGAATTGCCAGTTGATTGCAAATTCTGGTAGGATCAAAATGTAGGTCACTTAGTCAAATGTTAGAAAAACACTTTAGATGCCAGATTTTTTGTCCTTATGCCTAACACAGCCATCTTACTCAGGTGAGCGACACAGGGCCATCTTGGCCCTCTTGTATTCAAAGTACTATGTGTAGTTTCATTGGTCAGCAAGTAGCTGATTAATATTCATGAAAGTGAAGTTTTGCCAGTTGCAAAATCCAAGGTATATACAATAGCGATAACAGAATATATACTGTGAGTTCCAACAATTGTAGAGGGCTGACTCCACTTTGCATGACAACAACAATAAACAATAGGAAAGAAAGATGCCATTGTTAAATGTGATTGGCCATTGGGGGTTGTTTTTAATAATATTTAAGCTGTAACTGATTTAATGATGGACTAATTAGACTTCCATCAGTGTAATAAATCTTAGATCCAGTAGTCAAAATCCATGTTGCGTTGACTAAAGTTAATTACTGGGAACCATTTAGATTCTCTTTTACAGTTTGTTTACTGACTTAATTTAATACCTCTAGTCAATTCCTGGCACAATATAGATTGGAAGCCATAAATTAATACTGTAACCAATTAGATAACTTTATAAATGTTCTATAAGGGTTAAATATATAAATACAGAGATGTTCTATATGCATATTTACTAAACAAATATGGTGAGTATTATCTTTCATACAAATTATAAATTCATTAAACATATTTCTAACTATGTGACATGATTATTATTTGAAGAAAAAGATGGACCAACACACTATGCCATTCTTGGAATCCAGACTGACTGTTTTATATACATCAAAGTTAATTAGAGAAAATGTTCATGTAACAGGGTTTTTGTTACATATATCTGGCTTCTGGCTTCAAAATTGTTATATTAGCTCAGAGGATA
>CM037783.1:51266442-51300259 GCA_021229015.1 Solen grandis | reverse complement strand
AAAAAGTATTTATTTACCCATCAGTTAACTAATAATTGTATTTTAAATTAGACACGAAAATAAAAGAAAATCTGGATTCTCCCAACTATCTGCCCTTTAGTATTCTTCCGCGTGTGCAAGCAAACAAACCCGTTCTGCGTACACACCTAAGTAGTCCCAGGATTTAAAAAACGGTTATAAAAATTTCACAAACTTTTCAAAACTTTTTATTAAGCATATGCGTTAAGCATTTTCAACTTTAAAATACTCGACAAAAAAAAAATATATTTAAAAAGTATAGTATCTTACACGGTTGAGCCCAATACACAAAACACATTTGAACGCAAGAAAGTAGTTCCGATGACGTCAGGTATATAAAATTTCACGAATGAGTATAAAGCTAAGTTTTTTTGATAAGGCAGTTTATACCACGATGTGAGTCTGTTGATAGGATAAAATTATATATATATATATATATAGTATCCTGGTTATATGTATAATCGCAAATCAAAAACGTTATTGGTCCTATGAATTATAACACTTATATGAAAAATAGTAAAATAGTTTTTTTTCATATTTAATTTTTCAAACTTTAAATCAGGTAAATAAAACCCTTTTTAAAACAATAAAATCATGAAAAAAACAACCTTAAGTGTGTTTATGGGGTCCCCCATATTGATTTTTTCCCCAATATACATATTACCGTGAATCACCAATTAGATCACTAGAAATGTCAATTGGAAAAAATAGGGGTATCATGGACTAAACTACTAACTAATGTAAGCAATTTTTCACCACCAACAACAAAATTTAACATTAGAAACCAATGTTTCCATCAAATAAATAATGTTTGTGGATTATAGTTGAATTTTTTTTTAAATCAGAATTTATATATATGAAAATTTTAACTTACCCATAGGGGACAACATAATTCACTGTGGAATTTAGTTGACAGTACCCAGTATGCAATGTAAACAAATGTAGATGAAAACGGAAGTTGGGACATTGTGTATGTGTAATGTATTGTTATAATATGGGCATTTGCAGTATTATTTATATCGTGGTATTATTTTATAAAAGGGGATACTTAAAACTTCAGAAAAAATTAAATGTTTGCTGCGTATATTTTTGTGCATTCAATGGCTGCTCCTGAAAAATTTTTCATTTGTGTGTAATTTACTTTTTTTTTTCTTATGTGGGAGAAAATTTTTAAACATGTTTCAAATTACTGATACTAAACAGCTCTTACTTTTCCTCATTTCAGGAGAAAAGAACAGTTTTCCCCAACATGTTGAAAAGGATGAAAAAGGAGAGAGCTATAAGAGAAAGCCTGCTTTCAATTATTTTTTTATCTATACCCTACACCACTAAAGGACTGCAGCATATTTTTGACGCCTGTGTTTTACCATAGTCATGCTGGAACCCCCTGGTAGCTCTGCCTGGACAGATTCAACTTGGGGAGATATGGAAATCAGTGAAGGGCCGGGGCACCAAATTGTAGATTATCGCGGGTTACAGTTATCAGCATGTTTTTATATTTTCATTGGTCAATTGCAATGATATGCATAATATCCTGTGTTTGCATCATACAGTCACATAAAAATTCTAGGACACAAGCTATCTGACTTACAGGTCTTTTTTTTTCTTCATAAATCACCCTAAAAGAAGGTTAGACTGCGTCATGTTCATTTCATTTGTTGCTATTTTAATTGCTTATGTCATCATTTAGATATGGTGTCCGGGGAAAACTGTTTCTGCAATACGAAAAATATTTTGCTTCTGAATAATACCGCAAAGTTTTAAATGTACTACATGTACTTTGACCACCAAATTAATTGTATTTGTTTCCATTTTCAGATTATTGGGTGCCGGTTAATTGAAGCATAAATCTTAAGCATGCAACAGTTATTGGCACATATGACCATACACATAACAATTTTATGAGAAATAATTAATTCTCTTATATGTTTTAAAATGGATAATGACTTAATGCCCAGTTTGATTGTTAGGGAGATATTTGGAAGTTTTAGGAATCCCATACTTAAGAAATGATACAAAAAAAATATATAAAAAATGTACATGGGTGAGTAACATATATGACCATTCAAGAATACAAGATTCTAGAAAGAAAAAAGTTAAGATAACTGAAATAACCGATGCATAATAAAATCATTTACAAAAAACCCCCCTACCTTAATTAAGATGTAATTATTGTTTACAATTAAAGGAGCTGATAACTGTCCCATGCTGCCGATAACTATCAATGTCTGTGACATTGTGTGCATTAAAATTTCACGCATGCAAAAATTGCAGAAACCCCGGGATGAATAATCAAACAGCCAATAAAATTCAAAAGTGTTTAAAATGAAATACAACTTGTTTACTTGTATATTTAAATAGCATTAGGTCAGCTTGACATCTGTTAAGCATTGCTCTATTTAAAGCTTTAATAGGGCAACAAGTGTTTTATCAGCAGAAGATTGAGAGCTTCAGAATACATTTAAAAACCCCTTTACCTCATATAGACTCATTTTGACGCACTCAATAGGTACCACATAAAGCCTGATCTGCAGAAAACCACAATAAACCTTATCAAATTTAATTATAAAGTCCTCTTTTTCCAGACCATGGGGCAGCAAACAGCATAAAACCTGACCAGCCTGCGAGTTACTCCCAGGCTGATCTGGTTTTATGTTGTTCGCATAGGTCTTTTCATGGTTTCCTCTATGAGGAAAGGGTTAATGTGTCTCCTCCTTTTCAGCTGTATACCGTAAGAGATAGAGGGCCCAAACCCATATCACAAATTGTGGGTACACAAAAGTGGGCTGCTGTTATCCTTGCTTGATCATATTATGTTCCTTACCTTGTTTCAAAATATAGAAGAACAGGAGGTGGCGCATTAATAAATTTTGATGTGGGTTAGAAGTTTACAATGATACTTGACCCCACACAGCTTAATTATGCAATCAGAGACTAGTATTGGTTAGTTTAAGTATTAGCCTGCATCAGCCGTATGGTTCCATCTAGAAGAATGTTGCCAAGCACCTGATTCTCTTAACCTATACTCGGGGCCATTAAACTCACAGTATCACAAAAATCGCGGTATTTATAACACGCCCCTAGCCTTTGTAAACATAAACAATCGTGACCCGATTTCTTCACGCTTACGAAAGAAATATTTTCCAACAACATGCCACCAATTGGGTAAGTAAATACTGAAATAATATAATTTTAACGTTTTCATCTAAAAAAACAGCAGTAATTTCACCCCACATATTCCTCAAATAACCTAAATCCTTCACATTGACATCCATCGTCTGTCAAAATTTTAATCTGTCAAATGAGGTTTGAAGTACTATATTTTATGCAAATTGATTAGACGGTTTTCCCAGACACCAAATTTAGTTTTAAAACCACATTTTTTTTTTATCATTACTATCTAATTCAGATATTTTCAATTAAAATTGGCCTTGTATACCTGTCTACCGCGAGTTTAATAGCCTCCCTGATTACAAATTTGGGTGCCACAGTATGACATTTGGTAACCTAATTAAACTGTTTTTGAGTGATGTCTTTGTTGTTACAAATGTGTCATTTTGAAGAAAAATTTGATGAAAGTTTTCAGGGTTTTTGGGAAAACAATTAGATTTGATAAGTTGTTTTCATAATTTATTCATTGTTTAAAGTGTTATTACTGCGGATTTTTAAACATTAACAATAAACTTCTTTAGAACATGAACAAACACAAAATAGACCAAACACCAAAAAACTATATTCTCTACTAAACACTCAAACAAGACTCTTTTGGGATTGATTCACTGAAAAAACAAAATAAAACTCTACACGTCTGATGAAGACAAAGCAGAAATATAAATGGAACAATTTAGTCTATCTTCACTTCCAAAACTCCTGTTTCTCTCAAATCCCCGGCTGAAATGACGGTACAGGATCAAACGATACAAGTAGAGAGAATCGTAAACCATCATTTAGCCCCCACAACCCATGCCTGATATTGTTGTTTCTTTAAAAGGTGTTGAGAAACTTCTCAAAAACCCCCCAAGGTGCAGGACCCGATCAAATTCGACCTATTGTACTTAAAAAACCAGTCAAGAATTAGCCCCTATATTATCTAAACTCTTCCAAAATCTCTGCAGTCGGAGCTTACCCGACATTTGGAAAATGGCAAATGTTGCCCCCATCTTTAAAAAAAGGGAATAAATTGGAACCAAACAAAACTATCGTCCTATCTCTCTTACCTGTATCCCGTGTAAACCTAGAAACCATCGTCTCCTTCTATCTCTCTCTTACTGTGGCCTCTCATTCAAGCCTACTACAACATGACTTGAACCAACTTGAAAAAGGGAGATAAAATGGGACATGAAATTCAACCCATCAAAATGCCAGGTTATTCAAATCTCAAAAAGCAAAAACAGTTATCCCAACACAATACCTCTTACATGACACCCTTTAGAAACAGTATCATCTGCAAAAAAACTCGGCATTAAAAATATCTTATGACCTAAACATGGAACAAAAAACATAAACAATATTACTACAAAGGCTAATCAAAAAACTAGGTTTCTTACGCCGAAACATCAAAGTTCACTCTGAAGGGTTAAAGTCAACCGCATACAAGACACTTGTCGGCCCCAGCTGGAATACGGCTCCACAGTCTGGTTCCCCCTTTACAGGAACTCTTATTGACCAGCTAGAGTCCATCCAGAGAAGGGCTGCTAGATGGACCAAACATGCCTTTGGCCGAACGTCAAGTGTCACTGAAGATGACTTCCCTACAGTGGGGCGCCTTGACCTTCGGCGTATTTACCAACGTTGGTTATGTTTCATAACATCTTGCATGACCGGGGTGGCTATCCCTTTCCCAAACTACATTATCCCTCTCCTAGATCATCCAGAACGTCCCATCCTAATGCATTCCCGCAAGTACAAACCAAACTGACTATCACAAATATTCATTTTCCCAAGAACTATTGTCCACTGGAATGTCCTACCACCCGGATATCATCAACTTGTCTGGCCCTGAGTTCAGTCTGGCTGTTAGCCAGATTGAACATAATTATGTCTCCCCAAACGGCTAACTGCTTTTTAAAACCCGCTTTTAACAACATACTTTTCTCTATTACTTTTTATTCTTTTATCTTAGATTTTTATACTAATACTCTTGTCAGTTGACGTTGCGTCAAGGCCGCATCAAGTCTAAGTCCCCAGCAGGGGTTTGACTTCATGGAAGATAGATAGATAGAGATTCGTGGCCCTCGGTACATACCTTCCTTGCCTGGGGGCGTTTCAGTGAAATCCGTCAAAAGAATATACATTTGGCAATCTTCATAAATTTTTTTTTCCCTAGAGAGAAACTTTATTGAAACCCGCCCCGGTTTAATTATTTTGTATTCGAAATTGTCCAATTGGGAAAAAAAAAAAAAAAAACCGGGGCCCAAAATTTCAATTAAGGGGAGAAAAGAAAGAGAGATTTGTAAAGAGAGCGTTTTCCCATGGGGTTTGGGCTAAAAACTACTTTTGCCAGAAGAGCCCAAATTCCCTTTTCTCTCTGTTTTTTTGCCTTTTTTTTTGGGGTTTCGAAAATTTTTCGACCCCAAAAAACCTAGCAATTTATCCCCAAAATTTCACCCCTTTTTTTTCCAAATCCATGCTTCTTTTGGGCAAAATTGGGCCATGGAGTAAAAAAAAAAAAGGGGGAAAGGTAAAATTTTAATACTGGATTTGGGTTTATCTATATCTTCGGGTTTTTTTATAAATTTTGTATGCAGTGGAGTTGGGGGTGTAATGTCGGTCAAGGGTGGTCCGGGGCAGGGTTCCCGGGGAAAATATTTTGGGATGATGGATATGCTTTTGGGAGGGGTTATGGTTGAAACGGTTTAATAATAAAGACAACCCTTGAGCTAAAATTTTAGGTCGGACTTTTTTAATTAGCGTATTTTTCTTATTTTTTATGCTAAAAAATCATTAAAATCAATTCTAAATACAGTTTTTTTTTGTTTTAAAAAGGGGACTCTTGACCCAGCCCCTTTAGTCATTGAACCGAGATGCTTTGATGTGGGGCCAAAGGTCCCCGGGTACGTTGCTGTCCTTTAAAAAAAAATCATTGACCTTTTTTAAAAAAAATAAGAAGGGGGGGGTAACTTCTTACACTGGAAACGAAAATTTCATGTCTTTTCCCAAATTGCCGTAATCCTTTGAAATTTGGAGGTTTTTATAAAATTTTTTTTTTGTTTTTTTTTTTTTTTTTTTTTTTTTTTTTTTTGGCGGGGAAAGGGTGAAAAAAGAAAATCGGGTACAAAAAACCCCCTTCCCAAAAGGAAAATCGCGCTAAAACAGTTCACGAAGTCAAAAAAACGTTTTTGGTCGGAAGAGATCTGCCCGGACGGAATTCCCCAATTTTTCCGTGTAAAACTAAAGAAAAACTAAAGCTACAATTTTCACCCTTAAACTGCTGGACAGATGCTGAAAAAAATTTGATACAGTTTGATTTATTATTCGTGTTTTTTAAAAATTTCCCGTAAAAAGACATACGGTTAAAAATTGCAGTTTTTTCCATTTTGGGACAAAGAAGGAAAAAAAAAAACTAGTCATGTTATTTTCAAAAAACTTTGCATGATTTTTGGGGAATTACTAATTTAGGGGGGAAAATTTGGGGGGGGTAGGGGATATACTTTTTTATTTTCTGCCCCTGAAAATGTTTTTTTTTTTTTGGTTTGTTTTTTTGTTTTTTTTTTTTTGCTTTTTATGTCATTTTAAAAGGGTAAAAAACCAAAAATTTTTCCCCGGGAAATTTAAAAAATTTTTTCCCCCGGGGACAGAAATTTTCAGAAAAAAAAATTTGGGGTTTTTGGGAAATTTAAAATAAAGTGTTCCACCCCTTTCCCCCCAGACCCCCAAGGGTTTTAATGGGCCCCAAAGGTTTTTGTATCGGGGTTTTTCCCAAAAAGGGGAAAAAAACTATGTGGACCCTTGTGGGCCCCATTTTTAAAATTTTTAAAAACCCTTAGGGGACCCATATGGGTGTTTTTTGGGTACCCAAAAATTATGGGCTAAACTTTTGGGGGCCCATGGGGGCCCCACTATAGAGTTTTTAAATCCAAAAGGGGCCCCTTAGGGGCGGGTTGGGGGGTTTTTCCCTATAGGGGGTTTGGGGGCCTAGGGGGAAAACCCATGGGGGCCCAAATTTTGGGGGTATTTTTTACCCCAAAACGGACCCATAGGGGCCCTGTATCTTGGTATGCCAATGGGTTCAAACAAAAATGGGACCCTTGTGGGCCCCAAAATAAAAAGGTTTTTTTTCCCATACTTTTTTCCTATGGGCTGTATCTGGGAAAAGGGCCTTTAGGGGTTTTCCATGTGGGACCCATAAAAAAGAGCTTTTTTCCCATACTGGACCCACATGGGCTTTTTTGGGGTTTTTCCCTTTTTGGGGGGTTTCGCTATGTGGGCCCCTAGGGGTTTCCCAAAAAATTTTTAAAATTTTTTTTTTCCCCCAAAAAGGGGGTTTTATATGGGTTTTTTTTTTGGGTATGCCTTTAGGGGTTCGATTTTTGGGGGGACCCATTGGGCCCCAATATATAGTTTTTTTACTGGACAAAAATGGGTTGTATCTGGATTTCCCTAGGGGGGTTAAACTATGTGGGCCCCATATGGGTCCCGATATCCCTATTTTCCCCCTTTTTTCCGCACTCTTTTTTTCCCGGGTTAACCGCAATAAAAAAACCCAAAGGGAAAAAAAACCCCCAGGGGGATGTTAATCTACTTACCCTTTTCTTCAGAGTGGGGCCCGGGGACGAACTTTTTTTAGCCTATTAAAAAACGTGAAATACTTGAAATAACTTTGATAAGATGCCTTTCTAATGATTAAGTCCCCTTTTTTTTTTTTTTAAAAAAAATTTGATTATGAAAAAGGGAAATTTTGGGTTTTAAAAAAGTAAATTTTTGGGTTGAGTTCGACTTGTTTTATCGTATTTTGGGTTTAAAACCGGGAGTTAAAATTTTAAAATGTCTAAGTCTAAAAATTTTTTTTTACCCCGCTAAAAATTTTTTTTTTTGAGGCCCAAAAGGGGCAAAAATTTTTTGAAACAAAAGTTAGAAAAATTTTTTTTTTTAATTTTTTTCATTTTTTACTTTATTTTTGGGGAAAAAAAAATGTTTTAAAAATTTCGTCTTCTTTGGGAAATTTTTTGGTATACTTTTTTTAAGGGGATTCCTACAAATTAAAAAAAAACCTGAAAAAAAATCTGGGGGTTTTCTATTATCATGTATTTATTTTTTTTGTATTTTAAAGCATGTTTTAAATCATTTTTATTCCGTTTAAAGTTTACCTTTTTTTTAAAAAAAGCTACAGATTACATAAAAAACCTTTTAAAGGGATTCCTTTTTTGAATATAAAAAATAATTATTATAATGTAAAACCCCTTTTGTTTTTTTGTAAAAAGAATCCCGAATACCGGGGGAAACCCCGTTTTTAAATTTAAAACTCTGGGCCCCTTTTGGGGAAAATTTTCTAAATTTGGAAAAAGAAGGGGGGGTAAACTTTAAAATTCCATGGCTTAAGGGGGTGTGCCATTTCCCCAAAAGGATATCAGGAGAATTTTACAGTAAGATTTGCGGGGAATTTAAAATCTACCCAAAACCCCTTAAAAGTAATGAAGTCAAAAAACCCCAAGCCTTGGAATTTTTTCAATTTTTATATCACTTACAACCCCAAGGGGGTTTTTAAAACTAAAAAAAAACCCAAAAAGGGTTGAGCGGGAAAAAAATAAAACTAATTATGATTTTTTTAAAAAAAAAGAAAATTTTTCGGGGAAAAAATATGAAAAAAAAAGATACTTTTTTCCATATTATTTTTTTTTTTTTTTAAAAGCCAATTTAAAAAAAGTCCCCAAAATTTTTTTGGTTTTTTTTTCCCTTTTAAAATTTAAATTTTTTCCCTTTTTTTTTTTTCAGAACCCCCCCCACTGAGGACGGGGTTTTTGAGGTCAAAAAAATGACTGGCGGTTTGGAAAAAAACAGGGAAGGGAAAAAAAAACAGTGCAGCAAAAGTCAGAAAAACTTCAATGTAGGAAAATTTCCCAAAAAGGAAAAAACTTCAATAAGGGGAAAGGGGCAGATTATATTTTAATATTTTTGAATTTTTTTTGGGGTAGTTAAATTTTCGTCCCTTTTTTTTTGACACCCCCAAAATTTGAATTTAAAATATACTATACTATTTTTTTTTTTTTTTAAGCTTTAAAAGAATTGTTCTGTAACTAACAGTTTTGGGGTTTGGGGGCTACTTTTTTGGGTTTAGGAAAATTTTTTTGAAAAGTTAATTCGGGGTTTTTTTTTAAAAATTTTTAAACATCTTTGGCCCCCCCCAAAATAAAATATATCCATGTAAAAAAATTTGGGGGGGGAAAAAAAAAAAGTCTCTTAGTCTGAAAAATTTTATTTTCCCATCCAGTTTGATATGGTTGATTTTTAAAAAAATTTTTAAAAAATTTCGCTGAAAGTAAACCACATTACAGTTAGCCTTTTTTTTTAAATTTTTAAGTAAAATTTTTCATATTTCAAAAACTTTAAGGTTAAATTTAAGACGAAAAATATTGTTATTTGTGGATTGGATGATTTATTGTCTAGTCTTGTTATGCTGTTTTTTTTTTTAAAAAGAGATTTTTATAAAAATTTTTTTGGGATTTAGTGCATGTTAAAATATGCTTTTTAAAATTTTGGGGTTTTTGTTAAAAAATTGTTTTGGCTGGGAAAAAATTTTAAAAATTTAAAATGCACTTTGAAAAAAAAAAAATACCTTTGTTTCAAATTTTATTTGAATGAATTTTTGTTTTTTGAATTTATTTTCTAGCAGGATTAAATTAATTTTTTAAATTAAAGAAAAAAAAAAATGTAGTTGATTGAGGGACCAATTTTTGATTTTCAGTATATTTTTTTGGAGCGACAGATTTTCAGAGGCTGTTTGGGACCCAGTTTTCCCCATTTGACTGCCATTCAGACAGTGCAGTGGTTTTGGCCATATTACATGCAAATGGGGGCAAGTATGGGACCTTTAAGGGGCCCTGTTGGATCTTGGTGGACTGCCCATATGGGACCCAGGCCAAACAGGGCACTTTCGACTGGTCCCCATGGGGGTAGCCCTAGGGGGCTATGTAGAATCTAGGCAGGCTGCCAATATGGGACCCTTAAGGGGGCCCAATATTTGGATATTGGTGGGCTGAAAAATATGGGCCCAGGCCAAAATGGTTGCCCTTTCGACATGGGTCCCATGTGGGTAGCCCATATGGGGCCTAGTAGAATCTAGGTGGGGGGGCCCTATGGGACCCTTGAGGGGCCCATATTGGATCTTGGTGGCTGCCCATATGGGACCAAGGCCAATACAGGTTGCACTTTCGACATGGGTCCCATGTGGGTAGCCCATATGGGGCCCATGTGGGAAACCTATGGGACCATATGGGTCCCTTATATATTGTCTATCTGGGATATGAGTTGATCCAAACTCCAACGCAGTAGCTTAGCTCCGCTTCAAGCCTCTGCGTTGGAGTTTGGTTGATCTGTGCAAGACCTCCTGTGTTGGAGATCTGAACGTCACTATGACGGAAATGCTGTCATGGCGACAGTAACCTGAAACTGCATTGTATTTTAAATGTTCAATGCATGACCCTGTCTTCTGTGAACTCTTATGACGAGTTACATTATACAAAATAAATACATTTACTAACCAATACAGTTTCAGCTTTGTCAGCAAAACTCATGATTATACTAGAAGTCGTTTGTTTAAGATACAAACGAAGCGGCTTTCCGTTTGCTTATTTCAAAGGTATAAATTTATAAGTTAATAAAAAAAAAATGGAATAATGATGCATAATAATGTATGATTTAAACGTAAATCATCATTATCTTAAATCATACTTACGATTATGTTCAAAAATAAGCTTTAAATCTTTTTTTTTTCTTCTTCTTCTTCTTAAGAAGATATTGAGAAAGCATAAATATGGATCTTATTTGATTATGCACCCGTTTTCTATCATTCAGAAAAAAAAGAAAAAAAAAAGGAAAAATTTTAGATAATAATATCCTCAAGATTTTTTTTTCTTACGTTATTCAATCGATTTTTTTTTTCTTATTTAATATCTTTTTCTTTGTAAGATATGGCTTAACAATGTATTCATTACAATTTGATCCACAATTGAAATTGTTAAAAAAGAAAAAAAATACTTTAAAATCGATTACTTTCAACCTTTAAATGATTGAGTTTTACATTTGCAAAATTAGAGAGAAACAAAGGCAGAGGTGTAAGCAAAATAATGAAAATAATTTCTTATTTCTATGTAATTAACGTATAAAAGTCTTGAAACTTTCAACTATTTTTGCTTTTGTATATTTGCTTATTTTTAAAAGATTTAGAAAAAGAAAACCGTTAAACATTTAGAAAATATAAAAATCGATAGGAAGATATACATGTATTTGTCATTTTCTTCAGGTTTTCAGAAAGCCGTGATAGCAAATGCAATAAGATTTCCGTAAAGGTTTTCTGGCTCTAGTATAATTATACTAATTCATCGTAAATGCGACTCATTTACTCAAAAACGTATCACAATTCACTATTCAACGCAGGCATTCATTCCTGCAAAAGAACAATCGGATCTTGCTCAACCAACCCAATGACCACTTACATGTCTTCTTGCAATTAATAGATTCCATGAATAAGCCCTTCTACGAAATTCATGAATAAGTCATGTTTGAAAACGTAATCACTTGAAATTTCTGGACTTTTCGCGCATGTTAAGGTACGGCATTATTACTTATTTAAAGTTAATAATACAATCTTTTGATCTTTTAATATATTTTGCTTACAAATCAATGTTGTCATAAAAAGTTACACAACATAAATTCTATAAAGTATGCTTAAGATTGGCATCAATGCTCAGACGCTGGAGCGCGAATACGTATTGAAATGAATATTTTTTATATTTGACGACGTCAACATCAAGTGACTAAAGAAAAATATCTTTTTTGCAAGGACATGTTCAGCTAACGTTTTAATTTAACAAGAAAAAAAAAGTATCTTCGAGAATGCGAACAGGTTTGTTTTCACATTTTCAAGCAGGCATTCCATCAAACAATGAATAACTGCCATGTTTGATGACGTAATCACTTGAAATTTTCAAGACCTTATGAACGTACTAAGTTTCTACATTTTGAAAAGTTTAAGTTCATTGGTCTAATTGGCGATTTTATATAATTTTTCAAAATAATTATTGTTTAAGTATGCATGACGTCATAATCACGTGAAAAACAAAAAAATTCTTGCAGTATGCATCACTTCAATTTTAACTCTATCAATTCTGAAGATATAATTAAGATTGACTTTAAATTCATGATATCGGAGCGAAAAAAAATCTTTAAAGAGACATGTTTTTTGTCTTTTGATGACGTCATAACCACATGACTAAAGAGAAATTCATTCAGAAATAGAACGTAAACTTCTATGCCGATAAGCTGTCCAATTTTCATGCTTGTAACGCATCAGGGGGCTTTGTAACATTTAAATTTAATTTTTGACCAAAGTTCGAAACTCGGTATTGCCATAAAATCTTAATCTTTTCGAATTTGGCAATTTGAATGCCAAGGTGGACATCTACATCCTAAAATACATCTTTTGTAAAAATATCAAGATAATCGGACCTATATTGAAGGCTGTAGAGCGCGAACAAACTTTTGAAGCTGACGTCAAATCTGACGTCATATGACGCCAATGAAAATTGAAAATGATTGAATGTATAAAAGATACGTTTTTATCGCTGCAATTTCAATTTCATTAAAATTGACTCAAAAGTATGATGCCAGAGCGAGAGAAATCTTTGAAAAAAAGGATTTTGTCCATTAAATGACGTCATAACCACGTGACTTAAAAGGAAATCTTTCAGAGAAAAGAAAGTAGACCTCTGGGCCAATAAGCTGTCCAATTTTCATGCTTCTATCTCATCAGTAGCCTCTGTAACATTAAATAATAGTTTTAGGACCAAAGTTCGAAACTGGGTTTTTGCCATAAATCTTTAAATTTTTCGAATTTAAAAATTTGAAAGATAAGGTGCACATCTACATCATAACATACATCTTCTGTGAAAATATCAAGATAAAATATCAAAAAATAGAGGCTCTAGAGCGCGAACAAACTTTTGAAGCTGACGTCAAGTCTGACGTCAATTGACGTCATTGAAAATCAAAAATTATTGAATTTAAAAATTTATAAGTTTTTGTCGAGGCAATTTAATTTTCATGTTGCTTAGACACTGACAACTTACCGAAATTAACTCTTAGATTTGGTTGGAAAAAAAGGAATAATAATAATAATAATAATAATAATAATAATAAGAATAAACATAACAAACCCTATACGTTTTCCGCAGGTTGCGGAAAGCCGTAATAAAACCTAGATGGATAAGCAGCTCTAAAAAAAGAAAATTATCATAGTTTACCCAGACTTTCTTGCGCGCGCTCGGCTATTATCGGTTGTTTCCGTAATCGTCGATTTTTGCCCTCTCGACAAATTTCGGCAATATCCGTTGATATAGATTGTGGGCAACGCATCGACAGAGATGTGAATACCCAGATATAATATAGCTTTGTGGCATCGTAACTTATTCTTTAGACATAATTAAACTGGCCGTTGAATGTACTAATTTTAAGGGAAGGGATCATAATGAAAAAAGTCGTATCAGGATATTTTCTTAAAACAATATTTTATAATATTGACATATAAAGTTCCAGGTTATATAAAATATGAATACGTTATTAAACGTTTTACATACCTTCATATTGTAATCCCTCTTATTTTCCGCTAAAATCCTGTATCTGCATCTATTAAGGAATTTATCCCTATCTTCAAACAGCTAAGGATCTATATTTATTTGATCCATATGCCAAAACATTGCATTTTTCGATACATTATAGTTTTTTTAAAGTTAATTTCAGTATTAAATACACTTCGTTTTTTGGTTTCATTTGATCTTCTTTAATTTTTCTGACGCATGTGTTCTCTTTATATTTTCTAACGAATCGAATGAAATGTCACAACACAGTCTCGATACAGGACGATAAAAATATGATTTTTTTCTAAAACGATGTACGGGAATTTCTCAATTAAACAAAATACTAAAATACACATACATAGTTATTCGAACAAATCCCACCTTTCACATTTTGCCTTCTTATATGCTTCACATATTTGCAGATACTTTTTTTCATTTTTTTCATTCTCGTAGAAATTTTGGCACATTCATTAAGACATATATAGCCGATATATAACTGAAGATTTAATAACTTCAGAACTCTTAAAAATTGAGAAATAAAAATGAAGCATGTGTGACTATTTCCGCCTTTCCGGAATCGATATTATTTAACACAAACACATACAATAACAGTTTGTTTCAGGCGAACTATCTAAACAATACTCTATGTAATTTCCGACACATCTATCTTGCCCCGTGTAACTCGGATAAATTAAAACGTCACAAGAGAGAAAATCTGAATTCTTAATTAATAAATCGCGGCCATCTGTAAGCGTCACCTCTTTATGTGATTGGCTATTGTCTTGATTTGACAATATGTCACACCCATTGGGCATAAAAAAGGCCCATCAAATCGCACATCCAATTAGGCAGCTCCGCATACACACGGATCAATTAACACGGGTAACCCTTTGAAGAGTGTATATCAAAATCCCCTAGACTCAAAATCCCCTAGGCCAAAAAATCTCCTAGATGAAAATGAAGGGGTAGTCAAAATTCCCTAGAGGAAAAATGAAGGGGTTGTCAAAATCCCCTAAGTGTTATAATGGTATTTGGGTAGTCAAAATCCCCTAGATCAATTTCGCATTGTAACCACTAACGACAGTGCCCAAGCCCCGCTGTCCACCTGTGCCCACACCCCACACGAATGGCATGTCCCGCTACTGTGACCATGGTCAGAAATCGCGACAAATGTTCTTTTTCCTCCCAAAAACCTGTATGTGAGTAAACCCAAGTGTACCGTTTTAATCCTGAAAACGAGATGGGGCACGGTGTATTGATGAATATAGTCGACTATGTATTTCCTTTTTAGCTCGACTATTCGAAGAATATGAGAGCTATTGTAGTCGCCCTAGCGTCGGCGTCGGCGTTGGCGTTGCAGCTTTTGGTTAAAGTTTTGCGTGCAAGTTACTATCAACCTTATATCTCAATAACCGTTTATGGTTTTGACTTGAAAGTTTATAAATATATTCAGGGGCATCAGACAACTAAGGTAGATAACTCTTGACTGAATTTAATATGAATTATGGTCCCTTTTTAACTTAGAAATTTTGGGTAAAGTTTTGCATGCAATAGAAAATTTGGTTAAAGTTTTGCGTGCAAGCTACTATCTAGTTTGTATCTCAATAATCATTCATGGTATTGACTTGAAAGTTTATGAATATGTTTAGGGGCATCAGACAACCAAAGTAGATAACTCTTGATGGAATATGTTACAAATTATTGCCCCTTTTTTACTTAGAAATTTTGGTTAAAGTTTTGCATGCAAGGTACTTTCATGCTAATATCTCAGTATCCAGGCATGGGATTGATTTGAAACATCTTTAATATGTTTAGGGGTATCATACTTTCATGGTAGATAACTCTTGATGGATTACAAATTATGCCCCTTTTTACTTAAAATTTGGTTAAAGTTTTGCATGCAAGGTACTTTCATGCTAATATCTCAGTATCCAGGCATAGGATTGATTTGAAACATCTTTAATATGTTTAGGGGTATCATGGGTATCATACTATAAAGGAATATAACACTTGATGGATATATTAAAAATTATGACCCCCTTTTAACTTAGAATTTTGGTTAAGTTTTTGCATTCAAGCTACTATCCAGCTTATATCTCAGAAATTGCTTGTGGAATTGACTAGAAGGTTAAGGAGTGTCTTCAGGGCATCAGAAAACTAGGAGGATAACTTTTGGACTGAATTTTATACAAATTATGGCCCTTTTATAACTTGGATTTTTGGTTAAAGTTTTTATGTACATGTTATTGTGCTTATGTCTCAGTAACTAGGCATGGGATTGATTTTAGACATCATAAAAATATTAAGGGGTATCAGACTATCAAGGTATTTCATATTTGACTATTATTATGTACAGGGTATGTGAAGGGCAAGAATTAGAATAGATTTCATTTGATTTACCAACAAGCATTTTGAATAGTCGAGCGTGCTGTCCTCTGACAGCTCTTGTTATAATTCATATTTATGGAGGATTGAAATAAAGTGCTATGTACAGAGGACAACCTTGTGCGTATGATATATTAAATGTCGTGATTATTATGTAATGCTACGTTCTTCATTTCTGGTTACATTTTTTTTGATAGACGAAGTCTTATCTGTCAAATTGGATTCTTAAACGTTAATTTGAACGGATCTGCAAATACAGTAATATCGGTACGTGGTCCTCATTATGTTATTATTATTATTTCTTTTTTACAAAACCATCCATGGAGTACAACATTTAAGGTTTCTGAGCCCAGTTCAGTAGATACAATTCTCGGAAAGAAATTCCATAGATATTGTTTTTTTGTGGTTTTGTTGTGTTTTATATATGTGATAGTGTGTACTTGATCTAGTAATCATAATAATCATTATTTTTAGGAGGTTTATTTTTGCTTGTTTTGGAGAAGTAATCATCTACGAATGTTCACTGAACATAAGTCTTTGTTAAGGTGAACCTGATGTTGTCTAGAAAATCATTTTAGCTAGCTAAATAAAATTATATTTTAAAAATATGACAATCAAACAAACGGACACACACTCCCGTGGTACCCTTAAATATAAAACTATGGAAAAGTCTAGTCTTTAATCTCCTTGAATTCAAACGATATTTTATTGGATTTATAAAGAAATACCTCTACAAGCAGTGTTTTACAAGGAATCAAATCTACTGTAGAAGGCACTATTTCAAACTTCATATATTACAAAAACACATGTGTCAGAAACCCTAAAATATCAGCATCCAATTTCGTTTTCAATATAAAGATTTTAATGGTATTTTTGGATATATATTCAAATCTTCAGGGGCTTAATTTTGAGAAAAGTAAGTGCCTATTTTTTATAGAAGTCAGACAGAATTTTGTTTGCATACGGGATTGGCAATATGCGTCATATCAGTTTGCAACCTCACTTTTGACAAACTTACGCATGATGGCGCAAGATAAGACCAAATGAATACTTGAACTACATTTATTTTCTTTTGGTGAAAATGCCTATACCTAGGGAAAATAGCACCATTTTAATAAAGTATCTTGACTGAATTAGTTTCCTTAATAAAAACATAGTCGTTTCATCAAACACTTCTCTTAGATGCAAACTTTATAAATATATGCACGATCGAAAACATCATTAATTTAGTCTGTTATGGCCTATTTAGGCTTCATTACCCCAATATTGCGGTGAAATGGACTCATCTTCCATTATCAAAAGCTTCACAGATTATAAGTCAACATGTAACGTTCGCGACTATGGAATCAGTTGTTTTGGGTTCGAACCCAGTTGAGGCAAAACTCGGTCATAGCTTTCCCAGGCGCAAAATACTGGACCAGCACAGGAACCGTCGAGAGGAGAGGAATTAGTTTAAAAGACATGACTACAATTCGACGAAAAAGGAAATATATATATATATATATATATATATATATATATATATATATATATATACGTACTTGTTATGTTTTGAAAAGCTTGCACTTGCACAGCGTGGCCACGAGATAATAACTAAGAAAATCACCATGTCCCCTCTGTGCTTCCGTAGAAAACCTACGAATAGAGACGTGTATTTCTTGGAGAAATAAAAATAGGAAATAAAAGAGTGTTGTGGTCAAGGGTTATTTATTCAAAGAAATACTGGTCATTTGAATTGTTAATACAAGTACATATAAAACGGTACTAGAGGGTTCTAGGTTGATAGAATTAAAACTAATATACCTTATTATTCTAAAGGGAAATCAACTAATTCCAAGACAAATTGAGTGAACGAGATGAACTTTTGACATTTTAACGAAGATGGCAGAATCCTATTCAGCAGCTTAGTGGGTTAGAATACCTGGGGGATATCAGCATCTAGAAAATAAAAGTTGTCCAAAAAGTATAATAGGTATAAGGTCAAAAGCGTGATTGCAAAAGTATCATACGTTTCATAAATACATCAGTCATGTTGTTTGTATGTAATTCTCACTACATGTAGTTGACACCTATGTTGGAGTTTTCGTCACGTGATTCTAATTACAGGTGGGGAAGGGCCCCGGGTGCACTGAGGCACGATTGTAGGACCTGCAACTTACAGCATACCAGCTGGAAGGATTCCTCACATGAAAAATCAAAGTGACTCTGCCAGGACTCAAACATCTCACTCAGGTTTTAAGGTTACCACAAATGCGGAAAAGTGGTATGATACCCTATCATTGTCACATTATACTGACACGGAACCATTCACAACTTAAACTATCATAGCTTTTCGCTGAGGACCGGGCATGATGCTATACCAATACCTTAGAACCGACACGGTTCCTGATACGGTTTTTAATTGGTGAACAGTGTTACGCTTTTCTCCGTGTCTGTCTTTAAATGATGTAATTTTGTAAATGAAAATAAATATAAAGATACAAGTATATCACTCGTCTTCTCTTGAAATGATCTTTGATTATAATCATGACAGGTGTCATATGTTTTCCGATATTTTAAATTAAGTTTTAACTTTTTTATGTTTTATCTGCTGGGTGCTAATACTGTACTGACACAAATTCTTTCCGTTTTCGCACTAATGGCTTTGGGAACACAGGTTGTAAAACAGATTACACCACATTATTATTCAAACTTTTCGTATTATTTGTTACTTTCTAGAAAATTAGGTCTTCGATTTAATGCTATTGTAATTATGCTGAAATCACCTTCACCAGTCTGAACAAAAACCAATAGGAACGAACACGAGGGACGATCTCAAAATGCAGTTCTTTAACATACTGGTTCCCATTTTATTAGCAAGTACCAGTAGAGCATCAAACGGATATTATCACGTCAACACAATAGTCCTACGACCCTACTATTTTTTACGCTTACGTCAAATGTTTTCTTGTTTTTACTTTGACCAGTACGTCCCAGCAATATGTCAAACTGATGCCTTCGAGGTGATAGGGCGGACGCTCTAACCACACGGTGTCGGGTATTTCCGGATATCGGCTATTCTCGGATACTGCTGCTTTTCACACTCTAATTGTAATGATAAGAAAACTGCTATAAGTAAGTTACTTCTTCACCAATTTTAATGGGATATAGTGCATGCGACGCGGAAAATTATGCACTACAAAAAAGTCCTAATGATTATTTTATCAGATGAAAAGTGTTTCCTAACATTCGGGAAAACATTATTAGCGATGCTTTACGTGTTAACGAACTCCCGAATGTTAGTAAAATCTATACATCTGACAAAAGAATCATCGTGACATATGTGTTGGGTACAATTTTCCGCTTCGCATGTGCTATATACCATTAAAGTTGATAATGAATTCAAATACTTACAGCAGCTTTTCCCCTCTGAATCGATGCAAAATATGCTTTTCCCGTTAGCATAAAATGACGTCATATACCACATGGTATGGTCACACTGCACGAAACACCAAGAAATGATACACTCATTTCTCATTGAGCCTAACTATCTGATTTTCGTGGGATTGTGCGCCAACAAATTCTGATAATCGGCGTTATTGAATCAACAAATTATCCGTAGTTTCCGAAAGGATAGGAGCACAATATTGGACTGCAGGTCATTTTCCATTTTCCAAGCATCCTAATTTCCCAAAACATCATTCAAGCCAGTGCTTTGGTATCACAGACGAAATACTACGGGTGTGTTGATCATTGTTTTATGGTGTTGTTTACTGTCGCTGTTTGCAGTATTTCAGTCATATACTTAGCAACACCAAGTTGATTTGACCTCAAGTACACAAATTCATACCTATATAAAAGTAAAGCCGGTTTTAAAACAGTTTTGCTGCGCTCGAAGTATAGAAATACTTGTATCTTAGTTTAGTCATATTTATGTTATGATCATTAATCTAATACTCGTATATCCTGATGAATGAAAATAGCATAAGAAAATGTACGAGCTAAAACGACACACACACACACACACACACACACACACACGTATAAAGCCGAACCACTAGCACTATATTAAACAATTATTTTACGGAGATGTGTCGTAAAGTTTAGATGCGTCAAGTGTGGAGTGATTGTGTTGTGTGCTTTCAGCCTTGTATTAAGTGTAAAGGAAGCCGAGTGCGTATAAGCCTTCCCTACCAGTACATAACGTCTCCGTCGACAAGTCCCATGGAGTGTGTTCACCTTGCGGCATCAAGCTGACCTAGACATGGGCATGCAATGCCCATCCACGTTTGGATATGCTTTGATGCCCATAACTAGACCCCCTGTTATGGGTAAATACCCCCTGTCCTTCCAGGGTAGGTATTTTGGCCATGGGCTAAGGGAGTGGTAACCCCGAAAGAAAACCTAGAGGTGCTGGACCAATTAGCACTCTCTAACAAATCACAATATCTGGCATGTAACAACGCTTTGATTTGGCGAACGAGAAGAAGAAGGATTTCACGAATGAACTGTTAAGATTCATATTGATGTGGTCAAACGTTTGGGTTTCAAACAAGGTAAATGTAAAGAGATAACTAAATCTCATAACATACAACCAGATGATCTAAACACAACTGTAACAATTAGTGTCCATGGATTGGTTATTTAAAATAGAAGTATGCATATATAAAATATATATATAAATATATATATAAATATATTAATGTCTGGAATGAAAGCGTCCACGTGACCATCACCACCAAACCCACCCTTTCACATACAACGGTTTGATTGATGAAGGATAGAAACCGGGGGTCGCCTTAGTCATAAAACGTCCTTAAATCATCATGCTACCTTGACACCCAGTTCATTTTCTTGCCATGGGATTAATGCGTAGACTGGTAATATCTTAGACATGGGTTCATTACTTTTTTATAGCTGCGCTTCAGGTTAGTTTCCCTCTTATAGTTCTATGTCTGGATACAAATTATCGTAAAGTCTGTAATAAATATCTTATTAGTATTCTTTAGTCATCGTTGTTAAATTGGATTAGTCAAGGTTTATGAGGCAAAGAGCCAGGAATACTCAAAATACCCCCTCGATAGAATACTCACTTCTATCTCCAGAGACTGAATTACAAGGAGTTATATTAACACTGACATTATTTATGAATGGTTTAACGATAATTCGAGTAGAAACCTTTAACATGCACTTTAGCAGTAACCTGTCATACTTGCTTGTGAGGTATCGTTTTTTTTCATTGACACTTTCTATTTATGACTCTAGACTGCACCTATTACTTTGGCCTTTACACATTATGTCACGCAGGGATCGACGACAGATGAACAGTCTGGAGGTGCGGTCGACAGTTTGTGCTACTTTATTGTCTAATGAAATGCTTGTATTTCGGTCAGACTATGTTGCATACAATGAACCTCGACGTCTGGATATGGAGGAATGAACGATGCCAATAATAGGTGGAATCAAATTTTGAATATAAGATGGACTAATTTGTTATCGACATTATGCAAGAAACACTTTCTATGAAAATATCTTTATGCTGATAATGATATCTACCCCCATTCTTTACAAAATTTAGTTATAGAAACATATTTGGCTAGTCACTTTACCAGCAGCATCATGATTTGAAAGTTCAAGAGAATAGGACAGTTGAAGAGAGAACCCACGTTCCCACACGATAGATGAATATTTTAATATTGGTCGAATGTAAGATACATTAATCTGATAAGGTACAGTATAACCGCTTTACAACGGCATTCATTATAACAACATACTTTTTATAACGGCATTCATTATAACAACATACTCTTTATAACAGCAGTAGTCTTGAAAACAAAAGTGCATAATCCTTCTATGTCTCTATTCTTACAATGACAATTTCTTTATAACAGCAAAAATCGCCTTTTATGATCACCACCTATTTCATTAGGAAAATAAAATAACATCCAAAAATAATGAATAAATTCCATCCGGTATGATAATCGGGTCAAGTATTGCATTGATAGCATCTGATATAATCATGGGGTCAAGTAATGCATTAATGCCATCTGGTATAATCATCGGGTCAAGTAGAGCATAAATGCCATCTGGTATTATCATTGGGTCAAGTAATGCATTAATGCCATCTGGTATAATCATCGGGTCAAGTAGAGCATAAATGCCATCTGGTATAATCATGGGGTAAAGTAATGCATTAATGCCATCTGGTATAATCATCGGGTCAAGTAGAGCATTAATGCCATCTGGTATAATCATCGGGTCAAGTAGAGCATTAATGTCATCTGGTATAATCATCGGGTCAAGTAGAGCATAAATGCCATCTGGTATAATCATCGGGTCAAGTAATGCATTAATGCCATCTGGTATAATCATCGGGTCAAGTAGAGCATTAATGCCATCTGGTATAATCATCGGGTCAAGTAATGCATTAATGCCATCTGGTATAATCATCGGGTCAAGTAGAGCATAAATGCCATCTGGTATAATCATCGGGTCAAGTAATGCATTAATGCCATCTGGTATAATTATCGGGTCACGTAGAGCATTAATGCCATCTGGTATAATCATCGGGTCAAGTAATGCATTAATGCCATCTGGTATAATCATCGGGTCAAGTAGAGCATAAATGCCATCTGGTATAATCATCGGGTCAAGTAATGCATTAATAGTATCTGGTACAATCATCGTAATGCATTTACTTTTGTGGGACAGTTTATCACATTAACTAAAGAATTAGAAAATAAAGACATTAATAAAAATCTAAAAGAGTGATTCCCTAAACTAATGTTAAAATCTCCAAGAGTAACTGAAGTTTCATTTGTCTTTATTTTTTTAGATAATTCTCTACCTGTTGTTTTCGAGCTATAAAATAGACCTAATGTAATTGTTTATAGCTACATTACAAAATACTTCTTACACATACATTTTTGTAAATATTTTCATAACATATTTTAATAAATCACTGCCATGGCACTTTCTGTATTTTCTAAATCTAATAGCTAATTATTTCTAATGTATCAAGACTTTAAAAGTGCAATACCTTGGAAAAAAACTTTGAAAATGTTATAATAAAAAGACAACTTCGTCTTACAATATTTAAATACAACTACGTCTTAAGTACCATTGTGTAAAAATCATTGTTCAGTTTAAAAAAAATCTGCTTCAAATGTGATTTTTTCTCATGAAGTGAATCTGTATTTGGTAACTTATATATTGCAAAACACAAAACTTAATACAGTTTGAGGGTGAAAACGCTGTATACAGCAATTAGGAGTGTGTTCATATATGTATCTCGTTATCATGCACTTTCTACAGAAACAGTAATGAACAAAAATATACCTTTTGCTTTTCAAGATGGCAGCTTTTGTAAACAAAATGAATGGTACGACGCAGTTCTGATTCACAGCCCTGTTTTATGTCCTACTTTCACCATATTACCAAAGAGAATATGAGTCTAAAGGAGGGACTAACATTTCAAGTAACATGAGGCGTTTTTTTAAAGACCTTAAGTTCCTGTAAGTCTATCTAGTTGGATTTTGTTGCTTGCCTTACAAATATAAATTGTCCAGTACCATTTTAGCGACCTTGATTTACCGCGGACGGGAATCGTACTCTTGACTTCTCGAGTCGGGGGCGGACTCTCTAATCACTTGGCCACCTGGACATGAAGTAGAAACATAACAGTTTTTCTGTTTATTATATTTAAGCTATGTAAGAGATGAAAGTTTACCAGATAGTTCAAATTTCAGAAGGCCGTAAGAAGGGAAATACAATCGAATTAGAAATCTTCGGCATTGCAATAATTTAAGATCAAAACGAAAAAGTGTGTTATTCATTTTTATATAAATTTTAAATCATGTTTGTGATCAAAATTAAAATTGCAAATATTATGGCATAAAATGTAATGAAACTAAACTTTCCATCGCCTAATGTTCCAATATTTTTAAAAGTTCATGTTTATTAGAAATAGAAGGTGGATTTATAAACTAACATTAATTCATTTAATATTAATAATAGTAGAGATAAAACGAAAAAAAAGGAAATAAACACTTAGATGTACTATTAAATTGTCTAGTATAGAACGATTACTACATTGTGTGCTTGTCAACAATAATGTCAAATAAAATCGCTTTTATATGTTAATTTAGTGTATATATTCATTGTGATACCCTCACCGTTGCCGATTATCTTTGTTGTTCATCCTGTATCGTATAAGTACTGTACCGTACAATCAAAACAACACGCCATGTGGCGTCACTGACCAATGATAACACAATGACGTCATGGTATCAATTAATTGAGATCCACATATATCGGTTTCTGCTACTGAAGTGAGTATGTTTGTATTCAATCCCAGTGAATGAAAATTTATAGCTAATCCAAGAAATCTGTGAATGACATGAGTATACACGAACATGTTAATCATTCATGAATCAATACAAAGGGTGATCTAACACTGTTGACAATGTGGTGTTATCGTTACAATGACCAACTGTCACTTCCATGGTGACAGGTGTGTAAATACAGATTTTTTTTTTTATGTTATCGGATTCTTTTTTTTTTTTTTTTTTTTTTTGGAGTTTAACATTTTATTGTCCCCGTCACATAGGTAGCAGTGGGTCGGGGATCCATCCCACTGACTACCTTACAATAAATATTTATGCATATAGTTGTTTATTAACTCAAGTTTTGTTATATATAGCATATATGAGCAAATATAAAAAAAAAGAAGAAAAACAACACGAATAGTTAATTAAATTTATCTTTAGTAGTGACGACAACCTTGATTATACATACATAAGTAATAACATGACATCACTTTCTAAGCAGTAACTAACCTTTTTCTAACAATATATTATAATAATAATTTTTAATAACTATGCATATCTTATTCACTGCAAATTATTCATGTTGAAAATAAAAGAGTAAAAATACATGTCTCCCTTCAAAGATATATCATAGACATAACTGTTTTTTGTTAATAGCAATACTTTATAGTTTCTACCTATACAACCTTTTGAATGTTTCATTCTTTTTTTTCTTTCTTTTTTTAATATGATATAAGTAAGTAATTTATGCATTATAGTGACATGTGCATACAAATATACAATATACAAAATATACAATACAGATGGTAATAATAATGGCACCCGGCCCAATGGGCCTATATGTCACCTAAACAGACAGTGTCAAATTTTTAACAGATATATTTGCGACATATTTGTGACTGTATTGTATATTACAATTTAAAAAAACAACAACAGTCAAACAAACAGACGGACCAAAACAATGTGCCCCGATCTATCGATCCGGGGGCATAAAAATCGTGCGTTTGTGGGACTCAACCACACACGGCCCGGAAAACAATTCTGGGTTGACGTTGTTGATGTCAAAGGAGCACTCTTCTGTTCTTCAGTATCTGACAAGTATTGTCAATGTTTTCTTTTTTATTTTCGAAGCGTTTGCATCCCTTGGATTATAGTCGATATAGTTATTAACAAGAGGGACAAGATGGCCCTGAATCGCTCACCTGAAAAATATTGCCTTCATTGCCAATAAAACAGTCATACTGAATACGAAATCCATGCAGAAGTACAGCAAAATATTCGTAATCCCACACAAAAACTGGTCCAAATTCTGATATTCATGGCTATAAAATCAAGTGACTCCTAGGGTGGGATCAATGTATACCGAAGAGCCATGATTTGAAAACTTGGTTCAGGTTCACAAAGCCATTTTACATATCTTAATCAATGATAAGATCTTTCAAAGACTTTTCTATTTAACCCTATATAAAATCAAGTGACCCTTGGGGGAAGGGTCAAATTTGACCCCAGGACCATGATTTGAGCAAACTTGGTAGATGTCTATAAGGCCATGTACATACCAAATATATAATCTCCAGGCCTTTTTAAGAAATTTTAAAAAAGTGATCCTTGGGGCGGTGCCAATTTTGACCCCAGGGCCATTATGTGAACAAATCTGATAAATGTCCACTAGTCCATATTACATACCAAATATCAAAACTCCAGGCCTTTTAGTTTCTGACAAGGAGATTTTTAAAGACTCTCCCTATTTAAATCTATGTAAAATCAAGTGACCCCCGGGGCGGAGCCAAATTGATCCTAGGGCCATGATTTGAACAAAATTGGTAGATGTCTATATGGGAAAAAATTAATTTTCTAGACTTTCATATATAAGCCTATGTTAAATAAAGTGACCCCTGAGGCGGGCCAATTTTGACCCCAAGGCCGTGATGTGAACAAACTTGGTACAGGTCTACTAGACACTGCTATACACCAAATATTTAAACTCTAGGCCTTTTAATTTCTGACAAGATTTTTTTTCTAGTTTTCCTATATGCCTATCACTCACCAAATATCTAAACTCAACGCCTTGTGGTTTATGACAAGAAGATTTTTCGAGATTTTCCCATATATGCTTATGTAAAAGAAAGTTACCCCAGGGCGTGGCCATTTTTGATCCCAGGGTCATGATTTGAACGATCTTGGTAGATGTGTATAAAGACATGTTACGCAACAACTATCTAAAGTCTAGGCCTTGTGGTGTCTGACAAGAATATTTTTCTAGATTTTACTATATAAGCCTATGTATAATCAAGTGACCCCTGGGACGGGGCCAATTTTGACCCAAGGGTCCTGATTTGAACAAACTTGGTAAATGTCTACTAAACACTGCTACGCATCAAATATTTAAACTCTAGGCCTTGTGGTTTCTGACAAGAAGATTTTCTAGTTTTTTTCCAATGTAATTTTGACCCCAGGGTCATGATTTGAACAATTTTGGTAAAGGGGTTCATAAGACAAAGCCACACACCAAAATATCTAAGCTCTAGGCCTTACGGTTTCAAAGATTTCGCTTTAAAAATCTATTTCTAGCTCATGTGTACTAGATATTCAACAGATCGGAACCATTTGAACAACTTTGAAAGAGCTTCATGCATGGAACATCACAGGCAATTTTCATCAAATTTGGCCAAGTGGTTTAGGAGGAGATGTCGTTTAAAGAAATTGTTGACGCCGGACGCACGGACGGACGACGGACGCCGGACAAAAGGGGATCACAATAGCTCACCATGAGCACGTTGTGCTCAGGCGAGCTAACAAGTGAAATATGTGTTGATGTGAACTTGACTGTTGGCATTAGATGATAAGGTGACACAAGCTATTTTATGTTCCGCTGAATGTTCATACCATTTCATTGAATACAAAAAGTAAAGCGATAGCCAATAAAAGAATAATCGTAAGGCAGTATAGATTTTGCAACGGTATATAAGTTTGTTTAATGGTCGCAACTATTTTTAACGGCGTAGGTTCTGAGTTCTGAGGTCTAGTCGAAAAATGCTTTTGATTATGTGAGACATACTTATATTTTGATGCACGCTGTATCAGAGGACCGAGGGTCTAGTTGAATAAATGGTGGAAATGCATTAAACAAACTCATCAATTTTCAATGCAGAAATTAGATACGGGCTGGAAGATATAAACGGGTTTGCACGTTAAGACCTTACAGATCTATGAGCACGTGTTGATTAATGCGTCACGATATGCTCTACTATGTCGCAAAGGATATTATGCGTTTGCCGTAGGACGGGTAATTTAAAGAAAAGTATATAGAAATAACAACATAATTAACGAACAGAAATAAATACTATTAAAATAATTAGGAAAAAACCCCCAAAAAACCCCAGCTAAATTATTAAATAGATAAAGGAAGAAACCAAGACAAACGCATTATAAAACAATTTGATACGTTCCAGCAATGGAAATATATCTTGGATTAGACAGGGTTATCAGATATTTGACCATCCCGTGCGTGTATATCAAACGAATAAATGGTTGATAAAATGAATTTCTATACTGTACACTCCCCGGCTGATTTATTCCGTTTCTCTACATATTATCGGACGTGGGTATTTGACGATATGTATTCAAGAGCACATATATAGTGTAAATCTATTTACGTATCTGTACTGGTACACATTTGGATCATTGTCTTTTTTGTTTTATACCAATTAATGACAAGATCATATGCCCCGGTAATAAATTATTCCGTGTAATAGCGGGTAAGTAAGTGTAAATTTGTTCAGTTTAAATTTTATGCATGATTAAACTTTAATTTGCTTATCTGTGTCCTTTCTCGTACAAAGGGAGTAATAAGTGCGTGGAGATGGCGCGTGTGACGATGATCAAAAGATTGGGCATGTTCATTGCCTCTCATCGCTTTATATAAACCGAAGAAGCTCAAACAGAACTATTGACCAGTCTGTCGACGTATTTAATTCCTTAAGTGTTTGTGCTTTACTTTTATCATTTTATTTTTTTCCGGTTTGTCCCTTTTACCTTTATTCATGTCATTTTACCTTGTTTCATGTGAATTTCAACGTTTTTCATGCCGATCCCAATTTTTCCATATCAATATCAAAGAAAATTAAACTCCTTCGAAAAACCCAATTAAAATCTGAAATGCTTAATTAATTCTGTAACCTTTTACCTGTAACCAGCAACATTATTTAATATGAAATGTTAAAACTCACGGAATCAGATTTAACACGTTATATATATAAGGTTTTTATTAAATAATTTGCAGAGTTTGTGGAAATAATAGCTGTATGTGTCATAACTGTGCATTAAACTCTGGTAATTTCTAATCAATATCTATGCTGGTTACTCATTTTATTTTAAACGATAGGGTAACAGTTACTAAATTACTCCATTGTACTTATTGATGTTCAAGTGATGGTTATTATTTAAATTACCAAAGCTACGGTTCTACTGGTGAAAGTCCCTATAGAACGTTGATTTATGATACCATCTTGACCATACCAGCCTTCTCAACATGAATGATTGTATTATACCAGCTTAGCGATTATACCGTCATGTTCACTGGGAGAGTCAATTTGCCATTTGTCGTGTCACCCTTCATAAATGATGAAGTCATTATGTCAAATGCCATACTATCTTCCGAACACTATTGATTAAATAAGAAAAAGAAAAAAAAATGTTTTCTCAAGACATTAACGCATCATAATTCAACATTTTGTTATTTTAAACAGATGTATTCAACATCAGACAAGTGTAATTATCAGAACCATATCACTCTGTTGCCTATAATTATTTTGTTCTTTCCATGCACTAATCGTGCTTTGGTACGGCACGCGGCATACAAACATGACGATTTCTATGATCTGGTCTACTCTTCCCTCTGGTTTGTAAACGACAAGACATAATTATCTTGGACAAGGATATTAACAACTTATCCAGACGACTTTACGCAAGGGAAGCCGAGAATAACTGTTTCTAGTTGTCTGCGTCACTGGTCATTACTTACTAAGCTGCCCTCTGTTTATAAGTTAATGTTCTCTTTCGATTCTCTACTTGACCAATTGTCATATGGTTCGTGGAATGAACCAATAATATTTGAAAATAAATATATGTATTTTACTATTTTTTCATCGTGACATACTGCTGCCGCAATATCTTTTATGCTTTCTGCCTGACGTTATCTTTGCTCTCTCTTATTTTTCCTGTCTTATGATATTTTTAGAATTATATACATAGCTGTGCTCGGTATGTTATTGAAAGACAACCTAATTGCATTTAAAAACATATAGTTAAAAACAGAAGGTCTTGATAGGCGATATGTGCCCCCCATTTATTATGTCATTATTGAGATAAATAAAATAAGCTTAACGTAAAGTAGAAATAAAAGAAAACAAGAGCTCCCGCGAGTCGAAACATAATACGCCCGTAATATGTGCTGTCCTAAAATGCACCATGATCAAAGGGAAGAAGCAATAATCGAGATATTATGCCAATATACATTGTCAGCAAGTTTGAAGAGGATCGGAAGAAAACTGTTTGAATAGGAGTCAGGACACTGGTAACTGAGTATATTTTCAACAAATCAAGGGCCATAATCTTTGAGTGCCTGGCGCGATTTTGCTGTTAATAAAACTTGGTCTATATATAATGCCCATACACATTGTGAGCAAGTTTGAAGAGGATCGGAAAAAAGTTTGAATAGGAGTCCGGAATTTACTGGACACCCTATTATATATATTTTCAACAAATCAAGGGCCAAAATGGTGTGCCTGGGGCGATTTGGCTGGTAATCGAACTTGGCCGAGATATTATGCCCATACACATTGTTAGCAAGTTTGAAGAGGATTGGATCAAAACTACTTGAATAGGAGTCCGGACACTTCACAGGACGCCGCCCGCCAGCCATGGGTGAAAACACAATACGTCCGTACAAAATTTGTACGGGCGTATAAAAATACGATAAATATGACTATATGTGTGAGTGCGACTACGTGCATGTTAATTTTATGACCATTTTACTTTAGTTCACAATTAGGGTAATATTACGGAAGCACAGAGGTGACATGGTGTTATTCTTTTTTATTATCTCGTGGCCACGAGATAGTAACTAAGAAAAAAACAACACGAAAAACAAATCTTGCTAACTCGTGGCCACGAGTTAATAACTAAGAAAAAACAACAACAACAACAACAACAACAACAACACAAAACAAAAAACAACAAAAGCAACAAATAGCACTATCTCGTAGCGGCCACGAGATATAACAAAAAAAAAAACGATTATTAACTTTTTACTTTTTTAAGTCCAAAAAAAGGCCATAAATTTTCAATATTTGGAAGAATTACTTTACCTGTTTCTTCTGGTTGGTCTTATGATGATCAAGGCATGTGTGAAGTTTGAGGGACAGTGGAGATAAAAGCAATGTTAAACAAAACATTTACTTTTTTTAGTCCAAAAAAGGGCCATAGATATGCAAAAATATTTGGAAGAGTTACGGCTCCTGTTTGTACTGGTTGGCCTGTTGATGGCAAACTCATATTTGAAGTTTGCGGGACAACCATTGAGTAATAGTAGAGGTACATGTAATGGAAATGTTAAACCAAACCTTAACATTTCTTGGGACGCAGTCACTGACGCGGACGCCGACGCAGGGGTGACTACAATAGCTCATTCTATTCTTCGAATAGTCGAATTCTATTCTTCGAATAGTCGAGCTAAAACAAAATAGAAATAAATATCTTGCTTGATCAGTCCTATACACCATTATAATACATCTTTGCACATCTATATAACTACATTTTGCTGATTTCTATGATAAAGATCTTTTTGGAGATGATGAAGAAAATTAATAAGTTGCAAAAGTGAAGGCATATTGTCATTTATGTAAAAATAGAAAAGATATTCATTTGACGTCACGAGTTGATTACTCTAAGCGATTAAACAACATCTTGTCGCTAAACCCAAATTAGCAAGAAAAAGGATGCACGTGCCATGTAAGTGAAGATAAGTTTTCTTTCTTTGAACTTTTTGAGCATCTCTAAATCATACAAAACAACACGAAAGCAATAACAACACCCTAAATAGTGTCATATGCAATTATTCCAACATAAACGGTTGAATGAAAAACTTGTTTGGACTATCTAAAACTCATTGATAATCATGACTACAGATATTCAATCCTCTTTTCCACATCTTTATATTTGCAACACTTAAATAATCCCATCTCTATTCCTCAGCTATTCATTACGCAGATTAATTTTACCTTCGCTCAGCCATTAAATTAGTTCACTTCTGTTGATTAAAGAATCATTCGCGAGCTTGGTCACAACGCGTTGACATTGTCACGCAACCGAAAATAGCTAGAAACGCAACCGGAAGTAAGTAATTGATCAGTTGAATAATCACGTAAAACGGACAAAATGCCTATCATCATATCAAAGTAATGATACTACAAGACTTTAACAGGTAAACATTTTCTTGCAATTTTTAGACTGGCGGTAGCCACTCTTATGTACCTGTAAATCACAAGCAGTCGTTGTTGAATTGTACAATCACTGCAGCCGTTTTCACTGCATTATATCACTCCGCGCTCATTAGCAATGTAATGCAAACAGCATACAACCCCAACATGAGAGACTTCCAGCGAGGTTATAATGAAACAAACAGCGAGTTCAGCTGACATATAACTAGTAACTAGAGTTGTAGCAGAACGTGTGTAGGTTTTGGTGTTATATGACCTTTCCCTCTATCCTTTTCATCCCTGCTAAAACGCTGAAATTAAAATTACATTTATAGCTATTTCATCATGTAAATGTTACTGACAGTCTCTAAGCGCATTGTTTCCGGTGATTTCAAGCACAACCGGTATTTTTCCCAGTGCAACCCGAACTAAAACAAACGAAGGTGAGCGAAATACAAACTCGGTTTGGTGCCGTGGTCCAGTGATAATGTGCATGATTCCGGATACGAGTCAGTTGTGGGTTAGATCCATTAGGGGCAAGGATTTTATTTGGTCTTGTCAAACCAAGGAACCGTCGAGAGAGATTTGTATAAGTTGTGAAATTTGTTCACTGATCGACGTAAATTAGATAAAAAAATCTACCTACAACTATTCAGGCGTGCAGGGACATCTGGTCGGGTACTGGCGTGGCATAAAATTGAGATGCTATTTTTTTTAATATTCACTCTCATAAGTCCGTTTACAAATAGTGACACTAATGATGGTCTCACATAAGATCTGACAAAATAAAATCCGTTTTTGTATAAAAGAAAAAGACACAATGAGCGGCGGACCGTTTTATTTATTGGAAGATATCTTTCGTATGTAACAAGAAATGACTTTGGACAAGATGGATCGTATAGGAGTGTTTCTCCTAAATAAACTGACACATTAAAATATATTTATGTTGACAATGATTATTGTCACCAGTAAAAATAAACTCTATTTTCTGATTATAAAACGTTGTTAAATTATCCCATTCTTCTAAATAACCTAGTTAGTACGATGGTATTAAAGATAATAAGGGATAAGGTTTTGTTATTGCGTCATCGTTAGGCGATCCAAAATTATATTATTATCAAATGTTTCAAGCAAGTGTTGTTGTTATGGAAATGTTTTGTTACTGACGCAAGCACGGTCAATCTCAATCTTCGTCTGTTTTTTTTTCTCTTTAGTCAATTGGGAAAACACAATACATTTGGGGATGTCACAAAGTATGTTATCAAAGAATATCGCATAATAATAACAACAAAACGCCTATCATAGAAATGTGAATGGTACAATGCGATTGACGTTGGTAGAGCACTTGGCTCTATTGGTAGAATAAGCAGTAAAGCTGTTGACACTGTGCAAAACCATTAATTTTCGTTGACATTTAATTTCTTTGGTTTTATACCTAAGGGAATTTCGTGGGTACAATTATTCGTGGATTTATGTTCTAGAAAACATTAGTTCTTTGTAAGAGACACGTTTTCGTGGGGATTAAAATTCGTGGATAAAACTCTCAACGAAATTGACGAAAATTAGTGTCCCGGGAAAATAATGATTTCATAGTATTTGGCTTTTAGAGAGAGAGAGAGAGAGAGAGAGAGAGAGAGGTGGTGAGAGGTTTCGGTTGGACCCCACTTTTTATTTGTGCATGAAATGTTTAATAATGTATTGGTGAGATGAACATATGAAATGACATAAGACAATTGGACATAGTACTAGACGGGTAAACATTCACTTGAAACGAATGATGAGTGAACATAAGAAGGACGGGAAATTTGAGTATAGACGGGTAAACATTTCTTTCTAAAAA
>CM037783.1:51216342-51266342 GCA_021229015.1 Solen grandis | reverse complement strand
ATATATAATGATATTCAAAACAGTCATACTAAAACAGACTTGAATTTTAGAGGATACAATAATATTACAATACTGCCATAATAATGCCCCTTATATACATACACATTTACACATGTATGACCACTCACACACACAAAGAACTTTCTGCTGTGACACAGAGCGGGAAACCAGTGCGCATATCAAACATGTGTGCTGAACACCATTCCTTGTCACAGGCTGACATGTCTGGAACCAGCTGGTCCAGAGATATAGTTCAGTAGGAAAACAATAAACACATGAATTTTGTCAGCTCATAAAGTGTAAAAAATATTCTATTTGTTTTTTAACATGTAAGTCCATCTACTTAGTATATCAAAACAAAAACCATGAGAAAATATGATATCAAATGATGCATTTATACAATCTTATCTATACAAATGCAATGAAATAGTTTACTGTCTAAAAATATAAATATTTTCCGAAAAAGTAAAAATATTATTTGACATACTGGCATTAGGTTTTGAAAACTTAAAAATTGTAAAGAATTTAGAATCATTAGGAAGAGAATAAAAATATGAAAATATAATAGTAGAGTACCTAGTACACATACAAGTGATTTTTGCATAGTAGCTACAGAGTATATACTGACCTTTTGTTTAACTTCTGATGCTCTGTTCTCAAACAAATGTTCCAACTTGTCTGTATCGAACTTAATGGGAATGACATTCTTCCAGATGGTTTCACCTTTTGTTGCAGGGTGAGGTGTCTCAGGCTGAACAGTCTTCCAGTGTAGTTTCAAAGTCTTTTTGTTCTTGGGTAGGTTTGCCCCTAGGGGTGGGGGAAGGTCAACCGCAAGGGCTGGCTGGAAACCACCACCTGGTGGTGGTGGGGGAACGCCCATTCCAGGTGGAGGGGGAGGGGGTGGAGGGCCCATTCCTGGAAGAGGGGGAGGGGGAGGGGCCATGCCAAAGGGCGGAGGAGGAGGGGGCGGGGCTCCACCAGGGGGTGGGGGAGGTGGCGGTGGACCTCCCCCCTCACTATCAAAATTTATTTTAGGTGGAGCAAAAATGTCAACATCATCTTCATCTTTCAAATCAGTAAAATCCATATCATGAATCTTTAACGAGCGATGAAAACGTTTTGAAAGCCTTTCCCACTGAAGATCACTTTCTGTCAATTTCACATCAGGCTTTTGAGCTACAGGTTCAGCTTTAATCGGTTCTGCTTTACGAGTCAAATTTTCCATAGCCTGACTTATAAGACCAGTTTTATCCCCCATGGGCCCAGCTACCCTCTTTGGTCCCTTTTCTTCAGCATTTTGTGATGTTAAACGTTCGAGTTGTGATTTCACACGGCTTGGTTCTGCTTCCCGTGGCGATGAGTTCTGGTTCAGATCTGTTTGGTGTACACTTTCTCCTGGACGCGGAACACGATTGTCAATAACCTGTGGTGGTTCAGACACACTTTCATCGTCTTTATGAGCTTGTTTATATAATAACCAGCGTTTGTTGTTGGACATTGGCTGAGCATCCCCACCATTTTGCATGGATAAATTATGAGATTCATTAAGTGAAGCATGTGCACTGTCGTAGTACTTATCTTGACGCATACGCCCATGGTCGTCATGTGACTGGTATCCGGATTCCTCATGCTGTCCGGACAGAAACTGTTTATCCGGAGGCTCTCGGCCCATCTTGTGATCTGGAATTGGTAGAAAAGGTATAAGAATATGTCCTAGATACAAAGTGAATACTACATGATCATTATCTGGTTTATATGTTATATATAGTAGATAATGGTCAAATAATGGGTAGGACTTTACACAGTGATAACTTCATGAGCTGTGATTCCTACAATGTGCATTAATACTCAGTTAACTATTCTGCATAAATGAAAGGTGAATTGTACTTAATTCTAACATAAACCAGTAAACCAGTTCTACATGTTACAAATGCATATAATACATTTTGCAATACACAAAACATATATGAAAACATTTTATTTGAAACTCTTTCAGAATCCGATCCCCCTCCCCAACAATGATAATACCAGGTACATGTAAATATATAAAATAATAAAATAAGTTTCCAGTACATGCTACAGGCATGTAGGATAATACCATACCCAGATATGTTACCCTTAACCCTTTCCCTCATACAGACTCATTTTGACGCACTCAATAGGTACCACATAAAGCCTGATCTGCAGAAAACCACAGCTAAACCTTACCAAATTTAATTGTAAAATCCTCATTACCAGACCACTGAGGAACAGCGAACAGCATAAAACCTGATCAGCCTGCGAGTAATTCGCAGGCTGATCTGGTTTTATGCTGTTCGCATAGGTTCATGGTATCCTCTATGAGGGAAAGGATTAATATGGGCCAACTTGTCCTGGAACTTCCCTTACATGCTGTTCACCAGGCAAGGATGTAATACCGTATATCAACAACATCATATTATCAAGCTCTGAGACAAAACTAGCTTGACATAACTGAATTCTTAGGGTAGAAAATGGCAATGGAACAGGAAATGCAATCATTTTGTCAAAGTAATAATTCTGTAGACATTGTATAAGACACTATTAAGATCATAGGATCAGAAAGCTATGGCAAAAAAGAAGGTTAATTAAAGACAGGATTTTCAAAACATGACAAGAAAAAACAGTTCATATTCATAGATGGATGGTGTTTTCTGAAGAATATCCATTCTCTCAATTAGTTCTTTTTAAACTTTCTCCAAACATATGGCTCATCCCTATTTAATCATAGACAGTAGAAAAAAACATTGTAGGTTGTAAACAGGTGTTTGTTGATCAAATGGGACTTTTTACAGTGTTTAACAAAATTAAGAGGCATTTATTTTCTTGTTTCTACAATATGCTTATTCCTGAAAGATGTCAATCTAAAGATGAAGCAAAAATCTTAAATACTTCTAAACTAGTCATACAGAAACTCAGTTTGATCAACCTAGTACCAAGTTAAGTCCTATACAAACATGTACATACAAAAAGATTGAATCCTTTATTATCTAGAAAAAGAAATTAAAAAAAACAAACAACTGATGTAACTTGTAAAACTATTAACCAGCCTGCACAGATTTACAGGTTAATCTTGCTCTTTTTAATGATGATTGCACAACTCTGTGACAAGATGAACATTTCCTGAAGGCCTGCATCACTAACATAGACTTTAGACATCTATTTTTCAGTCTGTAAGAAACAAATGTTAAGCACCACGGTATCTAGTCTACGTTAGAACATTAGGCTCGTCCTTACCAACAGATTCAGTGTCACTAAGCGAACTCAGTGACGAGTAATTACGATCAGGCCGGGCCTCAGTCGGCACAGCGGGTGCAATATCGTTACTACTACAAGTACTTGTAGAGGAAGAGCTCGCTATCGACATTCGGTCGCCTTCCTTCCGTAAATTGGCAGCAGCTTCAGACTGGGCTTTGATCATGTCTCGCTGTCGAGTGCGCCTTTCTCGGCGACTCTTCAAAAGATCTGCAGGCAAACATGCTGGGTTAGTTGCTTGGCAACAAGGAACAAAACTGAGATTCAAATATGGACTCCCTAGTGACTGAATATGACTTCTTTTCATCAAATCAAGATGTGGCTTTTGAACAGTAAGCTTTCCAGACATAACTGAGGTAGTATACCATCTTCAATGTTTTTTCATATTTGAGTGAAATAATCAAAATTTGCACTCTTTCCACTGGTTACTGGTCTGTACCAGAACCTTGCAGCAAGTTAAGGGTGAACCTGATACCCAAAATGGCATATGGTAAATAAAAAACATTCCCATCACTTTAAGGCTTAACTTTAAGGCTAAAAAATATTTCAACAGTATGGCAGTCCATATTTGACTTTATTTGAAACTGGAGCATTATCACATTCAAAGAAAATCAATCACTGCAATGCTTAAAGAAAAAAATAATCAAATAAGCATTCAATCAGAAATAAGAAAGAAATCAGCACACATGCCTCAGGAATGAAATCTTCTTCAGTATGGAACATGTATAAAGTTTAAATGTTAAGGATGCCAATTTTAGTATCTTTTATCAACCTGAAAACTTAGAATGAAAACAGAAGTTGGTAATTAATCATCCAGAAGTCAGATCGAGGACTAGTCCTGAGACATAAATAAAATAGCAATCAATATAGATATCTATAATGTACTGCAGTCTATACACATAAGAATAAATAGTGAATATTTTGATGAAGGAAGATACTGTTAATCATTGATCTGTCGAATTAAAATACCTAGAGGGGTTTTTATGTGTGTTAATTTAAGAACAAAGTGAAACTTTCAGAAAAATCTTGAATTTCTTTATCAAACGTGGATTTCAGGGAAAAAAAATGGGCTTCAGACCAAACATGGGTTTCAGACTAAACATGGACTTCAGACCAAACATGGGCTTCAGACCAAACATAGGCTTCAGACTAAACATGGGCTTCAGCCCTAACAAGGACTTCAGACTAAACATAGGCTTCAGCCCAAACAAAGACTTCAGACTAAACATGGGCTTCAGACCAAACATGGGCTTCAGACCAAACATGGGCTTCAGCCCAAACAAAGACTTCAGACTAAACATGGGCTTCAGACCAAACATGGGCTTCAGACCAAATAAAGACTTCAGACTAAACAAAGACTTCAGACTAAAAAGACAAAAGTTTAAACTTCAAACCAATCTGATGGGTTCATATTAAAATTTGGATTATCGGAACTATTGTATATAAACTAAACAATCACAAAATGCCATTAATTGAAATCAGACAAACTTAATACTAATGCTTAAAAAAAATTTTTTTTTACTAATTAAAAAAAATTAAAGGTTATTAAAGAAAATTATTAACAAAATAATTACCTCAAATAAAACTGAACTCCAAACCAAAAGTATCAGCATGGTTATAAGAACATTACCAAAATGTCAATAAATCTTATTTGAACACATTTTAATCAAAGACATGACAGAAACAACAACAAGAAACCCACAATAACATTGCATCATGATGAAATACTTTTGGTTTGGAGTAGAATCCAATTTACAACGTTATCCAGCACCTGATTTTGCCTCTTCTGATACAAAAATAATTGTTTCCTATGTAGCTTCATAAAACAGAAAACCAAATATATTGACACAATCTGCCAGTTTTTTTTCACAGATAATTATAATTATTTTGCTGTAAATAATTAAGAATTGAGGAGGCAAAACAGATGCTTTAAAGTAACATGTACAAGAGCGAGTTGAGAAGGATCTTTTAATTTGTTTCAAACTTCTATTATTGCTTACATCTCTTCATGGAGCAACCCATGTTATGCCTTCAATCCAAAATTATTCAGTAATAGATACATATATGTATTTTAACATATTTTGAATAAAACATACTAGAACAAAAAAGAAGCCCTGTTGCTTTTTTAAAAAAAAATACTTACACTTTGCTGGTCCCAAAAAGCTTTTTATTTTCCTACATAAAAACTAATGCCTCCCTCTGACATGTTACTTGTGACATCAAAGAAAGCATAGCCACCAAAGCTTTATCAAACTGTATCAACCATTGTCTGTCATTTCTACATCATGGATTCACGACCCTTAAATATGCTTCAAAACCTTCATTAAAATGAATCAAAACAAAAGAAAACACTACCATATTCCCCATTTCAGACCCCACCCTCCCTAGCACCAACCGACTTGACCATATATTGGTACTACTCTCACAAACAAATCTTCATCTCAATTTCCCATGAACTTAATTAACCCTTTACCTCATAAATATCCATGTACAAATTTGTGACTTGATGATTTTTTTATTAACTGGAACTTTAAATGGTATATGAAACAATTTTTATTTGCCATGCAGACTCTGAAAAAAATCTGAACTACAATATTACATGAGCAAATAGAGGGGACCCTGATCAGACAGCTCCTGCTAAGAACTGTCTGATCAAGGTCTACTCTGCTTGCCAATATCAAAAGGAGACTTTATGAGGTATAAAGTTAACCCTTTCCCTCATATAGACTCATTTTGACGCACTCAGTAGGTAGCCTGATCTGCAGAAAACCACAGTTAAACCTTACCAAATTTAATTACAAAATCCTCATTTCCAGACCACTGAGGAGTAGCGAACAGCATAAAACCTGATCAGCCTGTGAGTTACTGATCTGGTTTTATGCTGTTCGCATAGGTCTTTTCATGGTTTCCTCTATGATGGAAAGGGTTAATTGGTTAACAGTTGTGTTAATTTAGAGATTTGGATTTCTTATCGTTCACCAAGATTGTTTATAAATGACAGAAAAAGGCTGACATATATTGTAGATATTTCAAACAAATTTATAAGAGTTGAAATAAACCTAATATGGACATAAAAACAAAAAATCTTCAGAAATTATGAAGAAAGCTGTTAGAAAAGCCACAAAATCCAACATTTTAATGAAAGCCCATCAAAAGCTGGAAGCTGGGAGAAACTCGTGTTTAGTTGAATGCAGGAAGAATTTCTAGAGAAGACGGCTATTTTTCAGGGATGTGTTTTGTTACATGAGAATTGTATCATATCTAACTACTCACCTGCTGCAGTATTGTACTATATAACTATATATTGGTATTGAAGAATATTTGGTCTGCAATCATCAAATCTTTTCACCTGGACCGTTTTTTTTCTTTTACTCTCATTATAAATGACCTAATGATTTATTTCTTTTGCATTTTTTTTATTTTTTCCATCAATTTTGTTTTGAATAATTACATGTATCTCTCCTAAAATAGTGTCTTTTCCAATATATATATAGCTAGTCCAAAAACTATAAATAAACTGATAGAGTAGACATTAAACAAATTGTCAAACAAACCTGAAGTAATTGCTCACTTTCATTCATTGAAAACAACAAAAATAGGAACTGCACTAAGCAGAAAATGTCGTTAGAAAAAGAAAAAAAAGATGAAAATACCATTCTAAAATTGGTACTTAAGAATGGACTCCGAGATCTACGTATGTAATGCAGTTGTAAGCATTTAGTTATTTTTTTTATTTTTGCTAATACATCTAATGACTAAATCAGGAGTTCAGAATAAAAATGAAGCATGTGATGATTGCAGACTCGACTGTTATAGAGTGTATGGAAAATAGTACTATTGTGGCAGCGGAGGGTGAAAAGAGAGAGAGAAATATGATGGTACCACACCATGTGTTTGTTGTATTAGCAGAAGCACCACACACCTGACCCACTAGTGGGTGGGGTAATCACCGGAGATAGAGCTACTACATGGAGTAATACAGCTGTGTATGAGGGACCACTTACCAACAACTGATGAGCTATCAGATATATTATCCACTATTGTTTCCTCCGCTAAAAACAAAATTTCAATGACAGTGATGAAGAATAACCATAAAACCATTCAGACGACACAACATGTACATCGATCAGTAAACAGATAAAAGCAGCACATAATTGTACCTAGACCAAAACCCCAGACCCTCAACCTGCAGTAGGCTGGATATCATCAAATTACCATGGTTTGGGCTGAGTACAGAGATAGATCTTGAGATCTTGAACAATTTCTTTCAAATGCTTTATATCCCCCACAATAAAAATCTTACTTTTTTTTTATCTTATCCCTGCTACATCTAAATACAAGTGACAATTAAAGAAATACAAAAAATGTGATTTAAAAGAAATGCTATTTTACGGGTCTGAAATTTGGGGCTGGTATAAAGTTGACCAATATACAGACATATTGACAGACAAATTGTCCACATCTACACACCTGTTTCAAATCAATGCAGTCATATCAAACTGTCCACACATACAATATACACACATACCCAGTGAATGCTGGATTACGTTATGTTCAGTAGATGGGTATTAACTCGGATGAATTTCATATTAGAAAGTAGTAACAACTCAAATTTGCATTCACAAAACCAACTTAGAGCTTGCTGCTGTTTCCTTAGTAACACATAGTAAGTGCTGTTTTAGAGCCATTTATTACTTTTAGTCAAAATCATTAAAGTTAGGTACTGGACTCCATGATGACTATGCTTGGTTAACATTATGAGCTTTGATGAGACTTTAATTTCATGGACCAAAATAATCAAGATTACAATATGATAAGCCTTCACAATGCAGTTGTAGCATATTTGTATTTATTTTGTTTATTTCCAGAGCATCAATTTTAACAATAGATAAATAGTAAGATTATGTTCTTTTACTCCAAAATTCTATGATCTAACAAAATTTGACAGCTTAGGGGAGATATCTCTGATTTCAGTTTCCAATACATGTATACTCCCCTTTGTCTACATCTATATATAAATACATTTCTCAACATCAGTCCAAGAGCACCAAGTCTCAAAATACCCAAGCCCATTCTCAAGCTCCCCTTCAAATTACACATCTGTCTTTGTACTAATAGCATTTTTAGTCAAGCTTGAAAATGAACTTAAAGCATGTTCAGAAAACTGCCAGCACAGCTGGGATATGCCTATCTGACTACAGTCACAGAGAAAGCAAGGTCTGAAGCAGCAAGGCACTGTATACCATGGGCAGGGAGAGTCTGCGTATCTACCCTGTACACACCCATACTTCATCTGAATACCCTATCATAAAAGCTCAATATCTCATTCTGGCAATATCTTAGCAAAGACAACTGTAAGGGCAGATCACTTCTACATGGAAGTTTGGCAATACTGGTTTTAATATATTTTATACTTAATTATAATATTTTAGATTGGAGTATGTGCAATTCCACTGTAGATATGAATGTACTATTAAGCAATTTTTGCAGAATAAAGCCTTGCATTTATTTCTGTCATTACAAAATATCCTGTTAGTTACTGATTTATTGACAATCTAAATTTCTAACTTTCTATTTAACAAAGGTATCTTAATTCTAAAAGGCTTCTCCTTAAATTTCTATGTAACTGTAGAGACAAAATATCTTTCTTTTTTTGTCAGTATTAATATTCTTAATAATGTAGCTGAAATAAACAAAGTATTCTCATTAGCATTATACATATTCATGCAAAAATGCATTCAAAATGAAACACTTGTGAAGCAAATGGTGCTGTTACAACTGTTATAGTTCCTGAGTAAAACTGAGTATCAGAGAAACATTAAAAAGCATAAAATTCACACTCATATCTGTGCTGAAAGGCTTTAAGACAAAGTCTGTAATTTTCGAGCAATTTTGAGGAAATTGCATCAAATAACTTCCATTTTCTTCACACCAAAGTTGCATAGCATATATTTGGAACTAAAACAATGTATAAGCACCACACTGTAAGTACACATATGTACACCATGTGTAGAGCGATGGTCCTCCTACACGTGACCGTATGACTTACACGGACTACGAGATGAGCCATTGATGTATCGTGGACTCTCCTCATTATAATTGTTCTTCTCGAAAAGGGCACGCCGCCGCTGGTGATCAGGCATCTGGTCAAACTGCTCATGTTCCTCAGGCAAAAAGGCTGCTCGTCTGTAGTGAAAATAAACCTTATATATGTACCTGACTTGACTTACAATCATTCAGGCCATCAAAATTGTCAAAAAATTGCAAATAATCATTCCTTCCCACTCACCTGACCAGTAACTGTCCAAGAGTTTATAACATGACAGGGGTGGCGAAATCTCATTTCATTTTACTTGTCCACGGACAACCAAATTCAGAATTTCACTTGTCCGTAGCAAAACAATGCTTGACCGTAAGTTTTGAAAAACTATTGCTATAAAATATAGAAATAAATGAAATGATATAACCACTCTTATAAAATTAATTAAATTTATTTAAAGAAAAATTAATAAATGCACTTGTTGCTTCTTCCATTACTAAGTCTTGGACATAACAATAAAAAATATTTTAGGCATTAAAGGCATTAAAAAGCCCATATCATTATAACCACAATAACCCTTAAACATAAAAGTTTTTTCTGATTGATTTAACCCTTTCCCTCATAGAGGAAACCATAAAAGACCTATGCGAACAGCATAAAACCAGATCAGCCTGCGAGTAACTCGCAGGCTGATCAGGTTTTATGCTGTTCGCTGCTCCTCAGTGGTCTGGAAATGAGGATTTTGTAATTAAATTTGGTAAGGTTTAAGTGTGGCTTTCTGCAGATCAGGCTTTATGTGATACCTATTGAGGGCGTCAAAATGGGTATATATGAGGGAAAGGGTTAACAGTTAAACTGTTTTAAGACCGAAGCATCTGCTATCGCCGACAAATTCGGCATTTCGCTTAGCCATCATTGTCGAATTTAAGCCATTCGAGGTCTTTGAGTCATGATTCTCATGATTGTCTTTTACGCATGTTATGTTTCATAGTCTTTTTTTCTTGTTATATATTCAATATTATACCCTTTTTCTCGTTTGGGACGATTTTAAATAAATAATCGATCCATTTGACAAAAAACTTACTGTCATTGGTTATAATTTGTAGACTGTGTTAAAGCACTGACTTTGACCTTTAATTTTCATTTCCTACAAGTTTAAAAATGAAACCAGTCAAAGCAGAATGGTTCAATATGTGCATCATCTTTTAAAATGCTGAAAAATAAAGTTTATTTGACAGACGTACATAAACTTCGGGTTTCGCGAGGGATATACTTTATGGTTAAACATAAAATTTTTAGATTTAAATTTTTGCTATGATTTCGGGTTTTTGGTTGTCCACGGACAAGTCAACAGTGAAAATTTACTTGTCCATCACAGCAAATGTACGACTCGGACAACTGGGACAATGGATTTCGCCATCCCCGACATGTCTCCAAAAACTGACCTAAATATAAATATCTTTTAAAAGGAAATTAATTCATTTATTATAAACTCTGTATAAAGTGAAAGGACAGACATACTCTTTCAGCTGCATCTTCCTCTGGCTGTACTCATCAGCAGGACAGCTGTCTTCCAGGGACCTCAGGACTCCTGTGCTCTTACGGTTGGGCATCACACCGGTGGAGAAGCGCCGAGACTTGCGTATATCACCCTCGGCCTTGATCCTCGGGGTCCGTCGCAAGTTCTCCAACTGACTAATATTCTCTTCCTCCCCATCCTCGGACTTCAGTGCAGCCTGTGTTAAAAGAACAGTGTCACAATATTATGTATTCCTAAAGCCCATGATATTCACCCCCCACCCCCCAAAAAACAAAAAAAAAACAACAAAGTTTTCTGCTACTCTTTCTTAGTGTGCATTTATATTTTATTGCACAATCAAAATGCGATATATAATACCACTAATGTTTAGGTAAAATATACTATTAGAACATCAAATTATTCAATAAATAAATTACAATTTTAAATATCTATGATATACCAAGAGTCACTATCTCAACATCCATATTGATATTCTTATAAAAATTTAGGATCTGATAAATATTAATCAACTGAACTTTAAATGGTATATGAAACAATGTGTTTTTCTTTGCTGTATAGATTGTGTAGAATCTGAACAACATCATTGTATGAGCAGAATCTGAGCAACAACATGGTATGAGCAAACAGAGACTGATCATTCAGGAGCTGCCTGATCTTGGTCTGACCTGTTTTCTAATGTGTCAGAATGAGTCCACACACACACTCACCTCATAGACATTAAACTGGGTCAGGAGGTCAAGGTCGGCCCCCTTCCTGTTCATGTGGCGCTGTGTGATGCGCTCCATCCCGAGTTCTTCCAGGGCATCTGTTATGTCATAGAACGTGTCCTGGTCTGGGATACCATTTAGCACCTGTATAAATACCATACATTGGAATATACCATAACGCTATACACTTAAAGGTCATTACACTTAAACAATTGAAAAAAATCTATGCCACTTGTAAAAACAATAGTTACCACTGAAGGCATTTCATACCCAATTTAAATTGTGTAATTTACGACAGAAAAATGTGACAAGGTAAGACATGATGAACTTATTGCTGAATATCAAAAAAGCAAGATACCTTTATATTAACTGTGTTCCTCATTCCTTCAGTATACATGAGAACGTACCTTGTTGATGAGTGTATATCATGGACATGAGAAGAACGTACCTTGTTGATGAGTGTTTGTCACTGGAATAAAAGTACCAAATGATGAGTTTAGTTCATTGGACCCTTAAAGAACTACCTGTATGATGTTTCATACATGAAACCTTTACCTTTTGAGTAGGTGAAATTAATATGGAAATTCAAAGGGCAAAACTACAGATTATTGATGAGTGTATACGTCATGAGATCATCCAGATATGAAGTTCATCTTGATGATCGTTTATACTTAATGAGAAGAACGTACCTTATTGATGAGTGTCATGGCGTACACAAGCAGCTCAGAGTCTCCCCCATCCTTCTCGTCAAGAATGGTCATGATATTGGACCAAGGCTTCACCACTGTAACATACCATCAAATACACACACAGTTATTTGTAATTATATAACAAGATCTATTTAAACTAGAACTGCCATTGTCATGGCCCAAATACCCCCCGCATTCCGCTTTGTCACAGGCAATTTAAAATGACGCAAATGAGAGTTTCAGTTCTTGGGCACTGCACTTTCCTTAAATGAGATCTAGCCACATATGAAGTTTCATCTTGAAACCTTTTATCCTTTTTGAGTTAAGGTCCGGACAAAAATTAAGTATGAAAATTTTCAAAGGGCAATAACTACAGAATTATGCAACATAGAGTTGGTCACTGCACGCACCCTCAATGAGATCTATCTACATATGAAGTTTCATCTTGATATCTTTTATGCTTTTTGAGTTACGGCCCGGACAAAAATTAAGTATGAAAATTTACAAAGGACAATAACTCCAAAATTATGCAACATAGAGTTATGGTTCTTGGTCACTGCACGCCCCCTCAATGAGATCTATCCACATATGAAGTTTCATCTTGATATCTTTTATACTTTTTGAGTTACGGCCCAGACAAAAATTAAGTATGAAAATTTACAAAGGGCAATAACTCCGAAATTACGCGACAGACAGTTATGGTTCTTGTCACTGCATGCCCCCTCAATGAGATCTATCCACTTATGAAGTTTCATCTTGATGCCTTTTATACTTTTTGAGTTACAGCCCGGATAAAGAAACTGACAGACGGACGGACGGCTGGACGGACGGCCAGACAGACAAGCTGAATCCAGTATACCAGTATATCCAGTATAAAGTGTGATCTTTATATCTTGTTTTCAAGATCCACATCAGAAATTCATGAGACTAAAAATTACCATACTACATGTGTAGCAATATATCTCAAAATTAACACAAATAATTTGTTTGACATGAAGTTTATAGTCCTTCTGGCAATTACATATGCAAAGCAAATTCACCTTAATAATTTTTTTTTTCAGGTAAAAAATCAATGTTCTTTAAAACTAAATAAAATTTGGTTGTCATTTTTCAGACCTCCAAGATTTATTCAAATTATTTGAAATTTGGCATGATTTTTTTAACAAAGACACAAAAAGAAAAAAAACAAAAACAAAACAACAAAAAAAACAACAAGATGGGTGGGGTACTGACTTCTCTTCTTGTCAACAGTGATGACAGCTTTGGTAAGGTGTTGTGTGTTGGACTCTGTGTACTCCACGAACACCAGCAGCAGTTTGAGGGCCGTCTTCACCACTAACCGGAACTGAAACAAACATGCACCATACACTCAAAGTTCCAAACACTAGAGGACAACCCAGGAAACAGTGTAGATCAATTAGAATGAGGTCCATTACAATGCAATATCCAATATAACACTGTCCAACACTGGACTCTAAATCTGAATCGTAATTCTTGTTCATAAAAGGTGCATTTTTACAAAATTATAATACAGTTTAATATAATGCAGTATCTAGACTTGGGCCCTAAATATGCTATATAATGGAGCTGCACTTTATTATGTTACTAAAACTATCAAAGAAGCAATGATCCTATGCAGAAACAGTTTGTAGTATATTCTCAATGCCATACATAAGTGTATGAACAGTGGTTATATTTGATAGCTTGGCACAAAGCAATATGCAGTTTGTGATGTAAGTTTACTTTCACAGAACAGTCAATATTGACTTGACAGATCGTCCATCAAGATAACCTTGTACAAACTTCATACTAACCAAGGACATTTTAGAAATACCCCAATAACCAGCCATAATTAAACTAAGAAAAATCTTAAAATTCACTTACTAATTTGAATATAGAGTGTATATATATCAGATATCTTAGATCTCAGGAAAAAGAAATACCAACAGAATGATGGAGTGTAAAACATTCTCTATACACAGTGTAATCATCATTTAGTTTAATCATCATTTAGTAATATATGAGACATTTCAAGGGCTGTATACTTGAAGTCATCAAAAGAGGTAATGACCTGAAGGTAATGACTAAATTCATGTCAGATTACAAGCATAATGTGATGACTTAAACTAATTGTCCACAATAAGACCACTGACAAAGCAGTCAAGTCAACAACACCTCTGTAGGACACAGTTAAAGTTATGTACATTTTAATCATCAGTGTAATCAGCAAACCTAGTAGTTATCACATTACCTGTCTAATAGCTTAAATATGACCTATTATAAACATCATATCAACAAAATCTATTCATTTATAAACAAGAATTAATTCACATGAGTAACACACAATAAGTTGACCAATTTCACTCAGAATAAAACAGGGCTAGTATGAAAGAAGATTCACAATGGTTGTAACAACAAATTATCGTCCAACTGGTCAACTGAAATAACTCTATAGATCATGGTCATTCACCTCATTAACCCTTTCCCTCATATAGACTCATTTTGATGCACTCAATAAGTACCACATAAAGCCTGATCTGCAGAAAACCACAGTTAAACCTTACCAAATTTAATTATAAAATCCTCATTTCCAGACCACTGAGGAGCAGCGAACAACATAAAACCTGATCAGCCTGCGAGTTACTCGCAGGCTGATCTGGTTTTATGTTGTTCGCATAGGTCTTTTCATGGTTTCCTCTATGAGGGAAAGGGTTAAATTCTGGACATTCAGGAAACCTGAAGTTCTGTCTTTTGTTATTATTTTGCTGAAGTCCACTGAAAATGTCTTGAGTTTGAAGGAGAAAAAAAGTTGTCTTTCAGGGTGCAGAGGATGTATAAATGAGTCTTCAATGAGAGGACAAAAAATATAATAGGGTCGTTATAATAAATGTTTTTATTGTTTGTTTACATATTTCATGATAAAACTCCAAATCGAAGCAGATCATAGCAAATGCAGATTCTATAAGGGCAAAATAATGACATTACAAAATTGCCTAATATCATTATCAGACAAAAAGCTAATTCCAGCGTATTTAGAATAATCAACTGAATTTAATCTTCAATTCTCTCCTGATAGGCACACCCATTACTTCAGAAGGAGTCAGGATATTGAGGCAGTAACCTCTGCCCCCGTCACTTTATAACCTACTAGCTAGTGGGTTAGTAAAGTAAACCTTCCCACCCTGTGTTACTACAGGACATTAATCCCACTTAATCCACAGTATGAAATACTTCCCAAATTACCCTTAATCTCTCTCCATTACAGGAGTCAAGGTTAAACCACCAAGATTAGCATGACACCGTTTAACCCCCATGGTGATAATGACACCCTCTTAACTGACTAGGAGGGTTGTCCTACACATTGTGGTTATGTTCAGACAGAGTTTTCAATACATAATATGCATACTACAGATAACATTATTGTGCATACAAATTAACTAATTCTATTTAGTATGTAAACATACTTTGAGCCTAATCTTTCTTCAATGGTATCATATCATCAAAAAAAATTAAGTTAAATTCTTTCTAGTAAATCAATGCTAGCAGGAGCAAAGGCAGGCATCGGTTCTGTCACAATGTAACTAGTCAGGTTGAAACCACAGGCATTAGTTTCTCAAAACTATTGAGCACTCAAATTTATATTCTGAAAGCGGACCTATGCAACAACCTTTTAAAGTTCTTTGTGTACAATATATGAAGGACTACAGCCAGTCTAAAAACTGCACTATACAATAGGCAGTGCAATAATTTCAAAATATGGCTTTATAATGTGCTGGCATGGTTTAGTAGGGGCATGGACTGGAATGTGCATTGATCTGAATAGCAAGAACCTGGAAATGCACGGCATGGTGTGAAGGATGTGGCATAGTAGAGGCATGGTACCTACCTTAGAGGCCAGGAGAGAGTAGAGCCACTGTACTGTGGCGTTGTGATTGATAACTCCATTCATTCCATCCACATACAGCATCACCTGTCCCAGGGCTGTAACACATCAGGTTACCGTGGTAACAGTATTACCAAAAAGTCAAGAAAATATTTAAAATAATAAAAACAAGACAAAATAACAAATGGGTTTCAATTTCTTTTTTTTTTTTTTTGTTATTTCATATCAGAAAGAAAAATATATAATTCAGTCATATGATAGAGTCATATGATAAATTAGAAGCTTATCACTAAGTCCCTATTAGTGATGCTTACCTCTAAGTATATAGTTCTGGTAGTTTTGGTCCGCCTCGGCCCCGACCTTGATGAGACAGTCGAGCCCATCATTGTTAACAAACTCATGCACAAGGTCCTTGTCATCCTGAAATATAGAAACATACACAAAATCACACACACATAATTATATACATTACAAAACATTATGATATTATTAAAACAGGTTTACTAAGGTTCCAAACAATGGAGTCCTTAAAAAAACTTAGCCGAAAAGTTTGAGTCCCCTTATATAGTCATTTTAAAGAGGGGCTCAGAAAAATGGAAATCCTTTATCAGGGACTCCAAATGGGGAGTTAGTGAGAACCCTGTATAATATAAATACTTCAATCTGTACTGGGGTTTGTGATGATGAATTATTCCAGGCATGTTTGCTAAGTTTTCATAAAATCCATAATGTTGTTCGGTTTTCCCCTTTCTGTCTCCCTCCTTTTTACTCATCTATTATTCTCAGTCTATACCTTATAAATTGACTTGGACTGCAGTTCATTTTTTGCTGACTCTCATATATTTCAATTTCAAATGCCAATCACTTTTATGTAAGATTTTATTTCTTTTAGTGTTTACATATTCTAAGCCATTTATTAGCACCTCTGAAATATGTAAAGATTTGCCAGATTAAGTTTATTTTGGTGCCATAGATAAATGATATACGACATTTTAAAGCATAACACCTGGAAATGCTGTACCCTTGCCAGAGATAGATGATGTAGGTCAAAGGTTACAACCCACTGCCATATGACAGCTGATAGAAACATAAATCATATTGATCTAGATCAGCCAGCAAGAAACCCACAAGGCCAGACAAGTTTTATGTTGTTTTCAAGTCATCAATACCACACTTTGTCTAGAATTATACTGTTCACAGTCTGATCTGGACATGTGTAAAACAGTAAAGAATATAAACTAGTTCACTGTGTCAGCACCGGGTGTCTAAAAAGAGCAAACCTTTTCATATTGTGTATTGGCCTATATTAAAATATATGTATATGCTGATAAACTTCTTGGCCTGCATGAATGAATCTCCCAGAGCATTATCAGCACTTTATCTATCAGCACCTGCAGGCAGATCATCTGATTCATTCAAATATATCTGTAGACAACCTCATGTACATTTCCTGCTATTAAAATGCACAGGTTCTAAAACCAGTCTTATCTCCCTTGAAGAGATTCTGTCTAACTCTCAGATGTTCTATATATAGATTTTGTGGTCTATGTATCTACCTTCGTATCAGGAGTAAAAGCTATAAATTAAGATAAAAAGTCTATATCCTGTAAAATGCTTTACCATGTAAAATTATAAGTTCCCTAGGTTAAGTTTATGTTAGATTGGAGTCACTGATGAGATATTTAAGGGCTGGTTTTGCTTCAGAATAGTCTGTAATGATGGCTTTTTCTTCTGTGAAAGACCTGGTAAAATCAGAGTTTTCTGCCTTTGAAGGTTTAGAATTATTTCTCAATAAAGTTGAACATTCAGCATAAATTTGTGCATGAATTTTAACCAAGCACATTCATTGCAATAGTGAGGTGCAGTACATAGGAGGGTTCAATTTAATATTTTTTTCTTTTCTATTATAGGTGTTCAATTTTCAGCTATTCTATCCTCCTTGTCCTTGGCAAACAAGTACTTGGATAACTGAAATCAAGGGTGAGAAATTCTGAACAATTGCATTAGCAGATTCAACCACATACCATCAGGCAGAAAACCATGTACCTTTACAACCTTTTTCCTGTTTTGTTTTATTTATTGCTTTTAATTATACTGTTTCCAATTAAGTGTTTCAGGGCAGGATGCATCATCTTGACCCTAATTGGTATGACTGTCAACCTTGGCCAGTATCCGGCCACTTTTGTCTTACTAAGTGACACTGTCCTGCTACTTTTATAAATATACATGATCACAGTCAGATACCATGCAGAGAATTTAATGAATATCTCAAAATTGAGACCCATTTCCTGAATGATAACCTTATCTGAATCTAATCAGAAATTCTGCTAAATTTACATTTAACCCTTTCCCTCATAGAGGACACCATGAAAAGACCTATGCGAACAGCATAAAACCAGATCAGCCTGCCAGTAACTTGAGGCTGATCAGGTTTTATGCTGTTCGCTGCTCCTCAGTGGTCTGGAAATGAGGATTTTGTAATTAAATTTGGTAAGGTTTAACTGTGGTTTTCTGCAGATCAGGCTTTATGTGATACCTACTGAGGCGTCAAAATCAGTCTATATGAGGGAAAGGGTTAAATGTGTACATGTAAGTAATTGGTTAAATTCATGATATTGGAAGCCCTAGAATCAGGGGTCTGTACCATATCACATCTCTGGTTCTTGGGTCATGGAGAATTCAGGTCAAGACAAGAAGGTCAAACCACTTCCAGGAAGCATCAGAGCCTGACAGTGCAATCTGATCACTTATCAAACATGTATGTAAATTATATCTTTTCTACCTCTTCAAACTGACATGACCTTATATCATCAAATCTATGCTTCTAGAGAAGTGAGAACCCCAGCAGAACAACAGTAAGAGATGAAATCCAAGTTTGGAGACACTGTCCAGCTGTATCAAGTTCTGCAGGTGTTGTCTTCTCAAATTCAGGAAAAAAATTTTTGATGCTTCCAGATGTGTTGTCTCTCTGACTCCAATATCAGCTACCACAAGGGGTCACAGATTATTGAAATTCAAGAACTGTTATTCAACAACAGAAACAATTACATATTTCAATAAATTAAAGGTTGCAAGTAAAATCCCAACTTGTACCAAACATACTTTTCCAGCCACAAAATGTTGATTCAAGCCAGGGAAACAGAAACGGGCTAAGTATGAAAATACTTATTTTTATCATCCATAATTAAGTTTTAGTTAATGATAGATGAACGAAATGGAAATGAGATATAAAGAGATATATACTATTATTAATCTAGATCTCATAAGAGATGAGATGGGAATCCTGTTTGAGATATCGCTTGGTGCATTACGTGCAGCTCTTCTGCTCATATTGACAAACCATCACTAAATCATTTCAAGGTGTGCAACTAATTAACTACCTGTTTTACTAATTGACTGCATGCACCAGTTAGGTTAACTGTGACGATCATGAATGCTGCTGGTGTATTCAACAGACCACCTGTCAATCCCCTGCATATCACATTACTGTAACCCTCTCATTAGTCCAGTACAGAACCCACCTATATCTGTCATTTAAATCAAGTCTCCGGTGTGCAAGGAATCAGGTATAAGTCTCAGACTAAGAGAGGGAGAGTGTATCTCAAGTACAGTGAAGTCACAAGCTTGTGGGCACGACCTGTACCCTACCCACTTCATTCCCCTCCCATAATGGTAAGTACAGATGTGATATTGCTTCCTATCAATTATGTGTAAATGTTAATAATACTGATGTTAAACTGGCTAAGAACATCAGTATGTTGTAAATATAATTCTACAATAATACAGGTTTTGGAACTTTTGACTTGATTTTCAAATATGGGTCAAATAACCCCTTAATATATAGATAATATTATAGGCAAATTTTAAAATATATGGGGGTTATCAATTTTAGACGATTAGTTTTGAGGATTGAAATAGACAATTTTGTGTGTCATGGAAACCTTGATTATAATATTCTACACTCTTATTAGAAGTTATTGATCATACATAGACAGAAAGCAGTCAATTCTTCCTTGTAATACTTAAAAGAAAACATCACTATCATCTTGCTTCACGCTTTATCTCATGAATATTCAAATACAAACCTTTGACAAGATGAACATAAATCTACTGAAATTTAAATTGCATATGAAAACAATGGATATTTCTTTGCCGACTGTAAAACCTGAGCTACAATATTGTATGACCAGACAGAAGAGGTACTGATCAGATAGCTTCCGAGAGAATTTAGGGGTAAATATATTTCCATTCCAGTCTTTTTTCAGAGAACAAATTATTTATTAACAAAAGTAATCTTAACCATATCCTTAGAATCAATTGTGCCAAACATCATTTTAGCTATAAAAAGAAACTAAATGTAGTTGGGTAACAGGGGCCATAACAGAGCACCACATGCCTGAATGATCTGACATGTTGACCAACACAGGAATTAAGAGTTCCGTGTATTTACTGCAATGTACGAGGGCATGTATACCGCTGCTACTTCTACCTTGTTATCATTTGACAATGATTTGACATGCAGTTTATATGGCCTCTATAATACCAACAATTCAATCCTAATATTTGCTCAGAAGATAAGACGATTCAAACTAGCTACTAAGTAATCCTATACCTGAGACACTGTCTTTATGAAGGATATTGGAGAGACCATGAATTTCAATTTTATTGCACCTATATGGATCAAAACATTATTTTCTTCATACTGGTTAATTTAACCCTTTCCCTCATATAGACTCATTTTGACGCACTCAATAGGTACCACATAAAGCCTGATCTGCAGAAAGCCAAACTCAAACCTTACCAAATTAAATTGTAAAATCCTATTACCAGACCACTGAGGAGCAGCGAACAGCATAAAACCTGATCAGCCTGCGAGTTACTCGCAGGCTGATCTGGTTTTATGTTGTTTGCATAGGTCTTTTCATGGTTTCCTCTATGAGGGAAAGGGTTAACAAAATAATCTTATTTTCTTTATACATTGTACATAATTATATTATAATGTATATTTTGTCTCTGATTGTTTGATTCTATTTTTAGCTTAGCACTTGATTAAACATACTTAAGCTCTTGATATCCCTGATGATAAGAAATCAAATATTTGGGTATTTTCATTTGGGAAACCAGAATAATGAAATTCCACCCTAAGTATTTAAGTATTACTGAACTATAAGTATGACTGGTGGAATCTGCATCAGGAAGACTAAAAATTCACTGACCAGAGGTCCAGTGATCAAGTGGTCAAGAGATATGTTTAAATATATATGGACATATAATTTTACTTACCTGGAAGATCTGTTTGAGGGAAAACAAGGCACGGCGCAACTCACGACCGGTGGAATTCAAAAGTTTTTCTGAAAAATAAGAAAGCAGTTTTGTATTGAAAATGTTGATAGATGCATAATTATATTCAGCTTTGTTCTACTTGGGTATAATAATAATTTAAATCAAAGTAGAAGAGAGAGAGAGAGGTGAGAGAAAGACAGAGAGTTCCGAGGCATGATAGTAACAGGTGTGCATGTTTGTCTTACTTTTTTGTACCAGTGAGTCAAAGGTGATATAGGTCAATTTCATCCTAACTAGCTGTAAATAATATCAATACAAAACAAGAGGGCCAAGATGGCCCTGTGTCGCTCACCTGAGTAAGATGGCTGTGTTAGGCATAATGACAAAAAATCTTGCATCTAAAGTGTTTTTCTAACATTTGACTAAGTGACCTACATATTGATCCTACCTGAATTTGCACTCAACTGGGAATTCATGCAGTCATCATTCATATCAAGTTTAATGAAGACTGGGACAAAAATGTAGGCCTCTAGAGTGTTCACAAGATTTTTCTAAGATTTGACCTGGTGACCTAGTTTTTGACCTCATGTGACTCATTTTCGAACTCATCCAATATATCTATTAGACACACATCCTGACCAAATCTATTGAAGATTGGGCTAAAACTGTGGCCTCTAGAGAGTTCACAAGGTTTTTCTTAGATTTGACCTGGTGACCTAGTTTTTGATCCCACATGACCCAATTTCAAACTCATGCAAGATATCATGTAGACAAATATCCCGATCAAATTTTATGAAGATTGGGCCAAAACTGTGGCCTCTAGAGTGTTCAGAAGGTTTTTCAAGGATTTGACCTAGTGACCTAGTTTTTGACCCCACATGACCCAATTTCAAAGTCATCCGAGATATCATGTAGACAAACATCCTGACCGAGTTTCATGAAGATTGGGCCAAAACTGTGGCCTCTAGAGTGTTCACAAGGTTTTCTAAGATTTGACCTAGTGACATAGTTTTTGACCCCACATGACCCATTTAATCTCGAGATATCATGTAGACAAAATCCTGACCAAATTTTATGAAGATTGGGCCAAAACTGTGGCCTCTAGAGTGTTCACAAGGTTTTTCAAGGATTTGACCTAGTGACCTAGTTTTTGACCCCACATGACCCAATTTCAAACTCATCCGAGATATCATGTAGACAAACATCCTGACCAAGTTTCATGAAGATTGGGTCAAAACTGTGGCCTCTAGAGTGTTCACAAAGGTTTTTCAAGGATTTGACTATATGTCCTACATTTCCAACCTACAGCAATGAGTGCAAACATTGTTGCTTGTAGACTGCTTCTGTTCTTCATAAGGTAAATATTATAGGGTAATAAAGTGTATTTGGTATCAAGTAACAGCCAGTCTTACAAACCACAACATGTAAACTGACAATAAATCTGTGTGAATTACCACAACACCAATCTAAACAACTCTTTATTTTCCTCATTAATTTCTTGATATGCTTTCCCTTATTTACAAAAGACCTGCAGTAAAACAAACTCAGACCTGGCCTCCTGTCCTTGCCAAAGTAGACTCAATGGTGTATTTACCTAGTCCAGGTAAGTGCCAGGAGGATTGCCCGATACACACCTGAGATTAACAACCTTCTCCAAGACTTTGTCTCAACCACCTGGCATCAATTACAGAACTGTGTTTATCATTAACACCCTCCATTCATACTGGCCAATACTGATATACTGGGGATTAATATACTTCCTAAGTTGTAAATAAATACTTTTGTGTAAACATATGCAGTGAAAAAAACTGGAAAAGTTAGTCTATTGAATGTTCCTGTATGCTTATTGTGTGCTGGATGATATGTCCTCTCAGACTAAAAAGTTTGTTTGTTTATTGGGTTTTAAATGTCCCTACAACAGTATTTCAGTCACCAGACCCATTATCCTGACATCAGGCGAAAAAGTTCTAGAACTACCCTTATATGCTGAGCACCAAGCAAGGGAACTATTCAAATACCACTTTTTATATTGTTGTATATCGCGGCCAGGGATCAAACCCACAACCTCCCCATTCCGGGGGTGGATGCTCTAACCACTAACCCCTTCCAGCTGGCTTGCGGTAGGTCGGTGGTTCTACCCGGATGCCTCCGCGCATTCGGGGTCTTCCTCCACCTGTAATTAGCTGGACATCGCTATATGACTGAAATACTGTCGAAGCGACGGTAAACTCAAATAGTCCAGTCAAGTCTAACCACTAACCAGGTCTAGGCTAAAAGGTCTACTCAACATAACCTACAAATCCTAATATCACCCCATTCTTCAGCTATAAACCAATAACAATAACTCACCCTGCTTTTTGCAAAACAAATATGAAGTACATTTTATTTTTGCAACACAAATATGAAGAATAGTTTTTATTCAATATGAACTTTAATAAACAATATGAACCGCTTTAAAATGTAAAATGAACAAAGAAAAAGAGAAAAATCACTAGGTATAAACAAATCTTCAGCCTTACATCAGAGTTTTATACTAATTAATCAAATCATTTACAACCTGACCAGCCAGATAAATATTTAAATACAGACTGACTACCAGCAGATTTGTGGGCGGGTTCAACCCAGGTGAGAGAGAAACCGGTGTACCTCATCAGGGGAACAATTGAGACGGCTTCATGTAAACTTGATTAAATTAATCAAGACTGGCCAGGAGCCAGGGTACTTAATAAAGAGGCAGAGTTTATCAGAGCGATCTTGCTTACATGCCAAGGAAAAGAGCTGCAACACCTAACAATAGAACTTTTAACAATTTCATACTGGAACCATCATTTCTCCCTTTACCACTAACATAAGTACGATATTTTACACTATTTAAACCAAAGAAAAGCCATATCAGACAATCAACAATTAAAATCTTCTTATTATAAATCAGACAAAACTAAATCTTTATCCCCAATTTTATTTTTTGAGCAATCCTTAAATGAACACATCAGAATCATTATAATGTGAAGTGCTGAGACAGTATCTCAGCTCTTATGACTTGGAGTACAGTAAACATGCCCACAAGCCTTCAGTCTCAAGGACATTCAGCATCCGATCCCTCACCAGACCCCTGATTCATGGGGCCAGACACTGATAAACGACATGGTTGGTAAAAACAGAATCCAAAACACATCTTTGACTTCAGATCTGCAATACCCAAAGGGCCATATACAGGACTAGGGTTCAGTTTATTTCCCACCAACGCTAAATTAACCCTTTCCCTCATATAGACTCATTTTGACGTCCTCAATAGGTATCACATTAAGCCTGATCTGCAGAAAACCACAGTTAAACCTTACCAAATTTAATTACAAAATCCTCATTTCCAGACCACTGAGGAGCAGCGAACAGCATAAAACCTGATCAGCCTGCGAGTTACTCGCAGGCTGATCTGGTTTTATGCTGTTCGCATAGGTCTTTTCATGGTTTCCTCTATGAGGGAAAGGGTTAAAACGGTTTCAAAACAGATCAATTTCTATCCAAAAATATTTAAATGCTATTTCTAATTTTTATTGCCTTAGTTGAAACAGTCCTGCTTAGTGAAACATAGAATACAATTTCCATGCCATCATGCTCTATTAAACACAAACTTAATTCATTCCCTTTGATCTGTACCTTTAATATAATGATGATTGAGATATAATGTTTTAGTCTTGCTATAAAGCATAAAAAAGTGATCAACATCAATCTGTTGAGGTTTTTCCCCCTGAAATATTATGTTAGACTGAAGCTGAAGAAGCAGTTTGTTATGTAGCTGATCACTCTGTGAAACTGAGCCTGGAGTGATCCTGTGTCCATTCTAATATAGCAAAATCCATCCATGACCATTTTTTTTTTATATTTTCTTTGTTACTTTACATTCCCTGAAGGTTATACTCTGTTTTATTTGTTAACTTGGTTATGAACATCCCACCAACACTATGTGTCATGTTGGGACTGTGTCTTTATATGACAATTCAGTTACAGTGCTGGGTCACTGCAATAATCTGCCCCTGAACCCCAATGGTTGGAAACTAAATCCCATTTGGGGTAATACCTCTTCCACAGTTTTATCTACTGAATAAATAGAATTCAATAAAAAAGACTTGTTTATAAAAAAATATACTGGGGAATTTTTTTCTTGAAAAATGTATCTACACAGCCAGACAAAATCTGAACCTTATTACATACATATGAGGAGTCTGAGATTAATGTCTGAATAATGATAGACAGATTAATGAGGATTGAAGACACTTATAGCCAGTTTAATGGTCAATTATCCCTCCTGTAATTACTAGACATGTTAGACACATGCTTCCTCTGTAGCTGATCTTCACTTCAGAGGCCAGATCTACTAAGATGTTTATCCAACCAACACCCATCTCATGACCTTGCTACCACCAGCCTCAACAACTTAATTAGCTAATTAACTTGGATGACCCAGTTCTTGGAAAAGACTTTAAATCTTAAATTGGAAGCTTTAGACCAGACAGACCCCAGCTGATTGAGACAATGATGTAATCCTCTGGGTCTGGGAACCACAATTACTTCCCTTCACATTATCATCCATTTAGGGCTGCTATATTGATGGTATTACATCCTGTGACAATTTTGATTCATTACGGACAATTTAAAATCTATGTGTTTAAAATTTTTCCATATTATGCTTTTTGAATAATTATATTTACTGACACTTTTTCTTTAGAGGAAGTCATATCTAAGGGCAAGACTAAACCAGTTAAAGTCACATCAGAATGAAATCTAGTGTTTTTCAGACTGAAGCATTACATTGATTTAACAAGTTGCTTTGTATATTTTCATGGATTACCACTTCCTAACATTCCTGAACAAATTGTAAGAGGAGGTGCCAACCCTAACATCAAACAGACCCCTGACATGCTGTTCAAACCAAGCAGTTTCCCTGAATCAAAGGAGGCAACCCAGTGAGGCAGGAATCATGCATCTTTTGGTCCACTCTTACCAGGTACTGGGGCTTAATTACATGCCTACATTAACAACATGGCTGTGAACCTGTGTAGGTTCAAACTTCATCCTGTGATTTATCTACATCTACCCTTGAGGATGTGTTCAGTGTTTAGTATTATAACCTCAAAGGGTTGATCATCGCTACATGCAACCACTGGATAACTTTCAGTAACATCCAGTAGGTTATATAAATATCTTATGCACAGCCATTTTGTAAATTATGACAAAACACTGAAGTGTGAAGCCAGAGTGTAGTGGTGTGGCATGTCACACCAGATTCAATTAGTTGTGGGTTCAATCCACAAGTTTTGACCTTTCCAAGGGATAAGTCCTTCAGTGAAACTGTTAATGATTTAGTCTGAACAAACCTGTCTATGAGCTGTTGCTTTATAAAAATCAACTGTGTTACAAAATGTTATTCTGAGAATGTGAATGATTCTTATTCAGCATCCAACATCTGAGCCATGATCCTTTCTCCAGGAACAATTACAAACAGTTTATTGAAAACAGGGAACAAAATGACATGACATTACCAGTAACAGAAAAACTCTCATGATTCAAAAACAGCTGATCAATAATTCTGTTCCAATTCCTGACAGGATTTCTATACAAACGCAGATTATGCCCTCTTATTGGGTTTTTCTTTTTCGCCCCCTCAGTCTTCTATTTAAAAATCCGTGTCATGGTGTACAGACTGTATATCAATCATTCTTCATTCTACCAATGTAATCCTAGATGTTCTTGAATCTAAATCATTTACATGTTACCATAAAAGGGCTTGAAACTGAAATTAAACGCCAGGTAAGATACGTATTGCACAGCAGGTAAGATATTGCAGAGGGTTGTGTGGAGTGAATATTTCAAGTTTATTTCTTATCTGAAAACATTATCTAGTTTATACATATATCTTCCATTATCACTGGTAAACACAGAACTGCCTTTACATTTATTGAATTAATCAAGTTTATCATACAAGGATTCTGATAACTGGAGTTCTTGATAAAAACTTGTTAAGATTGAGTTCAGGAGAATCCAAAGGCATCATTTTTTCAAGCTCTGATATCTTGTCTTCTTCACTCAAAAAAAAAAAAAAAAAAAAAAAAGACGATAAACAGGAATATCAAGACAAACTAGTCTATTACTCACCATTACATCTACAATATATCAGCATTGCTGATGTGACTTTACTGTGGCAACATAGAACTCTAGCAAAGTGATATAAATCATTTTATATTGTACATGTTACAGGGTAGATCCATAACAACACACTCCATTATAGCACACTCCATTATAACACAAAAGACAACACTGGCCCCAAAATTTAATTGTCTTATGTTTTCTTGACTTAAGATGTATTTACACTGAGCTATAATGTGATCTTATACAATATGACAGCTAGGCCCCCTAAATATATATATAGTGTCTCAATAACCCCCAAAATAGTAAAACTTGATAGAGTTTGAAATGAAGTATTTGAAACACTGAGGAAATGTACAAATGTCTTTGAACAGGAGAACAAAAAGACACCACCTACTCACAAAACTGGTACAAAAATACAAGGCATTATGGGCACTGACTGACCTGACCTGATCAAATGTATACATATACTGCGGCATTGGCTCGATATCAAATATCACAATGAAATCACAATGAAATCACAGTCAATCAACAACATCAAAAAGCATGATTTATACACTCCAATTGTTTACTGGGTCATTTTACAAATTGCAGAGACTGCTTGTGATCATAATCCAAGGATAAGAAATCTCCAGCAAGATTTTTTTCCAACTATTAAATCTAAATAATCCCTGGATGGTTGATTAAGTATCAACAATGGCTCAATCACACAGTCAGGCCAGGTATATAGTGCAGTTTCGATACAAGTCACTTTTAACCATGATCCTATTACAGGCTCAGCACGACCTTATTTTATATACATTTGTTAATGTCGGTAAGCATGAATAAGTTATAGACCTCATATATATGTATGTCTAGACAGAATATGTGCCTAAAATAGCCAGTCTAGAAAACCTTGGAACAAGCACACCTAGCATTGAGCACTTAAAATTTAAACCTTTAACCAGTTGAAACTGTGACAAGCAAAACCATGACCCTGACCAGCCTGTAAGTACAGAATATTTTCTGATGTATTTAACCAGCACCTAAATCACTTTCTTTGGATAAGATAATCAAAGTTTGATCAACCTTGTCTGGACGTCCATACAATGAGACATATGAAACTGCTCTAAGGACTTCAGTTACCTCGGACAATAAAGACCATAGACAACTCTTTCTTCACCATCAACAGTAATTTGTTTAACCTATAATAACTTACAATACAGGTAAGGTAACTTCAATTTAAATGTTCAACCATAATAATAGGCATGATAAGACTAAGAAAACATAATGTCCTCTCATTGAAAATGTAGAATTATTCAAAATCTCTGTCCACATCCAGATTAATCCCCCCAATTTTCAACACACAGTGGGTCCTGGTATAAATATTCAAATAATCAGTTTACATACCGTTATCAAACCAAGTTTAATCTTTATTGTGGGCTATTACTTAATGCAAATATTTTCAGAGGATTTTCAACAGTGGATATATTTATTTTCCCTCAATACCCTATTACTGGTTCGAGTACCCTCTACAGGCCAATCAATCCCAAGATTTCACTCAATCCCACCCACCATGATAAATATTTAGTCCTGGTCTAGCCCTGCTTCTCATGACAATATTCCACATCCTAGCTAATAAGTGAAATGAAACAAGATAAAAGAAATTAAGTGGTCATAAAATACTGTATAAAATGTTTACTTTTTTGAGGTGAATTTTAATCAGGTGAAGTCAATAGAGCAAAAGCTGTGTTGACCTTTCTCTCTGTTCTAGATTCAAGACACCACTCATTGGTTCTTATCATTATCAATTTCTGGCAATTTGCATCTATATTTATTCAATCTTCTTGTGCGATGAAAGATATACCAGATCTGCTTTATTTCAAATGTGTTTGCATAAAAAAATAACTTCTACATTATTTTGCATTAATCTTATGACATTTAAACCAAAGACAGAAGGACTGTAATAGTAAAATGTCTAAACTCAAGTGAGCTACAATTGTCTGTACAGTAAAGAATATATGAATCTGTAAAAAGTGACTCATGTGAAACTGTAACCATCATTTTACAACAATAAGACAGAAAGATATATAGTTTATGAATATTGTAGGTGTTTTTGCATGGTTCTTTGTGTGGGAGGAAACCAGAGTACCCAGAGGTAATCGGCAGCCAAATCTCCTTCCACATACAACATTCTAGGATCATACCCTAGTTACAAGGTGATAACCCGGTGCATTAACATACGGCCACCGGAACACTGTGACATGAGTGAAGTACTTACCTATCACAGCATGGACACGGACAGTGAGTTGTGTTCTGAGGATCAGAGCGTTCTTTCTCCTGAAACATTGTAAGATCAACTCATTAAGCACATGTTAAATGGGATAGAACAATGTCAGTAGATACTTGATACTGTGGTCCAATTTCAAAATGATTTCGCACTGATAAATAATGGATAATGTCAGCTGAGACTGAGAGTAACTAAAAAGAAAAACATAAGCAAGTGAAAATGACTGCTGATGAATGACATGAAGATCTATTACAGATATTAATAAGGAGCACTCATAGGAAAAGATCAATCAAGAGAAGAATTCACTCTGGATAAGATAAAGCATTCTATTATTCAAAGGAATCGTTCAACATCAAATCTACTTGTGTTAAGATCATGGTAAGAGTGTTATTGATAAACCAAATACCCTGGGGTAATATGGAACTGTATAATAGGTACACAGCAATCTCATGGCTTACATGTCATATATTTGGAAGATAATGGCAAAATTAGTATGTGTGGTTTAATTCAATAGTGGTAGTAATTATAGAGTAAGTTTAACCCTTTCCTTCATAGAGGAAACCATGAAAAGACCTATGCGAACAGCATAAAACCAGATCAGCCTGCGAGTAACTCGCAGGCTGATCAGGTTTTATGCTGTTCGCTGTTACTCGCAGGCTGATCAGGTTTTATGCTGTTCGCTGCTTCTCCTCAGTAGTCTGGAAATGAGGATTTTATAATTAAATTTGGTAAGGTTTAACTGTGGTTTTCTGCAGATCAGGCTTTATATGGTACCTATTGAGTGCGTCAAAATGAGTCTATATGAGGGAAAGGGTTAAGAAATGAGGTAGTAGAAGTTATAGTGGTAGTAGTAGTAGTACTAGTAGTAGTAGTTGAAGCAGTAGTGTTTCTTTGCATGAGTTGTATCTGAAGCTATCATGCAAGTAGTAAGTGATGTAGCAATTTAATATAACAGTATCATAACAGTTTCATATTTCATAATTTAACATGTAAGAAAGGCTGAATCATTGCTTGTTTCCCCCCCCCCCCAGCTTTTGGGTATCTTCTCATGATGTGACTCACTATAGTAAGTCTACCTTTTAAGTCTACCTTTTACGTACTCAGAGACAGACATTTATTACAGTGTCAACCTGAGGCAACACCGATCTCTAACCTCCTTCTGTAACCAGAGTCAGGTGTATAGGACAGCTGGATAGAAAACGACAGTGACTGATCTGAGGGGCAGGGCCCTGCCCAATGAGCAGCCATTTATCACAGGGCCTTTTTGTATCATCAAATTGTAGGAGAGTTTCATCTATACGTTCAGCACCTTTGATCACTGGTGCATATTTCACACCAAATATAAGACAAACAAAATCATACAGGATCACACTATCCTGATTATAAATGAACATTAGTATGTAGCAGAATTCCCATTTCCATCTGGTAATGTGCATCTACCCCCAAAATCTGACATATTTGAAGCCACTGTCTATGCTGGAGGTACATAAATAAGGAATATCAGCAAAAGTACCTCTGATTTCAGAAATCAGTGGAACCCTGCTAGGAGTTGCATTTCCTTTTCATGATGAGTACCAAGAACTATTCATATATTTTGTATATTCACACTTTCTTAAACCTCCAAATAAGGAATCATACCCTGTACCTTCTGACCCTGAATTAGCCCCAGGCCATGCACAAGCCTTGGGAATGCTGAGGTTCATCTAAATATGAGATTAATAGCCAACTAGTGACCTATTGACCAGTGTCTGAAATAAATTTGTGTGCAGTTGTGAGTGCCTTTTCAGAGTGAGAGCAAAATAACAATCTAGAGAAAATAAATTGAAATCTAATGAGATGCCATGCTGGAGAATGGTACATGTGACCTTCACAGCCAGTTCATATTTGTCATAAACATCCAGAAAGTATTATCCATGTCATCTGCTGAAATAGGATTTAAATTGGCCATAATGGGTTTTTAATCAAAATTCAGTGCATACAGAAATTTAAATGCAAGAGAATAACCATAAAAATGTTTTCATTGCTTGCAAAGATGACAAACTGACCAGGTTTAATGTCCAATCACTGAAAACTCAATTAATTCTGAGAAAGGAATGCAATAGAGACAAGTGAAGATTCAATCTGTATAGATGGTTTGCAAGTAAACACACACCGAGGCAGTTTTAGGAGTTTAGCAAGAACCTGAAGAGAGTCTCCAAAACTGAACTGCCGTGCTTAATGGCAAATCTAATGCACATCATGTGCTGTGCTCTAGCTTAGGACATAATGATAAGGGAAGTTTGGTATTCAGTAAACTGAACTTTAAGAAGCTTATAAGTTTAAACAAACCATGCCCATAATCTGACATTGAGACACCTCTCTGTAAAGTCTCATTAAGTCCTAGTTTATACCCTGAATTAATAGCTCCCATGTCTTGTGTGTTAATACTGACTAATGAGGCCTGTATGGGTGTTCCTCATTACTATACATGGACAGGTACTAATGTTGTGTTACCAGCCTCGAGTCACGATGTGACAGTAATTCTTACTCACATGAAATAATGGGTGTTGGAATTTCAAACGGCTTTAAAATACCGAAAATTGGCATCTAGCCATATGGACTGAAATTTCCATGAAAATGTGATTCCAGGAAAGTGACTGTCCTTACTCGAATCAATTAACATGTAGCCAGAGATGCTACATGTATCCAGCTGACTCAGTGATACTTGTAACATAATATTAGTAATATTATTACAATAATTACTCAATAAAACTCCACACGCTGGGGGCTATCATATTCAGAACAATGCGGTCTAGGTACCCTGCAGTCAATGGCATATTACAATGTTTAACTTCCTGTTCTCAGGTCAGGTGTACCAATGTCATTACAATAAGTGTTTGATAAAGGAAGTGAGGAGAATGTCCCAGTAAATCATGTAAAACCTGCCATTGGTAGCACAGTTAATATTGCTGTTGTTTCAACCTTCACTACAAAATCAATTCACCTTTTTAATGTCATATTTTTTTATCAAGCAAACTAAAGAGACCTAGTTTTGATCAATACATTCCTCCTAAAAATAAAACAGATGGAGATTGATTAAGACCACACAGGGTTTCACAGAATTAGAGTTGTTTTTTAACATTTTGACCTGAAACTGGTTGTTAAAGATCCGCTAGGAGTCTGATCAGTAGATATCCCTATCAGATTTTGACAGCCCTTTCTGAATGAAACAAATCTATTTGCAAATTACAAAGAACATTTTGTAGCATGTTGCCATTTGCTTCCCCAAAACATTTTACAGGTTAAGTTTTCTACCTGAAAATAGCTACACATTGTTATGTAAGAGTCTATAATTATCATCAAAAGTCCTGAAGTATGCCAACAGTTACAAAAGAACCAAGTTGAAAATGGGATAGCCCTGTCTTTCAAAAACATTACTCGTGCACAAAGTTAGATTTCAAAGAATTATTTGAAATGGGTTTGGAAGCCTGCCACACACATAAAGTTGAATAAACTGAGAGTCCATACAGATTTTGAGCTGTAATCATTAGCCAGTATACATTGAGCTGAAGTGGTCTGCATTTGCTGCATTAAATACTTGATGGATGACATCCTCGGTTAAGTTGACATGACAGATCAGCAGATTGTATTGTGTCAGTCCTCCACCTGTCCGACACATGGACAAATAAATGTCAATTCATAATATATGAAAACAGAAAAGGAAAATAAGTAAGTTTTTGCTGAAATGTTTTTGTTCCAAGATGAAAAAAGAAACTAATTGTGACACCTTAGATGTTATTTTCATTTTGTATCAAAAGGATAAAGATTGTATGTGTGCGTAATTCTCTCTCCTGTTAGATCCATATCTCTGTGAAGATCAAATGGGTCGAAACAAGGAAGCCCTAAAAACCTTACCAACACACTATGATGTGTGCACCACTATGAGATCTCTCAATCTGTATTATCGAAGCTGAGTATTAAAGAAGACTTCTTCAATTATAGCAAAGTAGAGATAAGGCATCTAGTTTTTCTGTTTATCTTAATCCTCTTTTAACCATAAGGTCAACTATCAGGTTCCAAACAGAGTGTATATCCTCTTTTGAACTTGTGGCAGCCAGGGGGCGCCACCATCAGAACTAAGAACAGTGTGAACACAATAATAGATACTGCTTCAGACACAGGTAGAACAGGAAATGCTGGAGATAGCTGGCAGGTTGGAACCTTCAGTAGCCGCTGCCTCGACACACTGTATATATACACCTACAGAAGTTTCTGGGGCAAGAGATCAAGATACATTTTTCCAAACTTCATTTTGAATAAAATTATGATGAATATTTTTTTTCTTAAACCTCACATAGTCCATTATGGCATGGCCTCTTGTACAAGGAATGAAACATGCTTTAGAATTTTGCCATCATGAATGATTGGCAAATCTCTCTTCCTTTTACATATATTTCATCAAAAAAGAAAATTAAAAGAATTTTAATGTTAAATTGTTTATTATTAAGGTAACCTGGCTTTTCTTCATTTCCAAAACAGATTTTGATGCATATTAATTTTCTACTGTTTGGACTCCTGACAATAACATCAGGAAATTTTGACATACTCATTTCTTTTTTAAATATTTAAATTATATATAAGATTTATTGTTTTTTTAACAAAAATTCTTAAAGAGTTCAAATTCAAAAACTGAGGTCACTGAGGTTAAGAATTGTTGCCATGTAAATAAACTTGTAACAGACCAGCAGAAGGGTTGAACCAGTCCTGTGTAACAAGCATGTCCATCTGCCTAATTACCAGGGTTGGGGCTAGTTTTACCACCATTTTACTGTTCACAGCAGCTTGTTTATGAACAGCACATCATAAAAGAGTCCTGAAGCATGTGATTATGTAGGTATATTGCACCCATTATGTGTGGGTCTCACCTATAAAACCTTTCACTGGATGTTAATAAGCTATTTGTTGTACAGAAAGCATACTTGGGATCACCAGAAAGTAAATCAGGGTTATGTATTTCTTTGAGAAATATGAGCAGAAAAATCTACATCTTTTATGGTATGGGAGTTAACAGTTTTAATTATTAAACTTTTTTTGTTTTTCAAAATCTTAGTCATTATACAGCTGAATTCTTTAGATCAGCCAATTCCTTCAATACAAGCACTGAGTGACAGCATCTCATTTAGAAATACGATATTTTGCACTGAAGACACTCAGGTACTCTTGATCCAAGGACGTTCAAGATGGTGCTACTAATAAATTGTTAACCATCTGACCTGAAAACAGATGGCATATACTACAATAACTTTGCTATCTGAAAGTCGCAAAGGCCCAAAAGAGCTGATTCCTTGGACCAGGAGAGCAGATTTTTCTGTACGATGAAAAAGGCCCCAGACAAAACAGATGTTAGTGTTTTGCTAAGAAGCCCATTCTTGAGTGTCAGCACCACGATGTTGAAACAACACATCAACATATGACTGGCATTAGGAGAGAGTCTGTGTACAGTCAGTGGTAAACAATGGCTTCCTGTGGTCAATACAAGCGATGAAGCCACTTACTGTACCATGTCTAGGTCTGCTAGACTTGCAGACAGGGTTGTGGAGCACCAGGCATGTTAAGACTGGGCCATCAGCCAGCTACAGACAGACATGTTACACTTGTATATGAGAACCATGCATAAATAAAACAAAAACTCACCACCTGACGTGGTCAAGTTTGTCAGGCAAAATAAATTATTAATTAGGTTTTTGCCTCTATGCAGGATGAATACCTGTTGTTCTTATTCCTTATTTAATTTATTTCATCATAGTTTTTCCTCTGGTTACTTTATGTATGCAAGAATCATGGTTACCCTTAAAGCTGAACATAAACTATTACTGACTTAAATACAAATGGAGAGAAACTACATGCATGGTGAGATATATCATATTCTAAACAAGATATAGAAATGGGTCAACTACTTTTATGTCAATCTTTAGCCATAAGAGAATGCATGCTTCAGTTTTAAGGCCCCAACATTCTGCTGTTAACAAGACGTCAATCAATGTGCACACAAACCAGTTTGTACCAGTTCAGTTAGCGTGACATGCATATTATATCTATGGATGAAGATGGTCATGGCTGCTATATGACAATGACATAATGACCCTACCAGCATTCTTCATTAACAGAACATCTCTTTGAGTCCTGTGGAAACAACCAAAGCTACTCTTCTACACAATTACCAATGCTATTTGATGATAAATGATTCAAATGACAAAGAAATGCACACATGAAAGTTAACAACTACTATGAAGCATTATCAAATCATAGTTTGACCCTTAAGAGAGTCTCCATGACTAAGTCAAGGTCATAACCATGACAACCAGGACATAATGAAGCAACAATAAGTAATAGCTGGCTAATCTATTTACTGAGATAGGTTAAGTATTTCTATTTTCATTGTCTAGACCTTTGCAGAAACAGACAACATTTAAAGTCCTAGCATTACAAACGAAATATCACATATTTTTGACTTTTCACATTTTCAAAAGCAAACACAACAAAGATTAGATGCACAGATAATGAGCCAAATGAGACTGGTTGACATTATGATACAGATCTAGTTGACTGGTACCACAGCCAATAGTTTACTGACAACATAGACTGAGACAAATCATAGACTGGTGAACACTGGTCAGACTAGTCACAATGCCAACAGAGCAGTCAAGACAACAGACTGGTTGTACAGTTAACATGGTGACAAATTAGACTAACAACGTTACCTGGGTTTCCTGTATTTGCCTGAACTGAAGGAGCATAATTTGCAATGTAAAATATAAAATTCTCAAGGTACCATGTCTCAAAATCAAGACACTCCCATCACAGGATGAAAATTAATTACCATTACATTCTCATTACGTGAATTCATATTATGAAAAGATGCATTTCAATGAGAAAATAATGTCAATACGACTATTTGATATTCTATTCAGATTTATAAATAGGAAGTTAATCAAAATATAAACACTTATTAATTCAAAATGTGATAATTCAACAAACAAAAAAGAGGTCATGCAAAATAGTCTTCTGTTGAATGTTACATACTTATATTTTTAAAAATCATAATTCATATATATAATTGTATATATCTGGAAAAATAAAACAAACATTTGGGTGTAATAAATTTCAGTGTGAATACAGCTGCCCTACTTATGACCTATGAACTGAACTACTTCTACTATCTCATGTACACATCTGTCTGATCCCCTCTATCAAGCTACTTCTACCAGCATTAATTACCCCTCACTCATGAATATTCATGTACACATTTATAACTTGATTAACCCTGTCTCCCATTAAAGACCTATGCGAACAGCATAAAACCAGATCAGCCTGCGAGTAACTCGCAAGCTGATCAGGTTTTATGCTGTTCGCTGCTCCTCAGTGGTATGGAAATGAGGATTTTGTAATTAAATTTGGTAAGGTTTAACTGTGGTTTTCTGCAGATCAGGCTTTATGTGGTACCTATTGAGTGCGTCAAAAAGAGTCTATATGAGGGAAAGGGTTAATTAATGTCACTGATGGATTATAAAGTCTAACATATGTACTATCATCCTTACAATAAACCATACAAATATTTCACTGTCCATTACTGTAGTTTTGACAAAGTTACTACATAGTGTATACTGGTCAGTGACCTTGAGTCCAGCCCCCACCCCCAGGGGCCAGACACTGAAAGATCTCAGATCAGATGGGTCTCAGATCAACTGAGATGACCTGTCTAGACCTCAATCTGATCGGCTGGGACTTGGCCGGGGCTCTGTTTGACCAACACCCAGCCAGTTACCATACAGATAATATCTGGAGTGTTAAATAATGTTGACTATAAGGCTTTGAACACCCAGGGGGTAGACACCCAGCAAGATCTGATTTATAAAAAGAAAATATATTAAAATCACAGGATGCATAAATATACATTGAAAAGTAATGTTACTAGGTGATAACAGATAATTCATCATTAATGGTATATTGAACACAAAGCAAGAAAATCAATAAAACTATAAAATCGAAAATGGTTTTATATTGTGAATTGATATGCAAAAGACATTCAGCCTTTGTATTATTATGTAAAAGGAATTGCACTAACATAAATCTACAACTAATCATAATTGTTAATATAAGAATTTAAATTGCAAAGTGCAGTTTCAGCCTCCGTTCAATTAAAACCTGGCATTTCTTGTTCATACATAATTGATGAGCAACATCCCCTAGTTCAGGTGTACCATTATTACCTAGTGTACAATACAATACAATAGCCACACTATGTTACCTAATGGACAAGCCATGTACTAGTACTCACAAACAAGAAACCATTTTGTTCATTGCCTTCTTATATACCTAGAACTTGGCATGAATGTATAGGGTGTGCAAAACTGTTTACTTTTCTCTCTTCTTCTAAATCTTCCTATTTTTAGACACTCAACACAAACACACAAGCAATTATATTTTGCATTTTTATTAAACTCACTTCCCCCTCCCCAACAAAATAGTCTATAATTTGTACATAATATACCCTAGGGTATTTTATACTGCGCTCTTTCGGTTTAACCACTCTCTTAAGGAAATCAGCTGACAAGTTATTGAAGATTTAATACAGGCCATATCAAATGATTTTTAAATATCTCAAACTAGGGCATATAAATCAGGCATCTTACGTCATTTCAAAACATGAGACATCTGCATACAATGGTAGGTTTGCATACTGCGCAAGCTGAATAAGGTAGCGACTGTGTAATGACATCATCATGTGTCGGCCACAGACATCATACATTACTGTCATTCGTTTACAAACATCAGTGTACCATTAACAGTTTACCTTGTGAAATTGACAGCTGAAAATGACCGATTTACTTCCTGGGATGGACCAGTACTTTGCACCTGGGAAGATCATGTAAGGTACTTGCCCCTAACGGGTTCAAACCGCTAACCTTAGGATCTGCAGTCACATTTCTGCTACCTCTGGACCAGCCAGGACGCCCTCGAGTTCTGTCTTGCATTGCTGTTCTTTAGTGTTTGAAAAGTACATTGTGCCTTTTCCCAAGGGGGTTCACACATTTAACCTTCACATCAACAGTCAGGAATATCACCTCTGAACAATGGTGCAAGTACTGGGTAAAAAGTACTGCCAGCGAATGCATAATAACCATGACCTTCAACCCTCAAGTTGTCTTCTATTTTCATCTTATGACGTGAGTAATAAATTTAAAGCTATACATGCAAAACCATGAGATCATACCAGAGTGAATGGGTTTAAAATTGGCCACATAAGAATGTAAAAATGTATTTCTAAGGAGTACTATGTTTACATTGACAGTTTAATGCTAGGTGGTGAGATGCCTTGAACATCCCATACTATTGTCGAGTGTTTAAGAAGACATTACATCGCCATTAAGTTCAAACCACACAATAGACTGAGGTTATATTGACACCAAGTTGTCTACCTTAGAATTTTTCTCTCCAAACATAGCTTGACTGTTCAGCAATTGGTCATCCAATGACTAGCTATTTATACCAATGTATTACTGCGCAATTTAAAAGTCACTGCAGCTTCAAATAAACCTGAGGATTTAATGACTCCAATTCTATTTTCTCACATTGTTGAAAAATTTCATAGATCAAACCAGCAATTTAGAGCGGCATTGTTGGAAATAATTTATGCTCCATTAAATCAGTGGAAGATTTAAACCTCTTTTGTCAGTTACCCCCTGTATATGACCTAGCTATAAACACAGTATATGTGGGCAAACAGGGATGAAACTGACATTATCAGACCCCCTATCCCCTGGTCAACAATTTGTCCTCACGACACACTTGAACTGTTTATATTGACACTTAAGATTGGATGAGGAGGTATACAAGAGAAACAGTTTGGTCGGTATTTACAGAGACTGTGGCCGGGTACTGATCACTTTACACCTTGTGTTATCCTTCTTATATCTCCATTATATACTTCAACTGATACTGAAGTTTTGTCGGGGGATGTCAGTGCAAACAAAGGCCACAAAATAATGACTGACACATCGGAATGTTTCAAATGTCTCTGTTAAAACAATCAATATGTTGGCGGGAATATTAAATATCTACAGCTCTTCTAAAGTCCGCTCATTTATCAGATTTGTAAGTCATTGATATTAAGGGCTTGAATTAAAGTCCATACATTAATAATTGATTGTGAAGATCAATTGTAGCGAGATACAAAACTTGAGTCATCGATCTACAGAACATGAATAGGCCATACAAGCGTTGAGAATGTGGATTACTACATATCAAATATGGGTAATAAACTGTAATTACAAACTGATATCTTGATCTCTATACACAGACTGGATGATTGATGCTTGTCAATTTCAAGGCTTAATTAAAACTCTAGTTTCAGTTTACATGTTATTAATATCTTAATAACAATCACTGGAAAATACATTAAGGTGATTTCTCTCAATGTTTTCAGATAAATTGACAGAATGAAAATGACGAAGGATATTATAACTTTGTAGTTTTGGAACATATTGGTTCAATAAAAGGCTATTATCAAAATTCAAAAGATATATTTTCTTAGCTTTACTTGAAATTAATGCATAAATGACTGATGCAACCAATATAAAACCAAATCAGCTTGCAAGTAACTCATAAGACAGTCATATTTCATTATATTCATTACTCCACAATACCTCTGAGATGAGAAGGGAACACTGTACTCAGAATGAAAACTGCTTCCAATCTGATCTGGCTTTTCCATGGTATATCATATGGTTTAATTGTGTGGTAGCATACCAAAGAGTAAGGCAGACCAACTCTAACCCTTCCTTGTAACCAACACACACCCTGTCCTGTCAGTGTTCTGAAAGGCTAGGGACCGCATGTTGTGTACAAACATCCCCTGACTGTCTGAGACTGGTACCATTCTATGCAAACCCTGACCAAACAAACTGTGAGTCAACAATATAACAGTCTCTGCAAGTAAATAAATCAACCTGTCGATATTATGTTTTCACTATTACTGTTCATTACTGTCTATATACAGTATAAGAGACTTACCTGAATGCCTTATAACTATGTATACCTTAATACAAGTAGGACTGCATAACCTGGGTAGGTAAAAAAATTTCCGTATGTTTCCTACATGACTGGGATCTTTAAATAATCATTCAAGAGAAAGGTAGGGACACATTCAAACAGAAACTGTCACACTGAAACTTTTAAAGAAGTCACTTAAAAACAATATGTCACAGAGATTTTAAGTAAAAAAAGAGAAAACCTTGCCAAACGTCATAATGAACAAAATTCTTTCCCAGAGTCAAACAATTTAATAAATATAAAATCAGATAAGCGTGTTTGAAACTCACATGCTAAACATGTTTCATACTGTTTGTTTCATACAAATTTCTAATTACCAGCTGGTTCAGGATTTTCATGGTTCAAAATGTCACACTGTCTATGTAAACGAATCAGTGACCTATTGATTACCCTGATACAATGACTGGTCCCAGCTGAGAGCATCTGTGAATCCCCCCCTCCCCCACTGGGCATACTTATCTATTCACTTATTCATAATTGAATACCCAATGAAGTATCACATTCCTATGGATTATGGTTAGTAACTATGTAACTGCCCCAAGGTGAGTTTATCTTATCTGTAATGTATAAAGGTGAACGCAAGATGACATATTTCATAGCAGGCTACTTGTATTAAAAATACTGTAAGTTTATAATTTTCTCAAACATAGATTAAACAGTGCAAATTAAAATTGGACAAAAAGAATAACTATAACCAATGCCAAGCACCCATATATTTATAAAGAAGAAAAACAAGATATTTGCTCTTAATACAACATCCCTCCTTGCTGTCAACTACTAAATATGAGACTGGATTTTTTTTTTTTTTTTTTGATATTGTTTAATAAATTCCTGACCAACTTACTACAACACCTACAACTTCATCTCAGATCTGTTTAATAAATTCCCAACCAACTTACTACAACACCTACAACTTCATCTCAGATCTAACGGACAATATTTATTGTAAACACACCACTAAACTGAAGTGCTGACTATTTATTGTGAACACACCTCACTCCACTGAAAGCAATATATATTGTCTCATATATCACATCAACTCCATCAACACATGAAGGAAGATATGCTCTACATCTGCACACAAACAGCATTTTACACCAGAAAGCTTTTCAACACTTGCAAAAAAAAAACAAATTCATAAAATATTCAATGAATAACTGCAGACAAACATATGAACTTCATATTTTGCCAACCAAATTTGAGTGCAAGTAATTCACGACTAAATCACATCAATAAACCTGATGACTTTCTGAAATGTAAACCAGGCATTAGCCTTTCAAAGAACTATACATGTAATACAGATTTTAAAGCAAAATCAAGACTTTGCTGATCTAGAACCTATCTTCTAAAATGACTAACCAAACACATTTACAAGCATTTAGCTTCAATCTTATATACATCTGATGCAATAAAGGCAAACTTTAGAAACTTCCTTTTTTTTAAACCTATTAGAATTCAAAAAAATTGAAAACTGCATCTGTTGTCCATAAAATCAAGCATGAAGTTGAAAATGAGGATCAAATGTTTAAAGTGAACAATTCCCTCAAGGCTCTCTTGAACTTTAGACTGGTGTTCAAGGGAAAAAAATATGTAGGATAAACGAAAGTACACTTGGAGATTCATCACAAGAAGTAATGATGAATAACCAAACAATTCGTACAAGTAGTATATACCTAGGCTATCTTAGTCATTCTCTTTTTAATGCTAACCGAAATTCCAGACATTTGTCAAGCTAGTGCTGCAATGCAATAAAAACGGAGAGTCCTCATGGGGCTGAATCATTGCAAAAAAAAAAAAGCACTGAAGCACCGAACCACTTGTTATAGTGGAATTACCCAACCAGGTTGAGTCTATAAATAGTGCATATTGCTGGCATCACGCCCACCACCTTGTCTCCTGCCCGTGTCATCCCATTAACCTCCAGTACAGTAGAAGTCTACCAGTCTCTACAGAGTGTATCAGAAAGAATGAGGTAAACTTGGAAGGTAAACAACACCCATCTCTTAAATTCCAAAATGCTGGCTCATTCTTTCCCTATTTATTACAAAGACTTGGAGATTTTGTTTTCCTGGCTACATTCTCTGTTTCCTTACAATAAAACTGATTTTAATTTGAATAAATGCAGGTACAGATAAGAACAAGCACTTTTAAGTATAACGTTTCTGTGCAAGCTCTCAAAACTCTGTGTGAAATTAGTTTGTATTAAAACACTAAGACTTAAGTTTGACATATCTCAAGATTCCAAAAGTTGAAGGGAGAAATGGTAAAGTATATTACAGGAATAAACGATTTATGCTCAAGAAGGACATTGATATTTTGCATTTTAACAAGCATTCCTCATCTCTTTCATATTATACTTGTAATTTTAGCGAAACTGTTTAATAACCATAATGAACTCAGCTAATTATATGTAAAATGCCAACAATCGTGATACTGGTATATTTTAAAACTTGATGTATGCCAACAGAAGAAACTTGTTTCTCATCATCTAAGAAAGAATTAGAAATGACAAACTACAGTAAATTACACAAGTTTCCTATCTATTAAAGCCAAACAAATCCTACATATCATGCCTAACAAGACCTTTAAATCCTTCAAATTCTATAATAATTACACATAATTACAACAATTTCTTTTTCCTTTCTATTTTCCTTTCATTTCTGACTTTTAAATACTGGGATACACATACACAATGAATGACATCTGGACTGAACATAATTACTACTCCAATGTGCGACTTATTACACTGTCTCTAAGTTGAAAACCTTTAGATCTTAACAATGATATAATGATAAAGAAGACAGAATTGAAACACAAGGATTATTACCTCTAGACACTATACCCCATGTAAAAACACACACATCAATAATCTCTACTTTACCTACCACCTTACTCCACACTACATTTGAACAAATCTATCATAGGATATACATAGTACAACCATTATGATGCTGAGCCCAATATAAGTATTATATCAATGACTGACAGCAGACCTTAAATACATTTTTTAATTTGTTAAGATGACTAAAGTTGAGATGCATTATAATGAAGTCCAATATAGTGTGATATCTAGATTATATGATCTGGACCCTAAATACAGTACAGTAAATACTATGAACAAAGGTCCTTCTAAAGAAACTGAATATTGGCTTTTATCTGGAGGTGACTGTTATTCAGAGATTCAATTCTCCACAATCTCAAGCCTAGGAATATATGGTAGTCACTGGCCTTTGTTCACAGATTGGCTGATATTCAAAGGTGATGCTATTACAGGTTTGACATTATCATTCAGAGATGGAAAATTCCACTCGTCCGCTTGTCCTGCATGCTTTTTTCCTTCTTTGTCTATATTGCAGGACGAGTGAGATTTTTTGCTCTCCTTCTTTGTCTTAAGTGCAGGACGAGTAGTAAATTTAAAATTTTTCCAACCCTGTCATTTATAATAGATATGTTTCAATACAATGCAATATCCAGACATGGACCCCAAATGCAGCATTATAATGAAGCTGGTTATAGTACATTTATGCTGCACTAGTACTTTTATTCTACATAACATTTGTAACTATATAATTTTTGATGTCCTTTACATTGCAAACTTTACAGGCTTTACTGTGCATTCAAATGTCTAAGTATAGAAGAGAATGACGTTCTAGCAATAATAACTTCATAAAGGTTTAATGACAAGATGTATTTGTATGATATATGTAAAACTGACATTCATTCAACTGTTCATGCTCTGAAACATGACGGAGAAGTGCATCTCATTTACTGCTTACTTAATTTCCCATGTACAATTTAACTTGCAAATCTGTAGTTAAGTGTATCCATGAAAACAGTCCCTAAATTAGATCAGAGGTAAATGATGCAGAAAACACATCATTCTCCCTTGTGGTGAAGACTCCTGGCAACTGACAGCATGATCTAGCATCTTCCTGTGTCAAGCAACCACATCCCACCTTAACCTGTAGCTGGATGAATGAAGATATAGCCACACTATACATGAAGTCTACTGTACATGAGGAAAAACAGCTGCTAGTGCTTATTGATTCAGGTTATCGTTTCCACCCCCTGATATCACACAGTCTCCAGAAGTGCTTAAAAGACTTAAATACCTATTAAGATTGGTTACCCACATGAATCTGATCTTACAAGATGCTACACACAATCAGGGACTGAGCCTCATTCTTAAACTTCTTTTAAAATTAATTACTATCAAGTTAAAAAAACTATTTACATACATTCTGAAAATGAGAAGCCAGCTGTCTGATATAAACAATTAATCACCGGCCGTAAACCTGCCATAACTTACAACAGCCTACTTTAAACAATTTCTAAAACTTAAACTGTATAGGAAATTGATTAAATGAATGTGTTATACAATATTTCAAATGAATAATTAGTTATGTTCACTTACTGGTCTTGAAATCCTTCTAATTCATCTGCTTGTTCATCTAAAGTAGATTCGAGATCTAGGTATGTCCCGTAATCACCCTGAGCTCCATTATGATAGCGATATATTTGTAAAGCACATTCTTCAAGCTGGAACAGAAAATGTCACAACCCCATTTTTATTCAAATTTAAAATTTATACTCAGACTTTATACTGAAAAAAATATCTTAGTTTGAGTATGTTAAATTTGAATAAGTAAGTATCCAAGTAAGAAAAATGTGTGGCCAGACTGGGCTTCTAACCTGGGACCCCTCACTTACAGGGCAAGTACTCTACCATTAATGCCCCACTTGAAGTCTCTCAATGACAAGGGTTACTGACACACATACTGCATGATATCATGCCATAGACTAATGGCACAAAACCACACCTTATTATAATATTATCCTGACACTACCCGTCAACAAGCCATGGAACTACCTTGTATATATGCTGAAACAGTGATAATTTTTGCACATAAATTAAGTTGCAAACAATATAGATCTAGACTCAAAAGAGTCTATGCACGCTGGGATGGGATCATTTAGTATGATTTACATTATAACAAATATGAACATACAACTACTTATGAGAAGTCAATACATTGTAACAAAAAGACATTCAATGTAAATGTTTTATTGCAACATTTTTTCTGATTGGAGTAATTCAGTTTTTTTGGCAATTTTAAGTATCTATTACAGCTGATGCCACAACAGCAAAACCATTGTCCATTGACCATCAGTCATTGCAAGACTGATTCTCACTTATCTATCGGAAATAATAAAGTTCAAACTGCAATATGTGTGAAACCAGTTTAAGCAGGTGATAATATGTCAAAGTGATGTACTGAAAAAATGATTGCTTTCAGTTTGTTTAAAATAATATGGTTTAAGTTGAATAGGAAACAATTTCTTTTAACTTCCATCCCTCTTGAGAGTGCCTGGGTTGGGCCAGTACTTTGTGCCTGGGAAGGTCATGGAAAATCCTTACCCCAAATTGAATTTAAGCCCATAACCTTTGGAACCGCAGTCAAAGACATTACCACATGACCAGGTTCAGTTTGTTATACCCCTGATTTAAACTAATAGACATTATGTCCCATGTATAAAGTTTCGTACCAGTCAATTTTGTAGCATATTTTGTTATGATTACATCATAAATGCTTTCACTGATGATGTAAAAATTGTGTAAACATGAATATAAATTTCATTTTGTAGTTTAGCTATGAAGCCCCTATAAACACACAAATGCACTTAAAAAAGGTATATTTTACTTAAAGATCTAATAATTAATTTTATTTTCTTCTAAAAAATTTTTTTTAGTTACTGATATCAACTTTCATTATTTCATATAGAACAGGTTAACTGTTTTACTTTCAAATATAAAATTTTCAACCTTCAATAAATTTTGATGTCATAATATATAATACACTTATACTGCATAGCCTTTTTTATCTTCTTTTCCTTTAATTTTAATTAAAAAAATATAAATAAATCCATTGTGTCAACTTGTTTACAAAAGCCAAAGATGTAATCTATCAATTTTCTCTGTAAACGATAATTATTTCATCTTACCACATCACCCACTCTAATAAATTATGATGTTACTCCGTGTTATTCATTAAAATTGACATGGGTAATAATGTTCTTTTTTAAATCGTGTGTATCATTTTGAGTAATAAACATTAAAATTTCCTTCATCGCACACAGGCACAGAAGTTTTAATCCTTTATATTCAGATATCCAGCGAAAATTCACAGAAATCCACTAATAACGAATTCCGCAATCAATCGTTCTTTATATATCCATATTGCACACAGGTGATATATACGTCTCCCCACCCACCTGTTTGTTTACACTGGCGACTGACTTTTTAATACCTCCAATATTTACTTACTTTGTGTGGAGCTCCTAAAAGTCTATGAACACCACCAATTTGATTTTCAAGTGGAACATTTATATGGAATGTAAAATTTGGTGGACGAGTCGGTTCTGGAAAATTAGTACTTGAAAATGGATCAGTATCATCCAAGTACTGTATCCGACTCACGAAAGTCGCCATGTTTAATATTTACTACTGAAATACTTTGACCTCCGACCCGTGTATTCATCCGCCCTATTCTAACGTTTTCCCGGTAAATATATTATTCCACAAGAGTTCCGGATAATTTAACCAACAGCAGTTTACAAGCTCGTGTAATCTCTCAGAAGTTTATTACTACTCTTCAAGAGCTCAAACCATCCGCTGATTTTATCTAGATGCTTCCTGTGTACCGTGATTCATTTCTTGCGCGAATGTGTAATTTCAGCCCAGTGATGCGGCACAGGTAAATAAAGGTAATCATCCCTTTGATGTCAACGGTTTGGGGTTTAGGATTTAAAGCTTGAGTTCAATCAGTTATGATGACACACAAGCCTTTGAATGAATTAAAATGAACTAATCGGTAGATATCAAATCTTTATTTAATGCGGTTTCTTTTAGTATTCTATAAACAAAAAAAAAGCAGGATCTTTATACATGCTATATGTGTACAGTATAAAAATGATATCTGTGTAGCATTTTAATATTTTTTGCTTTTTGACAATACAGACTCACAGGTCGTGTAATTTTCTTTTTTCACGTCTATTACCTTATTTTTTCCCCATTTTGTTAATTTAAACAAGTTAGATGGATAGTTTAATCATTTTTAAGCGCTTATATATATATTAGTCTGCAGCCGTGGGTTAACGTTTCTATACAGTACGTCAGTAGCCGACTGATTAAAATGTGAAAATCAGAGCGTAATTTTTAACTTTTGATCTTTCTAATATTAATGCATGGTTGAATTCCCAGCATTCCATATTCGACGCAAGCTGTGTTGGAGAGTTGACCGAACTTTAGGGGCAGGAGTCAAACCAAAGGATCCGGTATCTTCATGTGAAGAAAACTCTCCGTATGTGCCAAAAAACTTGAAATGAATTAACAATTCTATATTTTTTCTTAATAAAGCTTTAATGACTATAAAAATAAAAATATACATGTAAAAGATACACAAAAATAAATATGCTGTAACTCGTTAAAGCAGCGAATCTCTTATACTAATATACTGTATACCAAAGACTTATAAGTATTTATGTAAGTGAATAGGTATGGTTTTAGCACCAGATTATTCGCAAAATACCCCCACATCAGATATATAAATTAAAATTACTACATCTCTGATGCTTTTAAAAGAAGTTTTGAATTGAGTACATCCAAATCAAATTTGTGTTTGACTGCACTGAATCTATTAGTGTAATCAGGGTCTATATATACACACACACACACACACACACACACACACACCTAGTATTAAGAGACCCTGGTTTAATTAAGCAGGTCTAGTGTGTTGTATTAATTCATTTTTAACAAGGGACAAAACTGTGTTTATATATTCAAAGAATTATAAGACAATAAGTGTTAACTCCCTTAACAAGTGCGATAAGTCAGATAAAAGATATGTTAAGAGCGGTGTGAGTCATGATTTATGTACAGGTATTTTCTTATCATTTTACTGGTACCATCTGCAAATACTTACGCTGACTAATACTATAGGTGACATCAAATCATTAAGAGCAGTAATATTATTAAAACTGCTAGGTCTTTTTTTTCTCTAACCGGAAAAAAGATGAAATATGGCATTTGTTTTCTCCTGATAGTTGCAGAGTAAGAAGTTTAACTTTCCTTTTTCCAAAAACATAAAAACCGATATACAGGTCGACTGAATTAAAAGGGAGTAAACTCATTTTCATTCAGAAGTTCATAACTATTCTACATGAAAGTGATAAAATGTGTTGTCAAACATGCGAAAAAAAAAAAAAAAAATCCGAATCTGCCAGTTTAATTTTCTTTTTATCTTTTCTACTGATGCCTTATATCAATATTTTTTTTGTAAATGAAAAAAAAAGTCTTAAGAACAACTCCCGAATATGACAAAACTGCTAAAATGTATTTGTCTTGTAATATATTATTCAAACAAACTGGTGGAAACAAGTACAGGTGCCCAGTATTAAGATAGTGACTATTTTTAAAATATTAATGGACATCTTTGAATATATACTATCTATTTACTGGAACAAGCACTTATGTAAAAAAAAAAAAAAAGCATACTGAAAAGTGATCAAGTTTGGTTCAATACATTTTAAAATATAAAGTCTGAAACTATTCATATATTCATATATTTTTTGTCGAATTTTTTTTTTTTTTTTGGTATGTATGTTTGTTTTTTTAAAGCTAATTAAAAAAGAGGAATTAGTACTTAAATCGAAATTTAGTTAATTAAAAATACGATTTTAAAGTAAAGTAGTTTTAACATAAAACAGTAAAAAATACATTCAGTACTAAAATTATCGCATGTTTGTAGAGTTGAAGAATATGACGCATGATTAATTTCCGAATTGAAATGCAACAAGAACAAAACAAAATGCTACTTTTTTGTTGTTATTGTCCCCCAGTTCCCCTGTTTTGTCACGTGTGTTTTGGTTATGTGTGTTGATCATTTTGTCTGACCTTTTTACATATGCCATATTGCGCCAAAGAAACGCTATATACATTGTACTATCTAAAACCAAGAAACCATTTTTCTTTTGAGATACGGAGGTTGGGGATATCATGATACCATCTAGAAAATGTTC
>CM037783.1:51190993-51210193 GCA_021229015.1 Solen grandis | reverse complement strand
TTCCAGCATAAATCTGAATACGTCTTGTCTTTTTTTTTCGTTTTTCTTTAAAAAAAGAATTGCAACGCCAAAAACTATCGTTTGGGGTTTCCAGGGGTTGAAAAAGCAAAAACCCAATCCCAAAAATTTTCGGGCCCATTAATTAAAGTACATTATACTTTTTCTCTTTAAAAAAATTTTTTAAAACACCTTTTTTACCACCAAAAAATTTTATTGTCATTAAAGGGACTTTTAAACATATACCGTATTAATTTGTACTGATAAAAACGGGCGATATCACACAATATATGGGCCATGAAAAATTAGGGAATTTATCCGAAAAAAATCCGAAGGGGTTTTCTCCCAATATACATCTAATTTTTTCTCGTATGTGATTCAATGACTTCACTTAAAGCTAGACATCTAGAAAGATATGTTTTTTTACCTCATATAAGCTCGTTTTGACGCAAAACCAAGAGCTTGCTGATCAAGGTCTCCTCTGTTGCCATGGATACAAAAGTGAGGCTTGTCTGTACGGTAAAGAAAAATCTTTTTATGTATAACTCAAAGTTTAGTATATCTAAATTAATGTGCATTAAGTAATACATTTAGACATGAATATTCACGAGGCATCAATTGAATCTACTCTAACCTTCGAGCTATACATGCTTACTATGCTGTTTATACTTAGCAGAGCTGACGACACATTTTGAAGCCTACATACGGGTGCGTCCATGCTCAAATGTCACCTACCATACCTAGCGCTAAGTAATACTTAAATACTTAATGCTCTGTAATACTTAAATGCTTAGTGCTAGGTAATACTTAAATACTTAATGCTCTGCAAAAACTAACTACTTAGTGCTAAGTAATACTTAGTGCTAAGTAATACTTGATTTTTTTTTTAAAAAATCCCATAATGAATATTAGCCAAATACTTGAATATTTCAATAATGGTGGAATGCTATCTTATTAATTAGCGCTCAGTATTGTTGATCAAATTGGAGCCAAATCCGTAACCCTAACCTTATAGCAATGAGGTGTCTGAATTCTTTGGGACACATATACATTAATTGGCTATCAATACTGAGAACCTTCTATTCCACTGTCTTTTAAATCCAATGTTTATAACCATCTGTTTTGAATTTAACTTTATCTGCATACATATTCTACCTTAAAATGGGAGAGATTCAAGTGCATACTTCCCACACGTTTGTCGGTTAACAGATAATGATTTGATTTATCTGTCTTATTACATATGAAAGCCGCCCAGTTGACTCGTAAGTAAACATTTTCGAAAAACGAACAAGGGATATGATAGCAAGCGTGTTTCAATGCACATAAGATACGCGCACCGTTGAATTTTAACGAAAAAAACAACTTCCCATGTGTCCCCATGTATGTTTTAAACAGATCTTTTTAAGCTGTCCCGGAAAAGGTAGACTATATGTCTTTGCCGTCGTTAATGTGGCTTTAAAAACTTTATTGTAACTGTTCATTTCTAGAACTTTGGTATTCTTGTTTATACCTTCCGTTTAAGTTACTTAATAAGTGCATTATTTGTTTTCTAAAGTGTCTTGTCTTATTGACATAGTTAACCTGTCTCCATTAGGTGGATCTTGTGTATGGTTCTGTATACTGGTAAGCGATATAATATATATAGAACGATGTCAATTCGTTTAACAGATAAATTCGTTCTGAAAAAATGTTTCTCTGTTTGGATATTAATAACAGTTTAGATTAAATATCAATGGGATTGAGATATTACCGCTTTAAGGAATAAAGTATATGTTAACTACAGCTGCATAATTTGTATCTCATAACTTGAAGTTAAGACCCGAAAGTAAACCCACCCCAATGGCATATAACTTCTAGAAGGGTCACCTGTCAATACGGTCCCAAGTAGTCAAAATGGCCCCCACTGAGTGTGAAGATTGGTCGAAACGACCCCATTGTGAATAGATAGTTTTATGAAAGTAACGTGTTTAAAGCAAAGCGATACTTATTAAGTGTGACAAATCAAATGTGTAAGTGCATGAGTCTGTATTTGTGTCTGTTATTGCTCTGTCACTTAAACCATAAACATATCCATAGATATATTCACCAACCAATTTGCTTATGACCTGCATTTAGCAGCCATTTAATAATGGCTCTGTTAGTGCGGCTTTACTATTTTTACAGTTAGTAGTCGCATTTACAAGTTTATTGTGCGCGAGCTATATTATGTTGACGCGATTAATTGAGCATGTTGCACAGTAAAACCTCTCTTAAACGGACAATTTAATATTTGAATCACATTTGTAATGACGGCATAAGAATACATACGAGAACCTTTCATATTGCTTATATCCTGTAGTTAGCAATCATCTGCCTATTAACCTTTTTATTCAACGGTTCTTTCAGCAGGAGTTTACTGTATTACTGTATACATACGGGGAAACAGTGCACGCTCATATAATTTGACTGTCTTATAATTTGACTGATTTTTGTTAATATATTACATGTATATTTGGCTCCTCCGGATGTCGAATTATTATTATTCTCATATTGGCGTGGGGACTTCTCATAGATGTCCTTCTAAAGAGTCATACCTTGTTTTCCATGTTTTATCATACTGTTCATGTTTTTCATATGCCACATGTCTTTCTTGTTAAACATGCTATTCGGAGCAAGGCAACTGCCATCGTCGAATACCCACGACCGATCAATATATCATCTTCATGATTCATGTGATGAAACTGAATAAGTTAGACGGGGGTATTCGACGATGGGGTCCTGTATAAACAATCTGATTAGAGTGAGAAGTGCGGTGTGTGCCTCTGGATGAAGCCTTGTTTGGTTCCGTTGATGAAAACACGGACTTGTGGTCTTTAATCACCCGGAAACTAATAGTTCGCTACAAGTATATTTGATTACAAAAATACTTATGCGTATTTTACATGTAACAGTTTTATTAATAAGATATACAAAATATTTGCAGTTGTTATTGTTGCTGCTGCTGTTTTATTGCTCCGAATATTTTTTAAAGACATTAACGAACACTTTGTCTATGTGTACCTGTTATATTAACAGAACAAACGAGTCAACAGCTACATGTGCGGATTCGCTGCCTGTATCCCTCTCAATTCCATCATCACAAGTTTTGGCATATCTGTAAGTACTCCAATAGGGAACACCTGGACAATCTGCTATACTGGCCAACGGTATCGTCTCATGCTGTAGAATCATTAATTGTCGTTGAGGACTAATTTTCATTGAATTCGCGGAGGAATTTATCTACGAATATTTATCCCCATGAGGTATGTTTATTTCAAAGACATCATGTTGCCTACAACATGGTTCCACGTATATAGGTACCAACGAAACTGATTTAATCCCTGATTCCACGAAATTTAATGTCAACGAAAATAAATGATTTTACAGTACATAAATGTTCGTTTTCTTTTCTTTCTTGGGCAACCAAATCCTCTTTTGTATTTCCTTCTTATCATTCCTCATGTTTCTGATGAATGACGATGATAATGATGTTGTTGTTGATGATTATGATGATGATTAATTTGCTGTTGTTGATAATGATATATGACTGTGTAAACAAGTGTAACGTTTTCAAGCCCCATCCACCCAACCACTCCACATTTTGACCTACCTCCATTTTGGCGTCGTGGAAAATGTTTATACTTTTTGCAGCAGATAATACATTATGTACCATCTGTGTAGGTCTGCAACATGTTGATGTTACTTTCATATTTTCTTTTTTATAAAAATGTATCATTATGAAATATAGCCGGCCTTTAACAAATATAATACATATGTATGTATTATTGATACATTTAGAATATGAACTTATGTATGAGGAAAGTAAGCTAGTGATGCTCCCCCCCCCCCCCCCCCCCCCCCCCGAATTTAAGTCACCCCCCACGGCCGGAACTTTAAACGTTTGCAAATACTTTATATTTCCTCGTCGAGGAAGTTTTAATATTAACTTTATAACTCATACTTAAATATGTTGTTAGCAAGAATGATATGTATTATTAATGAATATGTTTACTTACATAGTATTTGAGTTGAGTTTCAATTTCAAGTTTTCCCCTAAAACATGAAAACGTTTTCAAATTCCCTCGGGTATTTGAAAACGTTTTTATATTCCCGGGTTTTTGCCATAATGAAAACGTTTCCAGACTCCTCTTTCTATGTTCAAATGCCCTACTCGGGAATATAAAAACATTTCCCCAATTCTTGCCGGTATACATTAAAACGTTTATTAGATTTCTCCCATCCGGGATTTTGAAAACGTTTTATATTCCCGTGTGGGGCATCTGATAACGTATTGAGACCCCCACCATCCCATTTTCAAATGTCCAACATGTACATGTTACCCCGGGTGAATTTGAAACGGTTTTCAATTCCATATTTAACATCATATAAATTCATCTTAGGAACATCAAATACTAATAGATACATTAATGTGCTAACGACACATTTAAGTATAAGTTATAAAATAAGATATAAACTTTCCAAACGAAGAAACATAAAAAGGGGGCAGGGTCATTTGGAAACATTTTCATGTTCCCGCGGTAGGGTAGCTCCATTAGCTTTATCTTTACCTCATATAAATTTAGGAAAGTGAATACCAATACATATAAATATCAATGATAATATTATATTTGTTTATCTTATAAGTATTTAAGTTTTACGTTTTCCATATGTAAAGGGAATGGGTCAGTTGAAAACGTTTTTATGTTCCCGGCAGGGGTGGGGGGTGGGGGAGGAAAGTTAAATCTTGGGAGGGAATCTGAAAACGTTTCTTTGTTCCCGATGTGGGGAATTTGAAAACGTTACACTGGTGATTCAGACCCCCTACTTGATTTGTTCTAATACAGTGTCAGCCCAGTTGCGGATATACGAGGGGGTTTCAATGTATAGCTCAGTGACCAAAACACATCCAACCCACAACATGACACATATTTTATTACTATCTGCACTGTGTTTACAGATACTTTATATCGTGCTGTTTTCGTTCCTCGAAAGACGAAATGATAGGGAAAAATGCAAATGTTCTGGAAACAGACCTGGTATTATTTTGTAAGTATTTCTTTCTTTCTTCCTTTCTTTGTTTGTTGTGGGCTATCCCGTTTATAAACATTGTAATCGATGCATCTGGTGTCAAATAGACATTTGGTAAAAATGCGGCATTGTGCTTAATTCATTTTAAGAATGGGCTATTGGGGTCACCCTCTGTCCGTCGTTTTCCGTCGTCAACAATTTGCTTAAAACACATCTCATCTGAAAATGACGAAATTTGAATTGAAAAATCGTGGGTAATAGTAAGGGCGCCTCTTTAGGGTCAAGACTGCGCATGCGCAGGAGTGACGTCATCAGGGGTTTTTCGCGCATGTGTGGCGGCCATATTGGTTTCTATATTTAGCATGACATCGTTGTTCTAATTTTAGAATGACATCATTGGTCTATATTTAGAATGACTACATCGGTAGACAACAGGATTTAAAAATAAATATGTACATCATATTATATATACAAAAGTAACAGGTGGCCATTTTATTTCTTATGTGTGCGCATGCGTGGCGGTCATTTTTAGTATACAGAGGTGGCTTGTATACTTGATCTAAGATCTACTCGCGGAAATTGAGGGTCACTTCCATTCGATCTCAGACAATGTCCTAAAAGATATTCTATAATATTAATAATAAATATATAAATAATTAAATAGCTAGAACATCAATTATAAAAAATTCAACATTACCTTTATTGACTCCTCAACGTACTGCCTTCAAATGACTCGAGAACAACTTTTGCACTCGTTTCCCAGGCCCATACCACCTGCGTTAACAATAGACGATCTATTTTTAGCAATGGAACAATAGCGGTATTGATTTAGGGACGGAAATGCGAACAATGGTCTATTCATGTGTCACAAGTTAATCCCTTTAAAGTCGCCCTCTGTCTGGCTTTTGTTGATTTAGGAGCGGATGTGTGAACAATGGCTTTTGTTCACGATTACTGGCCCGGCACTATTTTAACTTTTGGTGCGTCTATTGAATTTAGCGGATTGAAAATTCAACCAATCAGAAACCTCCCTTTTCAACCAATCAGGAACGAGTCCTTGACCAATCAAATCTCAGATTTTTACCAATCAAAATTAAAACGAGGCCCAGATCTGTTTCACATTAACGCATAAAGTAAACATATTTTTTCAAAATAGCTATTTAATAAGTATTCCAGTTTTTTTCTCAGCCTTTCTTGTGCATATAATGAAATGACATAATAGAATTTAATTGAAATAATTTAGATATTCCCAATAATAATAATAATAATAATAAACTGAAAAGACTATTAGAGACTGAACACTTATTGCTTTGGTGAAAAATCAACTTACCAAATTGGTAACTTCCAAACCATTCTCCTCAAAAACTCCGATATATCTTAAGTCCAATAACAATATAAAAATACACTCTTTGAACATTTCTTAGTATGTCCTTAAAAGTCATCCTGACGTTGGTAAAAAGACTCGAAATTTTTGCTCTTTATACGTCAATATGTACTGAATGGCGAAACAAACACCATGTATTATTTCAGTTAAACGAGAATGAACAAGAATGGTCAAGTTTATACATGACTTCGACTCCTTGTAAGGGCCCAGTAACATTTATAAGTCAATATTGGTTGACTTGAGATCGGATTAAGATAGCCCCCACAAAGGGAGCTGGCCAATGTTTACGTTAATCCTTAGCTTTACCTCGGTAACGGATTAAATATTGTCAAATTATACGAGTTTTTAGAGGAAGCCATATGCATGTTATAAAGTGATTTATGTATCGAAATATTCCGTTCTGTTCAACAATGCATACTTGATTTGTAATACATCAAAATGTTCGGGATTGTATAAGCTTTAAATTCGTAATGTTGGTATTATCTTGGTTGAAACAAAAAGCTTTAAATCAGTTTTTCCTTTCTAGGGCAACGGTTTAAGATATCAATTTTTAAAATTTTTATATCAATTGATAGATTTATCAAAATACTTCAAAATAAACCCTATGTTCTCGATTCGACCGTTACCGAGTTATGACGTAACAGCGATTTTTAAACCTTAATTAAGATTTAACATTTCCTGCCCGATATATACATCATTGGAAAGGTCTCGTCTCCACATTGCAAAAATGTATACTTTTATAGGGTTATCTTTATTCGTTCACGAGATATAAACGTTTGAAAAATGTCACGTGACCTCCAAAGTTGGAAAATGGCGCCAAATTCAAATATGCTTAGCCTTTACCATAACGGCTAAAAAGCTGATCCCTTAAAAAAATGAGGCCTAAAGGGGTTCGGCTAGTTTCCTTACATACTCTATATAGAAAAAATGTCAAACTTCTTCTATGAAGTTAATTTCATTTGGCAAATATGGTCATCTTATCGCCCTGTACCATAATTGCTCAAATAAAGTTGATCCCTTGAAAAATGAGACACCTTGGGTGTTGACTTCCTTTAGAAATTTCAATATTTTTCTGCAAAGCAAATATTCAGAAAAGGGAATTGGCTAGTTTCCGTTCATACTCTATATAAAAATATCAGATTCTTCTTTTATGAGGCCAATGGTCAGATGTTAATTTCACTGAGCCAAATGGTCACTTTATAGTCCTGTAACACAATTGTTAGAATAAAGTTAATCCCTTGAAAAATGAGACCCCTTAGTTGTCGACTAGGTTCTAAAGAAAATTTCAATATTCATCTGCGAAGCAAATATTCAGAAGAGTTTTCTGTTATACTCTATATAAAACAAAAATAAATGCATGAAGCCAATGGTCAGACGTCATAATTTCATTGAGCACAGATGGTCACCTCATAATCCTGTACCATAATTGCTAAAATAAAGTTGATCCCTTGAAGAAAGAGGCCCATAGGGTGCCGGCTATTTTCCTTATATATTCTATATAGATCATGCCAAAATGCCTTTTTCTATTAAGCAAATGGTCAGAGTTTAATTTGATTTGGCACAAATTATCACATCACGGCTGTCTAAGATAATTGCTAGGATAAAGTTCATCCCTTGCCGAAAAAATAAGGCCCCAAAGGGATCGGCTTATTTCCTTATATACTCTATATAGATATTGTCAAAACTCTTTTTTTAAGTAGGTAGTCTAGTTTACAAGATTTCGGTATTTATTTATGAATCCAATGGTCAGAATTTGATTTCATTTGTTAAAAATGGTCACCTCATGGCCCTGAACCATAATTGCTAAATGAAAGTTGATCCCTTGAAAAATGAAGTCTCTAGTGGGTAGGCTAGTTTCCTTTTACGTGTATATTCAATAGAGAAAATGTCAAAAGTCTTCTAAGAAATCAGATGTCAGAATTTAATATCATTTGGCACAAATAGTCGCCCAATAGCCCTGAGACATAAATGCTAAAATAAAGTTGTTCCATTAAAAAATGAGGCCCTTTGAAGGTCGGTTAGTTTCCTAAAAATCTTAATATAGAAAATGTCAAAATTTCCTTCTATGAAGCCAATTCTCAGAATTAAAAATCTCATTTGACACAAATGGCCACCTCATAGCCCTGTACCAAATTTCTTCTTTAATGAAACCATTGGTCAGAATTTGATTTTATTTGGCACAAATGATCACTCATAGATATGAGGAATAATTGCTAAAATAAAGGTTATCCCTTGGAAAATGAGGCTCCTAGATGGTCGGTTAGTTTACATAAATTTTCTATATAGAAAATGTCAAAAATAACTGATATTCAGATTCTTGTTTTACACATATGATTATCTCATGGTCCTTTACTATAATTGCTCCCTTAACAACGAAGTATGTAGCTGGTTGACTTTTTTTCTAATTTAAGAATTCTTGGGCGGTTTTAGTTAAGCTGATGCTCACTGGTGAATATCGTCTATTGAATAATGTTATAGGACTAATAGAACTGTACATTTTGCATCTTGAATAAAGAAATAGGTTGAAAATTATGGATCCTTATGACCCTGATTTTGCTAAATAAATGCTAAAAGGATGCACAGGATGTGCATTATACCTCTGATAATAGAAAGCAACTCTTTGAGAAGATTATTGGTAACAAAAATACATTTTGCATTACATTCTACCCCAATGCCTCGCTTTACGGAGCATTATAAACCAAATTTTGGTAGTGTCCGTAAAGTCTTTGATATTCCTATTATTCATCATATTTTGCATAAAAACAAAATTGTCAGACGTTTGTTCTAATGCTAGGACCATATTTTCCTAAACAATGTGTTAAACGGGTGTGCAATAAGGTGACACTGTCTTGTGCTGGAATTTATAGCTTGAAACATACAAGAAATACCTTTAGTAAATCTAATTTAACCTGGGCTATATAATAGCCAGTGATTTCATATATATGATACAATGAAACTAAAAATGAACTTCTCAGCTTTGGGACCAGAACACCAAGCAAGTCCTAACTACTATGATCCCAAGCTAGCGATGCGACTGGTCTGTACCTCACCCAATATACCATAAGCCAAACAAATGAAACTGTCCCTGAGTCTCAACTATTATGTTAGTTATGAAACATTAAATGAGCTCTAAATAAGCAAGTCAAAACCTATGCTATCTCAGCTATTCTGCGTCAAGACACCTCGTCTCTGACCCTGTATGTAACCTTAATGAGCAACATACCTATTTTATCTATGCCTTAACTTGAAAAAGACCTATAAGATGAATCGCTGGTCTAAACCGAATATAATATGACTTCCAAACAGTCGCCCTCCTATATTTCATGCCAATAAAACTCAATGCTTCAGAGACACTACTTCAACGTAATGCTCTGTTAGAAAGTGGAGATTAAGGACCGTCTTTTCATCCAATATTATTATCCACCGGGTGAAACCCTTTAAACGCAGTGCTCTAAGGACACTTTAATAGTTACTGAGCTAAATATAAGAGTATCCCAAAACAGGTATGACAACTCTGTCGTTCAAATTCAATGACCCCGTTCGTTTCACCAAGTTTAATGAGGGTTTGTCTGCTGATATGTGACTGGTTGGTGAGCAGACCCCAAAATTTAATGACACCGTTTGCAATTTTCAGTTTTTATTCAGACATATATAACATTAAAAAGGGTTTATAATTATTGACCAATTGCATCACACACTGATAACCAATCAGATATATGTACTTATTTACTAATAATAAAACATATGTCTCCAAACCCTAAAAACAAGAATTGTAATAATAACAATGATTTACAAGAGGATTAATAAGGGGAGGTAATTACAAAAAAAAATTAAATAAAAATAAATTAAAGGAATTTCCTAAAACAGTTTTTTGAAAAAATAACACATCAAAATGATGTATTTATATTAATGACCAAATAATTGGCCATGCGTAGGGTGATAAGTTGTTAAGAAAGAAAAGAATTGCTCCCTAAATTATTAGTCCACTTGACATCAGATGTATAAACTGCACACAGTAATAAACCGAATACATTCAACAATCATACATTGTTTTATTACATAGTAAATGTTTAAGCGTAGGGTGATATAAATGAAGAAAGTGGGGCCTCCGTGGCCGAAAGGTAAAGTCGCTGACTTTAATACTCACTTAGCCCCTCACCGCGTGGGTACGAAACCCGGCAGCGTCATTCGGATTTTCATGTGAGGAAGCCTTCGAGCTGGCTTGCGGTCGGTGGTTCTACCCGGATGTCTCCGTGTATTCGGGGTCTTCCTCCACCTGTAATTAGCTGGACGTCGCTATAGGACTGAAATACTGTCGAAGCGACGGTAAACTAAAATAGTCAAGTCAAGTCAAATGAAGAAAGGTATTCCCTATACATGTATTCTAAGCCCAAATAGCATAAGCATATGTAACTTTGTTTTTCATCTCATTTACATGATAAATTGCGATCATGGTACATCATGTGACCGTGCGAATTTTATAGTAAATACAAGCCTTTATAGATTTTAGCAAAAGACCCTTTAACTCAAAGTCAATGGATGTTTGCATCTGAACTGAAGTATTTTTAAGCATTTGAAGAACCATGATTATAATATTTAATGGATTGATTACCTTAAACAAAATACATTTGAGCCAATCAATGTTTACATCCCCAGTCCCACCAATCTTCTGGATCACTGTGAAGACCGAATCAGTGTTGCTGCGGCGTTTGGCAGTATGGCGTCCCTTTTGCTATATGATCTTTTCGGGTTTGCCTTTGAAGATTTTGCCATCGTGGGCGAAAAGTGAGCACTAAATTACATTATTTTGATAACTGTTTTAACTTCTGACATGATGAATATCAATTTACTTCAATTTAACTGGCATATAAAACTCTGGAGATACTTTGCCATGCAAACTGTGAAGACTCTTAGCTATGGTATTCTATGAGCAAACGGAGAAGACCAGAAGAGAACAGAACAGAACATCTTTTATTTTCAGACTTGTACAACGTACATCGTCAACACAAAAACATATACATAGCATTATATAATGTCAGTGATACACGATAAAAGTTTTCCATGACCATTTTTGAATGGTAGTTTTTTTGACTAACTATTTCGAAGAAAAAAGAGAGGAAAAAAGGTATTACCATTAACGTATACTACAATGTTATCATTTAGTTTGAATTGTTTCATATATATCTATTTTATAGAAATTAGACACAAAGAAATGTTTTCATAAGAGTGGTCATCTTGAGGATGAGTTTTTGTTAATCATACAATGATCAACAAACCCTGATCACTGATCATTTCCAGTGGCTGTCTGATCTGGGTCTCCTCTGTTTGCCAGAGCGCCAAAACAAGTCTTGTATTATCATAGTGTAATATTGTCGCAGGTTCCCTAGAGTAAGCGGTTTTAATTCTTTTAGTTTGAGTTGGAATCGTCTGTCAAAGACGATCTAACAAAGCAAATATACAAGACAGTCTTGGGGGCCGCCATTGCCGAGCGGTTACAGTCGTGGACTACAAATCTCTCAGCCCCTCACAGCTGTGGGTTCGAATCCCGATAGGGACTTCGGATTTTTCATGTGAGGAAGCCTTCCAGCTGGCTTGCGGTAGGTCGGTGGTTCTACCCGGGTACCTCTGTGTACTCGGGGTCTTCCTCCACCTGTAATTAGCTGGACGTCGCTATATGATTGAAATACTATCGCAGCGACGGTAAACCCCAATACAACAACAACAACAAGACAGTCTTTTAGACACTTGTCCAGACAAACGAATGTTGGTCTATGATCAGCTCTTAAACGTATAATTTATAAATACTTTTATTTTCTTTCAACATTTTTAGTGTTAAATAACATTGTGCCAATTTATATTTACAGTGTTAATATGATATCATTTATATTTGCGATATCGATGCGATGTTATTCATAATTACAGTGTCATTACGATATTTGTCAACACGGTATAATGTCGATTCGATATTGCATATATTTGTAGGATTGATACGATATCTTTTGTATTTGTAGTTTTGGAGGCCATGATATACGTGCTGTTGATAGGATTATTGTATTACCCCCTATTCGCCAGTCTCTTTACAAAGTGGGTTCTTCTCGGTTCGTGCTTCGGCCTCGTCTACTCGAGTATGTGGTATGTATTTTAAACCATGCAACTTCATCTTCAAACCGTTTGTAACAGGGACTTTATATATTGTATATTGCTACAATAGAACTCAACCGTTCGAGGGGGGTTCGAGCGTCCTTCTCGTAAGCGGGAGGTTGTTGGTTTTGATTTCCGACCGCGACATACCAAAGTCGTTAAAAGCCCCCTGCTTGGAGTTTAGGGCAAACACAGGGTAGTTTAAAGACTGGCTGGCCTGGTGTCAATATACTATGACTGGATTTGGAATCATGCCACATGTCTACGGCGTATTGATATTGCAGTGTGGTAGAACTATATGCCTTAAGTAGACATAGTCTCCATATGACTGAAATACTGTCAGTGGGACATGAAATCCAACAAACAAACGAACAAAAGTTGAATATTATATGGAAATGAAAAATATCCTAAACCTACAGATTCATATTTTAAATCACTTAACTACATGGTATATGAGTGTTTTACGTATGTAATCAGTAACTCTTTTATCAATGGTTTGATTTATGTAATTTTTATAACTTTTAGTGTATTGTTATGTCACTTTTTTAAGAATCTAACATTTAATTACCATCGTTCTTTGGTAACATCTGGTTGTGAAACCACTCATTGACTGTACTTTATATAGCATTACGTTATTATATCAGCACACATCAACACATTTAACTTATTTATATCATCTATGTATCTCATTAAACAACTGACAAAATTCTCGATAATGACCCTCCAAATATCAAAGTACTAGTCAAACCCATGACCAGAGAAAACTTAGTACAAGTTGTTGTAACTTTTTTTCCATTCAACGTAAAAAGAAACAAGATCCTACCTATCAATCTCAGAATAAGTAAATTGTGTTGTCTTTGTTCCATCATCCATGTTTGTTTTATCTTTGATATCATTTTGGTCACGGTCTCATTTAACTCCAATGCATTTTTCTATTGCAGGTTCGTTTTCAACATGATCGTAGTTATTAAATGTCCAGACGACGAAAATTTGGTATCTCAGTTAATTCTTTCTCGTCCCCGTCTCCTATTGTTGTTTGTATTTCATTTTATTATGTCTGACCCATTTTATGTTCGATGAGCAAATTTCCAATCTCACATTAAATAAACGGACGCCATAGTGTTGGAAAATTACCTTCCTCCCAAATGTGTCCGTACCATTGCAGATAAAATACAAGGTTGTATTTGTTCTTTTTTGCATCTTTTGTTAGTTCATATACTGCTCGGTTGGGACAACGACTGGCAAGTGTAACTGTGTGTGTTGCTATGGTGCATGTCTTGTTTATTTGCGAAAGAAGAACTTCTCAATTCAGATTTGTGAGGTTTCTGAATTGATAAGTTCTTCTTTCTTTGCGTGGTTTCTTTTCTAGGGGAATAGACAAAACATTCATGAATTCATAAATATTTTCATGGAGATAAACTGTCAAATTTTAAATTAAGCCCAAATAAACTTCAGCAAAATTGTACGAAAGCCAAATCATGAAAAAAACAATATCTTATTAGCGAGATATGCAATTACGAGATAGTATCTCGTTATACACCTAGTTATCTATATCTCAGTTAAAAGAGAACTCTTTGAAACTACTATCGAGGAAGGTTGTGTGTTTAAGCAAGGGGGCTATTTCGTCTATGTTGTGTGGAAAGCGCGGGAACTATACATATGTTGTACGCAATAGCGGGGGAGTTGTGCATATGTTGTGCGACATAGCGATGAAGATGTGCATATGCTGTCTGTCGTAGAGAGGAAAATTAGCATATGTTGTGCGTCATAGAGAGGGAGCTATTTTTATGATATGCGTTATAGCGACAGAGCTTTGATATGTGGTTGGTTTATTTGTAGGTGTTGTTTTTTTGGATATAACGTCCCACCGACAGCTTTTCAGTCATTGTTTTTCAATGTCTACTTGAGTTAGTTATTGTGCTGCCACACTGCAGTATCATACCGTAGACATGTGACATGATACCATATCCAGTTACATTATCCTAACACCGGGTCAACCAGTCCTGAAACTACACTTATAAGCTGAGCGCCAAGCAAGGGATCTTTTTACGACTTTGGTATGTCGCGGCCGTGGAACGAACCCAAGACCTCCCGCTCCCGAGGCGGACGCTTTTACCACTCGGCAACCGTGATCTGTGCATATGTGGTTGGTCAAGGAGAGAGATCTGTTCATATACTTTGCTCATAGACTGGAAGATATGTATATATTGTGCGACATAGCGACGGAACAATTCACATATTGTGCGTCATAGACAGCAGATGCAAAAATGTTGTACGTCAGAGAGAGGCGGCTGTACATATGATTTGCGCCAATGAGAGGGAATTGAGCTTGTTTTACTGCTGAATTTTTAACATAGAAGAGCTGTAATATTTTGCGTCATAGAGAGGAAGTTGTGCATTTGTTGTGCGTCATATGGACGGAAATATGCATAAGTTGTGCGTCAAAAAGAGGGGGTTGAGCATATGTTGTATGCCAAGGAGAGGGAGATGTGCATATTCTGTGCTTGTCACCCGACAAACTTATTTACAGCTCCTAAATGTTTCAACAAATACGTTTTGTAGTATCATTTTTAAACCACAGATCATATAGCAGTTTAAACACAGGTTACTGATTTTCGTTTTTTCGTTTTGCTTTAATCTTACATTAAACAGCTATTTTACTATACTGCCCATTAACCTCTCAATTTAGCTTAATTAAATGGTCCTTATAGCAGGATTGTACTGTTTTTACAAATAGTAGTCCACTTATCTATAGCTTTAAAACTTCGACTGCTTGTTTATTGTTTAAGCATATATACTACAATATTTATTGTATATTTAAAATTACATTTTAGAAATAGAATATTTAGTAAGATTTACAGTTTGTTAGATTTTGTTTCGTTTATCAGTACGCGGATGTGTGTGTGTGTGTGTGTTATTTGAAAAATGTTAATTGTTGTTAATTTTTGTGTCCGATTTTCAGTTTTGAATGTGCAAAAAAAGTAAATATTCGTGAAAAGATTAATGAATCAACTTATTCTTTATAGAACAATTTTTCCTCGCATTTTTTTTCTTCACCATTTCGACTAGTAGAAGGACGAAGACCATTAACAATTTGTGTGACGTCCAGAAATTTCGAAAAGGAAAATTGGAAGTATACATTTTCAAGCTATACCCTCAAAATAGCTACATGTCCGTCGGCTTTGTTTGTTGACCCGATGTGATACTCTGTATCACAGACCTTTTTGTGTGATATAAACACTCCAAACAAGAGAACAATACTATTTGTAACATTTGGTCAATTTCTGTCATTTATGTTAGTTGCAGAATGGATACAAGAGTATTATCTGTAAGGTTTTTGTTACAGCAACTGCCCAATCTCAACATTTTCCGACAAGTTCCTATCCTCTTGTGTCTCCTAGCCTTAATAATAAGATTCCTCTATAGGATCACCATGTCGATACTTACTCTAATCCGAAACAAATTCGGCGGAACAACTATTTTAAAGGTAGAAATATTTTATTACTAACATCGCCAGATTATAACCTTATTATTATGAAATAAAATGTACAATACAGGGGCAAACTGAATTGAATTTAAACCTAAAATAATTGAAGAAAGATAACTACTTATCATTTATTAATTTAATTCTATATTCCAATCATCATAATTAAGTCGAATTGAATAAGTGTATATTTTATATTGTTCATTATTATATTCGGTGCATACGTCTGATTTCCACATTTTTGGGTCGTTTCCAGTTTTATCACAAAATATTGTTTACTAAGGCACTAGTACATTTAACATGATTACTATCTACAGACAGTGTATCATAATGGTGATCATGTGATTGTATACATCACGCTTTATTATTATTGACTTTACTGTAACAGTGATCATGTGATTTTATTTATCACGCCATATCATTATCACGACGTCTTGATTTTTTAAAGAAAAAGGCTTTTTGCTTTTGGTTATATAACACTGTTGCTTTTTTACATCTTAATGCAATAAAATGCCAAAATACTTTTTTCGTGTAATTTGTTAATGTAATTCAACACTTATTGTATAGCCATTTTATCTCCTGTATAAATTTCGTGCAGGAAAACCATCGAGCACTTGCTACCACCCACAACTTCCGGTATGTTAAGCAACTCTTGACACCATCACGAAACGTCCGGATAATGACATGTGAAGCAATAGAGACTCTGGGACGTCTAGCACGCATTAAGTATGCAAAAGTCATCTGTGTCTGATAATGTTGTTAATGCGCGTGTTTATTTATGAGCGTACATTGTATTACCATTAACGTGTTACCGTTACGTATTAATAAATACCATCTACATTCTATATAAATGCTTGCATATAAATCAGTTACCTTGATGACACTTTAACACAGAGGCCAGAAATCGTTTCTCTTCTCATTATATGTGCATGTATATAATCATCCATAATCCAAAATTATGTTTCTCTTGCAGGTCCTTCATTTCCACGAGAATGTATCAGAACGACCCTACTTTCCAGTACTCTCCGATGATCATCTGTATTTTCACCCTGGCCATTATCTGTGCCTACCAGGTATCTGTCTAAACCAACCACTAGTGATAATATGTGCATACCATGTACCTGTCTACACCTACTCCTTAGTGATCATCTGCATTTTAACCCTTACAATCGTCTGTTTCTACCTAAACCCACCACTCCCCCTGGGTATTCTTACCTGTTTTTTACCAACTCCCTCGTAGTCATCTGTATCTTCACCCTAGCCACCATCTGTGTCTACCAGGTATCTTTATAAACCAAGTCCCTTGTGATCATCTGTATCTTCACCTTGGTCATCATCTGTGCCTACCAGGCATCAGACTAAATTCCTAAAAAGTATCTGTCTAAACTCCTACCAACTACCCGGCTAACCCACTCCCTTGTAGTCATCTCTATCGTCACCCAGGCCATCATCTGTGCTTACCAGAATTTTTTAAACCCATCCCCTCGTAGGCATGTGTATCTTCACCTCTGCGTCTACAAGGTATCTGTCTAAATCCACACCCTTGTTGTCATCTGTATCTCTGCCCTGACAATTATCCGTCTCTACCAGGTATCTGTCTAAAGCCATACCCTTGTGGTCATTTGTATCTCCAGCTTGGCCATCAACTGTGTCTACCAGGTATATGTCTTAACCCACTCCCTCCTGATCATCTACAGCGTACGCTGGCCATTATCTGTGCCCACCAGGTATCTATCTTAATCAGCGTCATATGAATACGTCCTGGACGTTAAGTTGTGGAACTTATTTCCTTTCATAGGCTGTAGTAATCCATCTTTTTTTAGGGAGTATTTTAGGAGAAGTCCTTTTACGATTCAGAAGAAAATGGTAGGCAATATTTTCATGTACTTTGTTCAAATTGTACCTACATTTACTTGGTAATAAATATCTCTTTTCAGTTCGGCATTTTTATAGTGATCATCATTACCTCTACGGACAGTAATCAAGAAAATCCCTCCAGATGGTGGCGGTTCGATCATTGGTCGATTTGTGGACCTCAAGCTATTGTTTCAAGTTTTTGAAGGTTACTCACGTTAAATCATTAACTATTACTAATAAAGAAGAGGGATATTTTTTTTATTCATCATTTGAATCCTTACATGCCTTGATAAATCTGATGGTTAGAAAAAAATGAAGGGTTGAAGGAAATGCATTGATCATCTATCAATATATCACACTTAAAGATTTAAAGGTTTCGCTTATGAATGTCGCAGCGACGAGCTGATAATATGCAGTAAATACTGTACGCCAAAATTGTGAAGTATAATAAATAATAAATAAATAAATAATAATGTGTAAATTTCACGCGTTATTGTTATTGTTATTAATATACATTGTATTTTACCCCAACACCGCAAATATTTATGTTTAGATTAAAAACCTTTGAGTAAACACATTATACCACCTTATATCTCACAGTAGTGATTAAAACGACATACGGGTACTATTTGTATGGTAAAAAATTAAAATGATATTGCAAGGTGTACAATATATTTATTATGCATTCTCTTATTTTCAGTGTGCCTCGCGATATCGTTCGTGTGTTCGTCCTACTGACGTGTTCATGATCACTCAAATCCTGTCCAGCTACCGAGACAGCATGAGGAGGATGTATAAAGGAGAGGCCAAATTTCTGCCTTTCACCAGAAAGGACCGAAAACCACAAACCATCTAGTTAGTTCCCTTTTTGTAGTTTGTTCACTTATTCTAAATTAGATAAGAAATGCAACAATTTTGACTAGGCTCAACCGAATGGAACATTAAAATACAGTATTGTTTAAATAATGATTCCATTGCTAGAAAAACATTACCCATACCTAAGATGTGCTAGCGCAGACTTTTAAAAAGCAGTAAAATGAATAAAATGAAAAAGGGCGTTCCGTTTGATCTTCAAACACTTTACTTCTTTATTGATGTCGGTAAATGTATCTTATAATTGAAGCATTATAATGTACAAGAACGGTTTCAGGCCGAAGTTTGTTGCTGGGAAAAGTTAATATTAACGGTGGAAAAAATTTTCGAATTATAAAATTGCGAAAAAATATTTTATTCAAACCCTATTTTGTGGTTTGTAAAAGTTGTTTATTTTTGAATGGATTTTGATTTTTTT
>CM037783.1:51140893-51190893 GCA_021229015.1 Solen grandis | reverse complement strand
TGTGATCTGGGGCATCTGTGATCGGGGACATATTGTTTTGCCTTGTCTGTTTGTTTGGTGGTTTGTCAGCAACTTTAACATTGGCCATACATTAAAAACTTTGAAAGCATTGACTTTAAACTTCATATATGAATAGAATGCGACTAGAAGAAATGCAGTGACTAAGAACCCCAAACTCTACCTTGCCCATTTTTTAAAATTATCTCCCTTTTTAATTTTCAGTTTAATTTTTTCAGGAACATAACTTATAAACTATTCGAAGTATTGACTTGAAACTTAAAATATAAAAATGGTGAGATTGGAAAGTGCAATAACAAAAAAACGTAACTCTTTCTTGATTACTTTAATTGAATTTTCTCCCATCCATTATTTCAGTCCAGATAATAACTTTTTTACTCTATATTTGAAAACTATGCAAGGTGTTGACTTGAAACTTTATATATAAGTAGATGACAACCAGGAAAAGTGCAGTGACCAAGAACTATAATTCTTCCAAGTCCGTTGTTTGGATTATCTCCTTTTTTAATAATTTTTGTTGGGAGCAAAATTCATATACAAAATCAGGCAATAACTTGAAACTTGAAGCATAATATGAAAGCAATTTAGAGCTGTGCAGTTACTAAGAACCAAAACTCTGCCTGGTCCATTTTTTGTATTATCTCCCTTTATTTATTTTATATCAAATTTTGTCCAGAACATTACTCCTCAACTATTCAAGGTTTTGATTTGAAACTTGAAATATGAATAGACATTGAGTAGCAGACGATAATGATTACAAACCAGAACTCTATCTGGTTTTTCGAACACATCTTGTTCTTAATGGAAAATCACTTAAATCAGCGATCACGGTATGTCTCTACAATTTTGATACTAAGCCAGCTGTACACCTACGTTTGGCTATTGCAGGAAGATCTACCACAACGTGCAGTATTTCCTTTTCTTCTTCTATATTATACTGGGGCTACTCGGGAGCTTGTCAAAGATCATCAAAGGCGCTCTACTAGGCCTGCTGTTTCTACCCAGAGTAGACAGGTGTGGGCTCCCCTCCGGTTTCGAGAATTTGGATATAGGTCAGTTTATGGTGATGACTTTCATTTCCATTTCTTAATTCTTTTGTAAATACACCTTTCTAGTTTAAGAACTGACATTTTAAAGCCTGCTTTTCCCTTTCATGGCCTTGCCAACTGCTCTACGAACAGTATCTCAAGAAAAGCATTCCTTTTATTTAAATCAGTTCAGCCGTTGATTACCTATTATCCCAGAGTAGCTAAGTCAGTTTGAATACACCCGCAAAGGACTACTAACAGTGTCACACATATATGACTTAGTAAATATAAATAAATATAAATTTGTTGTTCAGAGTTTAATGACCCAACAGCGTTTCAGTGATTTGGAGACCATGTCTAGTATAGATAGACAGATATAGTGCTGCCAAACTGCAATATCACGTTGTAGACATGTGACATGTTACCCAATACCGAATCACATAATTATACCTTGCTTACTATCCTGGAACTACCATATATATATATATATATATATATATATATATATACTATATAGTGTGTGTGTGTGTGTGTGTGTGTGTGTGTGTGTGTCCAGCTACCAGGACTGTTTTTAACAACTTTGTAATGTCGCAGTACAAGGACAAACACACAGCCTTCAGATCGCAAGGCAGGCACTCCAACCAGTCGGTTAACTGGGACAGAATATATATTTCTGAATGTATGTCAGAAAGTTTCATTATTTTGCAGGGCACATCAATTACATCAGCTTCTTGCATGTGGAGGAATGCCATCGTCATCCTGTTCTGCTTGTGTTCTGTGAATTGCTGACTGAAATTAACCGGAAGTCGAATATCTGCATGAACAATTCATTACGCAACTACGGAAGTTCATATGACGACACCCCCCCTGTCCACTATATTCAAACAAGGAACCAAGTGGCAAGAAACCGATGGCAAAAAGCTTACACCCTGCTTCGTAACCCATCCATACAAAATGATGATATCGCGAGAGATTTTGACATGTTGACTGACAAAGATGACGGAATACCTGAAGGCCTGCACTCGGTTGCATAGATCGAAGTAACAAGTATCAAAAATCTTAATTTTCAAAATGTTTAAAATTTCACCCAGAAAGTAATGGGTCAATTTACCACAAACCAACCATAGTTATTTCCTACAAATACAAACTAAAATATATACATGTATATTTCAGTGATTGGCTGATTGACTGATTATTTGATTGACTGTAATTTAAGGTTGCCTTGACAGTACTCTTAATTAGATCATTATATGAGGAGAGACTCTCCGTAGGCTATGTACAATATTTCATCTGGCTAGAACTAACTGGAGGGCTTCCTCACATGACCGCCCCCTCCCCCCACCACACACACACCCCAATAGTATCCAGGTCTGGATTTGAACCCACAATGGTGAGGGACGCTGCCGCGGAGGTCCCCCATCATCTCGAGTTGTATATACTATACACATACTATCTAAGTCATTGATAAAACGGCTAGAATTTAAGAGCGACATTTCACATATTAGATGTCATGAAAGGCAATATCATGAAATGATTGATAAAAAAAGTCTCCAATATAAATCTTTAAATTATAATAACTTTACAATCTTTATATACAACAAACATTTTTTCACAAAATATCAATACACATGCATGATACATGTGCGTGACAGTTGTGTGTGTGATCTGAGACCATAAGTACAAACCCAATGTACATGTTTGACACTCAGCCTTTATTTATATCATAGATTTCATTAACCCTTTACCTCATGAATATTCATGTATAAAATGTATAAATTTATGACTTGATGAATATTAATTAAATGATCTTAAATTTACTTATAAGATTGTATGAGCAAACAGAAGAGCAAACAAAGGAGAACCCTGATCAGACAGCTCCTATAGGGGCAAATAGGTTAATAATCCTATAGCAGATGTCTGATCTTGGTCGGCTCTTTTTGCCAATGCATCAGAATGAGTCTATATAAAGTAAAGGGTTAAGTTAATGATTACAGTTATGAGAAAATATTAAAATCAGTTCGATATTTAAAGATGTACATGTGATAAAACTCAAGTTAAGGATTCTTCTGGGAAATGTATTTCATTTTCTTAACTTATAACTGCTAAGCTCTTACATAGTTCAACATAGTGCATCTGAAGTCAAAAAAATAATACCAATATTAACATACAGAAATGTTGAATTAGTACATTCATGACATCATGCAGTCTTTATCTATGGATGATCTTCACACCTTAACTCCTTCATTTCTATTAGTAAATCACATTCTTTGCAAAATTACATCTCTCTTATAATGTAGCAAGTTCATTAAAATATGGATGATCAAGTACTGTGCAAAACAACAAATGTGCTGGAGTTTACCGTCGCTGCCGACAGTATACCAATGCAATTTTGAAGCATGAATTTATATTTGTTCAATCATGGCATTAAATTTACTGTAGGCCATGATATATTACCTAATATTTTGAAGAACACCAGAATATGTTTTACAACAGAAAGTAGTAAATGTCATAGCGAAAGAAGGTAAAAAAAACTGTAATTTATTTTGTACACCTCCCAATTCTTGTCAAACTTCAATTCACATTTTTTTTTATTAAATATGCATGCATTCCAAATGTATAATACTTACAGAGAAGCCGTATCCAATGTAAGGTATCATGCTGATGCGGAGTGTGTCTACAGTATCTATACAAATCGACTTATTTACTCTGTCAATATAATACATGATATATTTTATATACGTGTGTACGATATGTTGACAGTAGAAATAATAAACATTATGTTTAGAACAAATCTAAGCCTGATACAGAAATACCGATTAGAACTATGTAAAGATAAAATGTAAGTATCAGGAAAAAGTAAATTCCAATCGCAAAATAACACAGATACCAAAATACCATATCGGGCGATTTCCTTTAAATGTAAATGTAATTTAAATGCAAGTAAATATATACAAAGGCCGGTTTACATAGTTCTGAATTAAAACTACCCTTTAGGCACTTTAGCTAACCTTCTCACGGAATTTTCTTCTTGCTAGCACACTTTAGCTATTAAAATTCAAAAAGGGTTATTCCTTTATTTTTTCTTTTCTTATTTTTTGTTTTCTTCTTTTCTCTTGGCGATGACTGGGGTATTGTTTCAGCTATTTTAAAAAAGTCTATTACAGTAACGAAGCATACAACACATCTCCGTTATCTGCTCGGCAATCAGTCTGTCTCACCGTAAAGTGCTGATGTTGGTGCAAATTTGTGCACGCCTAGGAAGTACCTCATTGTTCTTTGTAAACAGTATCTATACTGGTACTATGGTAATGTATAAACTAATAAACGAAGCACCAAAGTCTATTACAGGACAAAGACAGAGAAAATAAGTTTTTCAATGGAACCGAACACAAAATCTTTCACATTATGTATTTAATTAATAATGGAGTCCAATGCCCGTTCAGCTCCCTTAGATAATGTGTCGTAGTTGAACTTTAAATATTTCTTATCATATGTAAAACCTAGATACCTGTATCGATCCACTTTTTAAGGGTACCATCACAAACGTGAAAAACGTGATCACTAATGCTTTTTCTACCCTCACCAGCGTGAACACCACTTGCAACTTTTTCAACATAATCTGAAGCACAATATCATCTGCATACAAGAGCATCGAAATTGAAATATCACACATTTTAATTCCCAAGTCAAGATCACAGTGTATTGCTGTAGATGTTGTAATTATATTGTAATGTATTATAAAAAAATGTGTATTGTAACGCTTGCAATGTATAATATCATATTGTGTGTAATATATCACAATGTTCTATTATTTTTTTGTTTTTCAATACATGTATATAAAAATAATGTACTATATATCATTTTAATAACAGTCATAAAGTAAGTAGAGCCTACAAAATAGAATATATGATCCGAGTAACTAGATAATGTATATTTAAGTTTGATATACTGATGAAGATAATCATTATTTAACATTACTGGATGTATTTGCTTTTTTAATCCTGAATGAAACTACGACACAATAAAAGAACCTAAAAGTAGCAGTGATTCGATTCGTTATTGGCAAAACCCATAGAGTTACATAATACTAATCCCTCTCGATGGTACCTGGGCTGGACCAAAGGTACCCTGTATGTTGCTGCCCATGAAAAGAATGACCTTATATATAATAAGAAAGTGTGTTACTTCTTCCATTGAGGGCGCCGTGGTCCAGTGGTAACGTATCCGATTACGGATCCGAAGGCTGTGGGTTCGAATCCCGTTGGAGGCAAGAATTCTTCATGACCATCCCGGGCGCAAAGTACTGGTCCAATCCAGGAAACGTCGAAAGGGATTAGTATAAGATGTAAGAACTTGTTTCCCAATCGACGTAAAATAAATAAGTTTAAACTTCTATTGAAAACGTACATCATATCGTTTAAAATGCCGTAACTCCTTTAAACATTGGTAGATTTTCAGAAATTATGTCTTAATTTGCATGGGATGGATAAATACAGACAATCAGGTACAAACATTTACCCCCTTGCCAAAGGTATCGCACTACAACAGTTTGCGAAGTCGAAAATATATTTGGTCGGAAGAGATCTGACCGACGGAATCTCGCCTATCTCTCCCGTTCAAAACTAAAGAAAAACTAAATCCACAATATAAGTGTTGTATTGTATGGACATATACTGATAAAACTAAAAGAAACAAATAATCCTAAAAAGAATACTTTTTATTAGGTTTTGCCTCTGCGGGGCTCTGTTGATTTGTTATTTGTTGTTTTTTTTTTTGTTTTTTGTTTGTTTCATAGATTTTCGCTTCTGCAGGGCGAAAACCTATTGTTCTTCTTCTGTTGATTTTTTTTTTAGGTTTTCGCCTCTGCAGGGCGAATACCTATTGTTCTTCTTCTGTTGATTTGTTAGGTTTTAGCCTCTGCAGGCGAAAACTATTGTTCTTCTTCTGTTGATTTGTTGTTGTTTTTTTGTTGTTGTTGTTGTTTTTTTGTTTTGTTTTTTGGGGGTTTTTTTATTATTATTTATCCAATTCCACCCATTTTTGTAGCCAGTCTAGCGGCCAGATAAGAAAAGCTACAGCTATGAAATTTTGGGCATGGAGTCATATACATGTATATCTGAACGTGTGCCTAAATGGTCAAATTTTTCACTTTTTTTTCTGAGATAGCCACTAGGGGGCGCAATGCTAATAACTCAAAATTTGAAACCTGATTTAGATGCGGTTTTTTACATAATGTTCCTTGTTGACAGCCCAATCAAATATGATGGAAATCTCATCATCGGGTGCTGGTGAAAAATTGTTCTAGGAGAGGTTGAATGTTCGAACCTTGTAAAACAGTGGACAAATGAGGATAGTTGTACGAAAAAACCCTCCACTTTTGTTAGAGATCAGATAGAAGAATTCTGTTTGCGCATAGTTTTCGACTTTAAAATTTAAAAAAAAAAGTTCATTCTTCATCAAATTTTCACACGATATGTATTGTTATGTTTGAAAGGGCCTCACAATTAAAAGGTTTAAAAAAAAATGAAAAAGTCAAGGTCATATTACGATTATTGTGTTTTTATTCGGCCACAAATAGCTTCAAAACTAAAAATATTTCATTGAGAGTATATGAACGAAAGTTTTAGTTCTTAAAGAGCCCTTTCCAGTGATGTTTAGTTTTTGAAGATCGGACTTGATTTGGTCATTATACGACAGTCCAAAGTTTGATCCTTTTTTTTTTTTTTTTTTTGAATAATTGTAAATCAGGTTTTATGCTTCAAATTCTGATACATAAGAATAAAAAGTTTGACTTGTGCGACTAGTATACTTGATTGAACTATTAGCTGCTTTGCTAGGTACCAGTAAAATTTCAATCAATTTTCTTTCTCATTTTGCCGCTAGGGGGCGCTTTTCTTGAAATCATTCTTTTGCTTATAACTCAAAAAGTTGAAGTCCGATTCGAATGCGTTTTTTTTTTTAGCTCACCTGAGCACTTTGTGCTCAAGTGAGTTTTTGTGATCGCCCTTCGTTCGGCGTCCGTCGTCCGACGTCAACAATCTGCTTTAATCAACATTTCCTCTGAAACCACTGGACAGAATTTGATTAAACTTGGCAGGGATGATCCTTGGGTCAACCTTCACAAAAGATGCTAAAATAAACTTGATCCATGTAGAACTCTGGTTGCCATGGCAACAGAAAGAAAAAATACGAAAACTTTAAAAATCATCTTCTTCAAAACTACTGGCCAGATTTTCACAAATGATGTTAAAATAAACTTGATCCATTCAGAACTCTTGTCATCTGACGTCATGTGACGTCACAACATACAACTTAGTTCTTATTATTTGGGCAATGATTTCGGTATGATGTCGGTTGTTCAGAATGATAAAAATTTCATAGATAAGAGAGTAATGTATGTGCTTTAATGTATTAACATTTTCAGCATCCTATGACGTCACGTGACGTCAGAGCTAAAAATAGTGAAAAATATTGTACGCGCTCTATAGCCGCCATTTATGGTCTGAATTTCCTCAAATTTTCACAGATGCTACATCTCTAGACTTAGCTGTGCATATCCATTCAGCTGACCAAAATTCCGAAAGATCGAGGTTCTGTGGTTGAAGCAAGCTTCAAACATAAGACCTAAATTTTCATTATAGGATTATAGAGCTTTCAGATGAGACAAAAAACTGAAACTTACACAGTTTGCAGTTCTGCAGATTTTCTTTAGATATTTTGAGTCCTGACGTCATAAGACGTCATGTGATGTCACAGCATATTACTAATTTCTCTTTATTTGGGCAGTGATTTCGACATGATATCGGTTGTTCAGAATGATGAACAATTAACAACTTTGACAGAAATGTATAAGTTTTTAAGCAATAGCATTTTCAGCATCCTATGACGTCACGTGACGTCAGCGCTAAAAATAGGAAACATTTTTGTTTGCGCTCTTCAGCCGCTATTTATTGTTGGATTTTCTTTAAATTTTCACAGAATGTACATCTCAAGCCTTAGCTATGTACAAAGTTTTCAGTTCTGCAGATTTGCTTTAAATATTTTGAGTCCTGACGTCATATGGCGTCTTGTGACGTCACAGCATATTACTTAATTCTCATATTTGGGCACTGATTTCGACATGTTGTCAGATTTTCAGAATGATGAAAAAATTACGCTTTGACAGAATGGTATGAAGTTTTGAACAACGGTATTTTCAGTATTTTAAGACGTCACATAACGTTAGTACTAAAAATAATAAAGTATTTGAATGCGCTCTACTGCAGCAATTTATCGTTTGGTTTTCCTCAAAATTTCACAGAAGGTAAATTTCAAGACTCTCAAGAGCAAAAAGTCCATTTGTTTGTTCAAACAAACAATATCTAGTTGTTTTTTGTTGTTTTTTTTGTTTGTTTGTTGTTGTTTTTTCATTTTGAATTTTAACACAATAATAATTTTCAAATATCTGCAAACTATTGGCCAGTTTTAAAATTAGTTTGTCATAAATTTTCCAATTAATTAAAAAAAAAAGGGTTACATTTAGAAAAAAAGTACACTATTCTGCCCTGCCATGAATAGAAGTACTATCTTTTATTTGTATTTTTCTTCTCAGGTGAGCGATTTAGGGCCATCATGGCCCTCTTGTTTTACATTCTGTTCCCTGTGGATAGCCTAATAACATATGATAGGATTCGAGGGTCTGTGTGGCTAAGCTTTTGAGCTACGGAAGGTTGAATGTTCGAACATCGCAAAAAAACTGTGCAAATATGGGTAGGTCTACGAAAATCCTATCCATTTTTGTTAGAGATCAGATAGAAATATTCCGTCTCCTGCATACCATTTGAAAGACATATGCACACAAAATATTTGGGGTGGCGAATTTAAGAAATGCGTGGTTTGTCCACTAGAAACGGTCTCACTTCACTTAAATTTAGGAAAAATTAAAATTCCAAAAACATGTTTTTTGTCGCTCCTGACTTAATTTTTTGTTTATTCCTCATGAAATTTTCACACGTAATGTTTTGTTAAGTTTGAAAGGGCCTCACAATTAAAAAGTTAAAAAACATTGAAAAGGTCGAGGTCATATTACGATAATTGTGTTTTTATTCGGCCCCAAAGTGCTCCAAATCTAAAAATATTTCATTGAGAGTATATGAACAAAAGTTTTAGTTCTAAATAGTTCTTTCGTATAATGTTTAGTTTTTGAAGATCGGACTTGATTTGTTTATTTTACGTCAGTCCAAAGTTTGATCCCTTTTTTTTGGAATTGTTAATCAGTTTTTATGCTTGAAATTGTGATATATAAGAAAAAGAATGTTCGACTAGTGCGACTTATATACTTGTTTGAACTATTTGCTGTTTTTGCAATTTTGTTTCTCATTTTGCCGCTTAAAATCACTCTTTTGCTTATAACTCAAAACATTTAAGTCTGATTGAAATGCGGTTTTCATCATTTTGTTCCTTGTTGACAGCACCACAGAATGTGATGGATTTCAAAGTATAGGGTATTGGAAAATATTTTCGCTAGAAGAGTTTGAATGTTCTACCATTGCAAAAAATAACTGTGCAAATGAGAGTAGGTCTTCAAAAAACCTTTTCGTTCTGTTTCATATTGAAAATTGTGGCTGAGTTGAAATAAAGTGTTCAAGTTGATTAGGTTAAAAGCGAAAACCGAGATACCGCTTGCGGTTCTAGTTTTATTTTTATTATTTTTCCAATTCCACCCATTTTTGTAGCAAGTCTTGCGGTCAGATGAGAAAAGCTACAGCTATGAAATTTTGGGCATGGAGTCATCTTTATTTGAACTTGTGCCTAAATGGTCAAATTTTTCACTTTTATTTCTGATTTAGCCACTAGGGGGCGCAATGCATATAATTACTGTTTTGCTAATAACTCAAAATTTGAAACCTGATTTAGATGCGGGCTTTTACATAATGTTCCTTGTTGACAGCCCAATCAAATATGATGGAAATCTCATCATCGGGTGCTGGGGAAAAATTGTTCTAGGAGAGGTTGAATGTTCGAACCTTGTAAAACAGTGGACAAATGAGGACAGTTGTACGAAAAAACCCTCCACTTTTGTTAGAGATCAGATAGAAGAATTCTGTTTCCTGCATACGATTTGCAAGACATATACGCACAAAATATATGGGGTGGCGAATTTAGGAAATGCATGGTTTGTCCTCTAGAAACGGTCAAACTTCACTAAATTTTAGGAAAAATTAAAATTTCAAAAACATTTTTTTGTCGCTCCTGACTTTATTTTCTGTTCATTCTTCATCAAATTTTCACACGATATGTATTGTTATGTTTGAAAGGGCATCACAATTAAAAGGTTTAAAAAAAATGAAAAAGTCATGGTCATATTACGATTATTGTGTTTTTATTCGGCCACAAATAGCTTCAAAACTAAAACTATTTCATTGAGAGTATATGAACGAAAGTTTTAGTTCTTAAAGAGCCCTTTCCAGTGATGTTTAGTTTTTGAAGATCGGACTTGATTTGGTCATTATACGACAGTCCAAAGTTTGATCATTTTTGGAATAATTATAAATCAGGTTTTATGCTTCAAATTCTGATATATGAGAATAGAAAGTTTGACTTGTGCGACTAGTATACTTGATTGAACTATTTGCTGCATTGCTAGGTACATAATGGTAGAATTTCAATCAATTTGTTTTTGAATTCGCGAACACATTTTTTAGGGCTATTCCCCAAGCAAGGTTGTTTTTTTTTTACCTGATTGTATTTATTCATCCCTTCCACGCAAATTAACACCAATTTTATGAAAATCCACCAATTTTCAAAATGAGTTACGGCAACTAAAACGACATGATGTACGATTTCGATGAAAGAAGGTACCTACCTTATGTAAGGTCATTGATAGTCTTAATGCTGCAGTTTTTCGGTCAAAACAACGTACCGTATACCTTTAGGCTTGACTAGAACTTTGCGCCTGGAATGTCAAGAAAAATTCTTGGCCCAAATTTGTTTGAATCTACAACCTTCGGATCAACAGTCGATGTGTTACCACTCATTTGTTGTTTGTTCGTCTTCATTTAAATGTCTAACTCTTGATGTGGATGCCTGGATAGCGTATTGGTAACGCGTTTCGCTTCTCATTAGTGCGTCCCAGGTTCGATTTCTGGTCACGCTTGTGAGAGGGTGCGTTGGCCGTCCGTCCAGACACATGGGGTTTTTTCCGGGTTTTCCGCTTTCCTCCCACAATAATGACCACATACGCCGCCATTAGAGCCATCGAGAGTGATTAATAAAAGTTGTGCGAATTTGTTTCGTAATCGATGTATGATAAATAATGTTTAAACTTTTTACTCTTGGTTAAGTCCTTTGTGGGGATTAACCAGGCATTTGATATCAATATCAATAAAACTAAGCAAGATTCTCCATGCTTTAATGTTATCATTCATATAGTTTATATAGCCTAAGTCTGGGTGTAAAACTTAATGAAAATCCCCGCATATAATGTATGAATCATTTTTCATAAAGGAATTATTCGTATTAAGAAACCCATAGAACCCAGGATAAACAGAGTTGAGTGTATATACATTAGTTAAACTAAAGTCCCTGTTGTCAAGACCAAGGTTTGATCTAATACAACTTCCATATTCAGCTGCGTATGTTTTATCTATATATTTTTTCTTTCAAAAGAAATTGCAACGCTAAAAGCAATTGATTATCCATAGTTAAAAAAGCAATGGCCTGGCTCAAATGTCTTCTACCATACTTAGTGATCAATTATACTTAAATACTAAATGTTTAGTTATACTTAAATACTTAGTGCTTAGTTATATTTAAATACTTAGTGCTAAGGTATACTTAAATACTGAGTCCGTACAGGCTTCAATATCCCTATCATTCATCATATTTTGCATTCAAACAAAACAATACTTCAAAATGAGTTATATATATTAATGACTGAATAACTGGCCACGCGTAGGGCGATATTTGGTTAAAAAGAAGATATTTGCTCCCTAAATTATAAGCCCACTTGACATCAGCTTTTCCATCTCATTTACATAACATATAAACTTTAAAGTAAACCGTTTTAATTCTTATACATGCAGTTTGAAAAAGAATCGTCTGTCAAAGATGATCTTACATTCACAAGCAATTATGCAAGAAAGAGTTTTAGGACACTATCAAGACAAACGAAATATCTCTCATTTGTTTAAATGAAATCAACAAAATTAATACATGTATTTTAATTTTAATGTTGTCTATAACAGTTTTTAATCGAATTATTCATAAATACTTTTTACCTTTTGTTCAAAATTTATGGTGTTTATAACATTGTACCAATTTATATTTACAGTGTTAATACGATATCATTTATATTTGCGATGTCGATGCGATGTTATTAATAATTGCAGTGTCTTAACGATGGTATGTATATTAACGGTGTGTCGGTACGATAATGTATATATTTGTGGGGTTGATACGATATATTTTGTACTTTTAGTTTTGGTGGTCTTGCTTTACGTGCTGTTGTTAGGATTATTGTACTACCCCCTATTCGCTTGTCTCTTTACAAAGAAGGTTCTCCTAGGTTTGTGCCTCGACCTCGTCAAATCGAGTATGTAGTATGCAATTTAAACCCTTCATCTCCAAGCCGTTTACAGGGACCTCATATATTGCATATTGCCGGGAGGGGGGGTGTAGGTTTTAGAGGCGATGTCTTTTTCCCATGTAAGAGCGGGTCTAGGGCATTCCTCTGAGATTTTGATTGAAAGGCTAATTTAAAATGTTTCAATAGTGATTTTTAAAAACACTAAATAATTTCTCTGGCCTAATAGCATTACCACGAATAAGACATTTTCGTTTGTTAAATAGTATCAAATCTATAAACAGATTAAACACACCGAGGTGTCTAAAGGTGGTCCCTTAACAATGTTAAACCACAAGTATCCACTGTCAATTTCATAGGTAGTACATGTTTTGCACATATCTATAAAAAGATATATAATGAGTAATATTTTGCACGTTTCGGCGATCTTTACGGAGATATAATGTTTATGTTAAATTTCTCCTCAAAACTGGTTATGTCTAGATATTTATGTTTGCTTCAAGAAAATATTTCGTTAGCTTGATAAATACGCTAAGATAACATCTGTGTATATGTTTAACTGAAATCGTTGTAGCATGAACATCTATACATGATATAGATGCACATCAGGTGATTCGATGTAAATACCCTGAGTTGAAAGTGAATTGTATAAACCGTGATCAAATTTATTATTTGCGTAGGCATATATACAACGGGTTCTATTTTGGTTACATATGTCATCACCTTTGAATACCTCGTCATTATTGTTGTGTCTTAAAGAAAACATGCCAAGAATGACGTTTTAATCTGATATGGCTTAACATGGATAAACTTGACAATAAATGTGCGTGTCCAAATAGCAAATGTTTAGAAACGCTAAAACTAAAATGTATAAGATTTATAGCTAGACAGATAATCTACTCGGAATTTAGTCTCTTGACACTTTCCTTGTCATAAATGTCCTACGCGACATAGCAACAATCTACGCGACAGAGTGCCGAATTGCTGTGGCGCATTTTCGCTTGTTGTTGAGTGAATCAAATTCCTTATGCAAGATTTAAGAAAGACATGCCCGGTCAGGAAACCATACATTAACGCATAAACATAATTTGGCGAGTATCAGATAACTCGTTTGCATTTATTCGCCGGATATTCAAAGTAAAGGTAGTCGGCAATACAAAATGGTACATGGGACAATGTTAAATAATATATTGCGTCATGTTTGAAAAACAAACATCGATATAAAAATAAAAAAAGAATATAGAAAAAAAGAGATAAAATGGGCTGTACTTCCGTCCTTCTGTGCTTGCGGAGTTGACGTTAATGAAATATGACCTTCAATTATATTAAGCATATTTAATTTATTGTTAAGTGTAAGTATATATATGAAACTCTGACAATCAAATGTCATCAATTCCCTAGAGGATCAATGGGCCGACAATGATTGCCTCAAACGTCATGGACATTCATGGAACTTTTTATATAATATCCGGTCCTTTTCTTCATATTTCATCATGATCCTAATCTCCTAATAGTACGTTCAGAATGAAAATTATCGCCGCCTTCGCCGGTAAAAATATTCAAAATAAAGGCTGTCGACGACATAAGTTGGGAACATGGGGCTATGTAAAAGTAATGTAGACTCAATGCTTGCAATTGAAACAATAGCATCTTTGTTCTAGGGCACGTTACAAATTAGGGATACTGCATATATGTAGTATGATTCATGGTTTAATTTCATTCGCCTACTATATGCTCTCCTTTCGGGGAGCATAAAAATCCGAATCTAGATTTTTATTTGATTGTAATAAAACAAACAAAAAATGTAACATCTGCATGTGTTGTACGCACAAGATTGACCTGTAAACTTTTTTTATATATCTTATATATCTTTATTTGACATGTCATCTTTATATAGAATCCCTCGGATATATATAGTGTGTGTGTCATTATCAGATACCAGGACTGTTTAACAACTTTGTTACGTCGCAGTACAAGGACAAAAACACAACCTCCAGCCCCCAAGGCGGGGATTCCAACCAGTCGATCAACTGGGACAGTATATATTTCTGAATGTATGTCAGAAAGTTTTATTACTTTTTAGGGCACATCAATTTCATCAGCTTCTTGCATATGGAGGAATGCAATCGTCATCCTATTCTGCTTGTGTTCTGTGAATTGCTGACTGAAACTAACCGGAAGTCGAATATCAGGTTAAACAATTTATTACGCAACTACGGAAGTTCATCTGACGACACGCTCCCTGTCCACTACATTCAAACCAGAAACCAAGTGGCAATAAACCAATGGCAAAAAGCTTACACCTTGATACGTAACCCATTCATTCAAAATGATGATATCGCGAGAGATTTTGACATATTGACTGACAAAAATGACGAAATAACTGAAGGCCTGCACTCGGTTGCATAGGTCAAAGTAACAAGTATCAAAAGTCTTAATTAAAAGTATTAAATATTTCACCCAGAAAGTATAGGTAAATTTACCACAAACCAACCCTTTCAGACACGTAGGTTTTCTCCGGGTTTTCCGCTTTCCTCCAACAATAATGACCACATACGCCGCCATTAGAGCCATCGAGAGTGATTAATAACAGTTGTGAGAACTTGTTTCGTAACCGATGTAAAATAAATAATGTTTATGTCTTCTGTGAGGACCAACTAAGCATTTGGTATCAATAAAACTAAGCAATATCTTCCATGTTTTAATGCTATGAGTCTTAAACTAAATAAAAATCCCCGCATATAATGTATGAATCATTTTTCATAAAGGAATTATTCATATGAAAAGTCCCAAACAAACCAGGATTACCAGAGCTAAGTGTATATACATTACTTAAACTGTCCTGTTGTGAAGATCAAGGTTTAATCTAATACAACTATCATCTGAATATGTCTTTTTCTTTTCTTTTTTTTTTTCTCAAAAGAAATTGCAACGCCAAAAACAATCGATTGTCCATGGTTGAAAAAGCATGTCCTCCCCATTAATATATATGTCTTTATCTGCTAGTCGCCAGTTAATGAAGCACATTAGACCTTTTTCTCGTTAAAAAGTTTTAAATTATTTTTTCTTCTCACCATCTATCAAGTATCATTACCATTAGCAGTCAATATGTTTGTTTAAGTCTGAACTTTTAAACATGTAACGTATTTGTACTAATAAAAGCGGGCGATATCACACAATATATCGGCGATGATGGCTACGGAATTACCCGAAAAGATCCGAATGAGTTTCTCCCAATGCTACATACATCTGAGTTACCCCATGTGAAATGATGCATGACAGGCGGAAAACGCCTCTTCATTAGATGCCCGACGAGGCGTTTAAGAGTATTGCATTGAAGTGAAGTTAAAAGCAAAACAAATTTTATGTTCGACATGTAAAGACAAATCAGTCGTTTGAGTGCATACTACCAACATTCATGAGATAAACTCGGATACAACCCTACAGTTGGCTAGTGAACGTTTTGAGGAAAAGGTACAGTCCAGACCACACCATGAACGAAACGAATATTTCAGTACCGTGAGTACTTTCTCTTATTGTTCTTTATTATTATCATGCTTGCCATTAAAGTAGGTGATTCAATGTTGTCATTGAAAGCTAGATATCATGCAAGATATGTTAACCTTTTACCCCATATTAACTCGTTTTGACGCAAGACCAGGAGTCATCTTATCAGGGCCTCCTCTGTTGTCATGGATACAATTGTGAGGCTAGTCTGCATGGCAAAAGAAAAATCTATTCATGTACAACTCAACGTGTAGTAAATTAACGTGCATCAATAATAACTTAGGCACCAATCTACGCTAACCTTTGAATGAGTTGTGCATGCGCATGCTTTCTAGGAAGTTTATACTTAGCAGACGAAACATTTTAGGTCAACATAACGGTGTGGCCATGCTCTAATGTTACAAAGTTATGCTAAATACTTCGTTCTAAGTTATATTAAGATACTTAGTGCTAAGTTATACTTAAATATTTAGTGCTAAGCCATTTTCAATTCTTGGTCCTAAGTAATACAAGGCAGGTCAAGTCAAAAACATTTTATTTCTCTCAAATTCATGTACAACATGAAAATATGGAGATAATACTGATGAGAGGCTCATTTTAGATGATAATAAATCAAATGTGGAATATCATATAAGTCTATTTGTGTCTTCATCCATTTTTATTTGAATTTTTCATGTCATGACACTTCAAGTGTTATTTAAAAATATATAGCTTTACGTTTTTGAATTACCGTTGCCTTTAGCCATTTATGATTTATGTTATTTTGAGGGTTTTCCCAAATGTTCTTACCACACTTCCTTAAACTTGATTAATAGCAAAAAACAAGGGTATTTTCCTTTTATGACATTTTCTGGTAATACTGTTGTTGTTGTTGTATTGGGGTTTACCGTCGCTGCGATAGTATTTCAATCAGATAGCGACATCCACCTAATTACAGGTGGAGGAAGACCCCGAGTACACAGAGGTACCCGGGTAGAACCACAGACCAACCGCAAGCCAGCCGGAAGGCTTCCTCACATGAAAAATCCGAAGTTCCTACCGGGATTCGAACCCACAGCGGTGAGGGGCTGAGAGATTTGTAGTCCACGACTGTTACCGCTCAGCCACGGAGGCCCCGGTAATATTGTAACATTGTGATAAATTATATTATGTAATATAAAAGTCAGTTTATCGTTATCATTATCGTTATCAAAAGAACATATCCTTGACCAATAAGAAATTAATCGTTCCCCATTGTTTACAGATATTTGCAAAACTCCTGTCTCACCATAGATCATAAAGTTTAAGGATTTCAACTGTACTTTTTCAATAATTTCCAAATTACCATATCCCAGAGTTCACACCTATATAAAATATTGATTTAATTGTTTTGTTGAAAAATATATTTGCATATCAACAGGCAGTTTAAGCCTATTTGCGTTTCTTGAGAGACTAAAGATAGCTCGGTTTGCTTATTGAACGATATGAGATTTATTTCTACTGAATGAACCTGGCCGACTGAAAATAACTCCAAAATATTTGTATTCTAGAATACTGTCGTTTTAGTAGAATTGATGATAGTGGAACCTTCCTTTAGAAAACACTACTACTTTTGATTTATTTACATTTATAGCTAATTACCATTTCTGGTAATATTCATAATAAGCTTTTAACGAGTTCTGTAGATCAAAATAACTGTAACGTCTGCATAGAGGAGAAAAAAAGATTTAAATACCGGGTTACATGAAACAGTTTGTAAATAAGATATACAAAGTATTTGCAGTTGTTGTTGTTATTTTATTACGACTAATATCATTTTTAAATCTATTAACGAAAACGTTGTCAACGTGTACCTGTTGTATTATAACAGAATAAACGAGAAGACAGCTACATGTACGGACTCGCTGAGTGAATCCCTCTTCCTTAATCTCATCACAGGTTACGGCATATCTGTAAGTACTCATACAGGGACACCTGAACAACCTTATATGACCAACGGTATCGACTGATACTTAGTTCTTCGTTTTCTTTTCTTTCTTGAACAAACAGATCCTCATTTGTAATTCCTCCTCATCATTTCTTACTTTTCTGATGAATGACGATGATGATGTTGATGATGATGATAATGATGATGATGATAAGTTTGCTGCTGTTACTAGTGATATACGACTGTGAAAACCAGTGTTACGTTTTCAAGTTCCCTCACCTTCCCCATTTCTTAGGTTCCTCAACGTTTTCAAATGACCTAACTCCATTTTGACGTCGGGAAAAGTCACCCCCACCGCCGAAACTTGAAAACGTTTTCAAATTTCCCCCGAGCATTTGAAAACGTTTTTTTTATATTCCCAGGTAGGGCCTAATGAAAACGTTTAAAATCCCCCCCCCCCCTCAATTTTTAAATGCCCTTCCCGGGAATATAAAATCGTTTTCAAATCCCCCCAAGGTAACATGAATTTAAGATTCGGAAGGGGGGGGGTCTTGAAATGGGGGTTGTTTGAAAATGTTACGACTAGTGATTTCAAGTTGCCCCCTAATCAAACTACCCCCGGGAACATAAAAATCTTTTACAAATTCCCCCATCCGGGATTTTGAAAACTACCCAGTATCTACCTGTTACCCCGGGTGAATTTGAAACGCTTTCAGTTTAGTAAAATCAAATACTAATAGATACATCAATATCCTAACGAAACATTTAAGTATAAGTTATAAAAGAAAATATAAACTTTCCCAACGAAGAAACATAAAAAAAAGAGTCGATGATCATTTGAAAACAATTTTAAGTTCCGAGGTAGAGAAGCTTCACCAGTCTTATCTTAACCTCATATGATTTAATGTAGGAACATTATATATCAATAGAAATATAAATAATACGTATAATATTTATTTATATTTTAAGTTTCATGTTTTCCCGAATTAAAAAGAGGAAGTCATTTGAAAACATTTTTAAGTTCCTAAAGCGGGGAATTAAATCGTGGGACGGCATTTGAAAACGTTTTTGTTCCCGGGAATGGGAATTTGAAAACATTTTTAAGTTACCGGGGTAAACTTGAAATTGGGGGAAATTTTAACGAGCGGGGGGAGGGACTTGAAATGGGGGAGGAGTAGAGGTTTCAATGTGTTGCTCAGTGACCAAACCATACCCACCCGCAATATGATACATATCTTATTACCATCTGCATTGTGTTTACAGATATTATATATCGTGCTGTTTTCGTTCCTCGAAAGACGAAATGATAGAGAAAAATGCAAATGTTCTGGGAACAGACCTGGTGTCATTTTGTAAGTGTTTTTTTTTGGGGGGGGGGGGTCACCCTCTGTCCGTGGTCATAATTTTAAAACTTAAACATCTTCTCCTCTGCAACTGACAGTCAGAATTCAATTTTATTTGGCACAAAAAGTTTCCTAATTGCTAAAATAAGGTTGATCCCTTGAAATATGAGGCCCCTAGAGTTTGGCTAGTATCCTTATAGATCTATACTCCATATAGATAATGTCAAAATCTTCTTTTATGAAGCAAAATTTCTTTGCCATAAATAATGTCACCATTATTGCTAAAATGAAGTTTATCCCTTTAAAAAATGATGTCCTAATGGGATGGGCTAGTTTACACAATTTCCATATTCTTCTTCTATGAAGTCAATGGTCAGACCTTAATTTCTTTTGGTCCTGTACCATAATTGTTAAAACAAAAAAAATGCCTAAAAATATGGTCCCTAGTGTGTCGGCTAATTTCCTATAGAACGTTTCAATATTCTTCTTCTACGAAGCCATATTCAGACTAATTTCATTGAGCACAAATGATCACTTCATAGTCCTATAGCATAATTGCTAAAATAAAATTGATCCACTTAGAAGTCGGCTAGTTTCCTTTTATACTCTACTCTATAAGGAAAATGTAAGAATTCTACTTTTATGAAAAGAATGGTTAGAATTCAATTCTATTTGATACATATCATCACAAAATTGATGTCTTTCAAAAATAAAGTTGATCCCTTGAAAAATGAGGCATATATGTTGTACGTTATTTTCATTTGTTACAAATGGTAACCTCATAGCCCTTTATCATTATTGCTAAATGAAAGTTGATCCCTTGAAAAGATGACGACTAGTTTCTTTATATACTCTATATAGAATATGTCAAAAACAAATATATAAAGCCACTGGACAGAAATCAATTTGATTTGGCACAAATAATCACCTCATGGCTGTTATTCATAATTGCTAGGATAAATTTGATGCCTTGCCGGATAAATAAGGCCCCAAAGGGATCGGTAAATTTCCTTATGTACTCTATATAGTAATTGTTAAAACTCTTCTTTTCTGAAGCTAATGGTTAGAATTCAATTTCGTTTGGCACAAACGATCATACCATAGATGTCTACCATACTTCCTAAAATAAAGTTAATCCCTTACAAAATGAGGCCTTATGGAGTAGGCTGTTTTACAAAATTCTAGTATTTTTATATGAATCCAATGGTCAGAATTGAATTTGATTCCATTTGTTACAAATCGTCACCTCATGGCTCTGTCCCATAATTGCTAAATGAAAGTTGATCCCTTGAAAAATGATGTACCTTGGGGGTCGGCAAGTGTCCTTATATATTCTTTATAGAAAATGTCAAAATTCTACTTCTTTGAAATCTGTTGTCAGAATTTAATTTTATCTGGCACAAATGGTTACCCAATAGTCCCTGTAGCATAACTGCCAAAAATGTTGTTCCATTGAAAAATGAGGCCCCTTGGAGGTCAGCTAGTTTCCTTAAATGCTCTATATAGAAAATGTCAAATTTCTTTACCTATAAAGCCAATTGCCAGAATTTAATTTCATTTTACACAAACGGCCACCTCTTAGCCCTGTACAATAATTACTAGAAAATGTCAAATTTCTTCTTCTATGAAACCACTGGGCAGAATGTTATTTTATTTTGCACAAATGATCACCTCATAGACCTGTTGAATAATTGTTAAAATAAAGGTAATCCATTGAAATATGAGGTCCCTAGGGGGTCGGATAGCTTACTCAGATACTCTATATAAAAATGTCAAAAGTAACTGATATTCAGAGTTAATTATTGTTTTGCACTTATGATCCTCTACTATAATTGCTCCATTGAAAACGAGGTCTCTAGATGGCTGACATATTTACTAACTTAAGAATTCTTTGTATCGGAATGAATCTGGTTCCTGCTGAAGATAAAATAGAATGACTTGTGTGGTTTTAAATAGCTGATGTACATTGGTGAATATCGTCTCTTGAATAATGTTAAAAAAGTTTGTGCATACTAAATTAGACATTTTGAATGTACATTTTGCATTTTGAATAAAGAAATTTGTTGAAAATTATGGATCCTAGTGTCCTTAAAGTCTTCAATATTCTTATTATTCATCATACTTTGCATACAAACAAAATAACACTTCAAAATGACTTATATATATTAATGACTGAATCATTGGCCACGCGAAGGGCGAATTGTGGTCAAGAAAGAACCCAGTCAAAGGAAGCTATCGGGCTCATATAGCACTGATATCGGCTATGTCTGCCCAATATCTTGAGAAGATATCCAGTCGATGGCAATTTTGCAAAGCGTATGCTAAATCGCCTAGATATCATTTTCGATATAGATGCTATATAGCCTATTTTTAGTTCGATATCCCCTCAACATTTGTTTTATATGTCTGCCCTATATCTTGAAGGGGTATCCAGGCGATTAAAATTTTGCAAAGTGTATGCTAAATGGCCCAGATACCATTTTTGATATAGTATGATATCCCCTCAACGTCTGTTTTATATCAAATATCAGATATCAAGAGGATATAATCAGATATCAAGACTACAGAGAGAGAGACAGAGACAGAGAGAGATAGAGAGTAAAAGAAAATGTACAGAACAAGTCATAAACATATTCTTTGCATGTAATAAGTAATTATATAAATAAAGTGACAAAAGATTTCATTATTAATTACTTCTTGGACAAAAAATAGCAAATTAATAATTAAACTTTGAAACGTCAGTTTAATAACTGAATATTCACAATTTTAGTTCTGTATAATAATTGTGAACTAGTTATGCTATTATGCATTTAGAACCCCCTATTACTGGAACAGATTCAAAGATATTTGCAAATTTGCAAACAGTGCAGACCAAGATGAAGCTCTTCCATCAGTTTCTTTAATGTTAGTCACATACAACAAATCTCATTAAAACAAAATGAATGTTTACATTTTTGGCATTCATCAATATATAAAATTAAGAGCATCCAAAGGTTGCCTGTATTTTCTAAAGTCCAAACACTGGTGCAACTTAACAAAAAGCTCTGAACACAATAAACAGTCCGAACAACTTCATAAAGTCTACTATACATACTTAAAACAGACTTAGGCAGTGACAGTCAAACTTGTACCAATACAGCCATAACATATTGACTCTAATGTAACCTTTGCATAAATGTATTTATCAGAATCATGGTTACTTTCTACAGATTTGGCTTGCACATATATAGGACCTGGCTAGTTGAGAATATTTTCTTCCCAGTGGGTCGGTCCGTGGCCCATCGAAACCAGTCTTTGAATGCGCTCTCTCTATTTTCTTCAATGTTGCTGCCTTTGAACCCGGATTCTTTTGCAGGAATTCTATCAAATAAAGAGGATAGATTAGATATAAAACGAATGGATGGTTAACAAGGGTTTTCCTTTCAACACAAAAATAAACAAATAAAAACCTAGTATCATATTAATCAATATTAAATCTTAAGGGTTTTATTTATATTTTTTTCCTCAGAATTTATTCACTTAAGATATTGATATTTCCGTAATATTTTATTCATGGTGCAATACAAAAAAATAAAGATTTTTCCTCTCAACTGAAATAAAAATCATGAAAATTTAAGGAGTTTTCTAGAATTAAGTGATTTAAGTGTTTCTTTATGAATAACAACCTTGGCGTGTTTATTGTTGCACTGAAAATGTACTTAGAATGAGTTATTCAAAAGTTGTCAGATCTCAAAATCATGATCTTAACATGAACGATTTCACCACTGCTCAGACTCAAAACATAGAAGTGAAAGAGAAATTTATTTATTCTCCTACTTTTTTTAAATATCCAAAGACAACAACGTGAATCTTCCTACGTGAAGATTTGAAACAATTCAGCAGTAAAAGGGTTAAATTACTACCTTTCACAATTTCATTATACATTGTATATTCTTACTGTAGTATATAAGGACTTCTGATGGTATCTTCCCTTTCTCCTAAAAAGTTGTATTGTTGGACCAGATTATTGTTCTGTGATTCCTTTAGACGCACATGATGGTGTCACCTTCGAGGCATTAGAAATGAGAGTCATATTAAAGTGAATTTCTGATGATTTTGATTGAAGGCTATTTTTTCCTGTATTTTTCGGTAACGTTTCCAGTATAAAGCCATGACGGGTATAATTTAATTTTCTATTATTTTAATACTATTGTAAATATTCAAACAGTAGGATCTATTTAATACAAAAGGACACAAAAATACTCACAATCGCTCAAAAAAATGAATTCTCCCACCAAAAATACGTCTGCAACTGATACCTTCCGCTTGAAGAGTTCAGTTTGATCGCTTAAACGCGGATCCCGCATTAAATCGCAGGAGTCACATGCAATGTGCAGTGTCGCCAGATTATTGTAAATAGATTTTTTTCATAATTTCTTAATATTTTGATTCAATATACTATTTAGTGGGTTAACATAAATATATTTTTTACTTTGGGGGCATTTTCATGTTTCAGTATTTGTTGAAGTTGACACCTGAACATCAGGGGGATGATGCATAGATATCAAATATATAATTGACAATGTCAACTCAAGATATTGATGCGACATTCCCAGGAGATCATATTATGTATATCAAAAACCATACATCGGCTCTACATCCCATCAATATCCATAAATCTATATCCGATATTTGATATTGTTCCTATATATCCTTGCTAGCTAAATTATAATTATAATCCAACTTAACGTCAGCTTTTCCATTCATATACGGTAATAAACAGAATACATTCAGCAATCATACAGAAATTATTTTTATATTCATGACAAAGTTATTGTTTTAGCGTATGGCGATGTCAATAAAGGCAGAAAAAATTGTAACGTATAAGCTCAAATGGCATAAACATTCCAGTTCATTTGCATGATAAATTGTGATCATGGTACATCAAGTGATCGTGCGAATTTTATAGTAACAGCAAGTTTTTATAGACTTAGAGCAAAAAATGCCTATAACTCAAAGTCATTGGATGTTTGCACCTGCACCGAAGTCTTTCTAAGCATCTAAAAAATCATCATTATAATTTCATGATGGATGAATTACCTTAAACCAAATACATATGAGTCAAGTAATGTTTGCATCCCCAGCCCCACCAATCTTCTGGATCATTGTGAAGACCGGATCAGTGTCGCTGCCGCGTTTGGCAGTATGGCGTCTCACTGCTCTACGATCTTTTCGGGTTCGCTTTTGGAGAATGTGCCATCATGGGCGAAAAGTGAGTACATGTACTAAATTACATTTTCGCAGGTTTTTAGAGTAAACCGTTTAAATTCTTATACATGTTGTTTGAATAGGAATCGTATGTCAAGGAAGACCTTACATTCACAATCAAATATGCAAAAAAAGTCTTTTTAGACACTTACCAAGACAAAAGAAATTTCTTTTCATATGTTTAAATGAAATCAACAAAATTAATACATGTATTTACATTTAAATGTTTGTCTCTAATCAGCCCTTAATCGTATTGTTTATAAATACTTTTATTTTTTTTTAACATTTTTGGTATTTATTACATTGTGTCAATTTATATTTACAGTGTTACTACGATATTATTTATATTTGCGATGTCGATGCGATGTTATTCATAATTAATTTTGATACGATTTCATTTGTATTTGTAGTTTTGGTGGTCTTGATATTCGTGCTGATGATAGGATTATTGTATTACCCCCTATTCGCCAGTCTCTTTACAAAGTGGGTTCTTCTCGGTTCGTGCTTCGGCCTCGTCTACTCGAGTATTACGTATGTATTTTAAACCATGCAACTTCATCTTCAAACCGTTTACAGGGACCTCAGATATTGTATATTGCTTCAATATATCTCAACCGTCCCCGGTAGCCGGGGGTTCGAGCGTCCTTCTCGGAAGCGGGAGGTTGTGGGTTTTGATCCCCGACAGCGACATACCAAAGTCGTTAAAATGGTACTGGTAGCTCCCTGCTTGGAGCACAGGGTATACACAGGGTAGTTTAAAGACTGATTTGCCTGGTGTCAGGATAATGTGACTGGTTTTGGAATCATGCCACATGTCTACGGCGTATATAATATTGCAGTTTGGCAAAACTATATCTGCCTCAAGTAGACATAGTCTCCAAATGACTGAAATACTGCCGCTGGGACATGAACTCCAACAAACAAACGAAAGAAAAGTTGAATACTATATGGTAATTGAAAAAGATCCTAAACCTACAGATTTATATTTTAAATCTTTTAACTACCTGGTATGTGTTTTGTGTATGTAATGAGTAACTCTTTTATCACTGGTTTGTTGTGAACCACCCATTGACTACTGTACTTTATATAGCATTAAATTATTATATCAGCACATATAAACATATTTTAACTCATTAATATCATCTATGTATCTAATTAAACAACTGACAAAATTCTTTATAATGACCTTCCCACCAGCAAAGAACTAGTCCAACCCATGGACAGAGAGAAATTAGTACAAGTTGTTGGAACTATTTTCCCATTCAACGTTAAAAGAAACAAGTATCTACATATCTATCGCAAAATCAGCAAAGTGTATTGCAATATTTGTTCCATTATCTATGTTTGTTATATCTTTGATATCATTTTGGTCACGGTCTCTTTCAACTCCATTGCATTTTTCTATTGCAGGTTCGTTTTCAACATGATCGTGGTTATTAAATGTCCAGACGACGAAAAATTGGTATCACAGTTAATTCTTTCTCGTCTCCGTCTCCTTTTGTTGTTTGTCTTTCTTTTTATTATGCCTGATCCATTTTAGTGTTAGATAAACAAATTTCCATTCGCACCTTAAATAAACGAACGCCATCGTGTTGGAATATTACCTTCCTCCCAAATGTGTTCGTTCCATTGCAGATAGAATACAAAGTTGCAGTTGTGCTCTTTTGTATCTTTTGTTAGTTCATATACTGCTCGGTAGGGACCAACGACCGGCAAGTCTAACTGTATGTGTTGCTATGGTGCCTGTCTTGTTTATTTGCGAAAGAAGACCTTAACAAGTCAGTTTCGTGTGGTTTCATTTCTAGGAGAATAGACAAAACATTCAAGAATTTCATATATATTTTCATGGACATAAACTGTCAAATCTGGTTTCCCCGAGAAAATTTAAATTAAGCCCAAATTAATTTCAGCGAATTTGAACAAAAGACAAATCATGAAAAAAAAAAACAATATCTTATGAGCGATATATGCAATTACGAGATATTATCTCGTTATATACCAATTTATTTATATCTTAGTTAAAGGAGAACTCTTTGAAACTACTCTCGAGCAAGGTTATATGTTTAAGCATTGGAACTATTTAATATATTTTATGTGGAAAGCGCGGGATCTATACATATGTTGTGCGCAATAGCAACGGAACTGTGCATATGTTGTGCGCCATATTCATGCAGCTGTGCATGTGATGTGCAGTATAAAGAAAAGGCTGTACATAACATTCGCGTCGTATGTTGTACGTAAAGGAGAGTGCAGGTGTGCATATGCTTGGAGCTGTGCATATCTTGTGCGTCATAGTGAGCAAGCTGTGCATATGGTGTGCGTCAGAGAAGAAGCTGTGCATATGTTGTGCATGAAAGAAAGAGAGCAGCTGTAAATATGCTGTGCGTCATGGAGAGGGAAATGTGCATATGTTGTTCGTCAAAGAGAGGGGGCTGACCGTATTTTGTACGTCATAGAGACGGAGCTATGCATATGTTGTGCGTCAAAGACAGGGAGCTGTACATATGCTGTGTGTCAAAGAGAGATGTGCATATGTTGTGCGCCATAGAGAGGGAGCTGTGCATATGCTGTGTGTAAAAATGGAGCTGCCGTTCGACAAAAAGAGAGGGAGCTATTCATATGTTATGCGTCGTAGCGTCGGAGCTGTGCATATGTGGTTTGTTTGTTTGTTTGTTTGGGTGGTTGGTTTAACATCCCGCCGACAGTTTTTCAGTCATTTGGAGACGATGTCTACTTGAGATAGATATAGTGCTGTCACACTGCAGTATCACGTCGTAGACGTGTGACACGATACCACACCCAGTCTCACTATCCTAACACCGGGCAAATATGTCCTGGTACTACCCTTATATGTTGAGCGCCAAGTAAGGGAGCTATACCAATACAGTTTTTACGACTTTGATATATCGTGGCCGGGGATCTACCAAAGACCTGACGCTCCAAAGGCGGACGCTCTAACCGCTTGGCCACTGGGGTCGGTGCAAGGAGAGAGATCAGTACCATATGCTGTGCACCAAAACCAGGGAGATATATATATGTTATGCATCATAGCGACGAAGCTGTATATTTGTTGTGTGTCAAGGCGAGGGAGCTGTGCATAAGTTGTGCATCAAAAAGAGAGGGTTAAGCATATGTTGAATGTCAAAGAGAGGGAGCTATGCATGTGTTGTACGTCATAGAGAGAGAGATGTGCATTTGTTGTGCGTCATAGTGATTGAGCTCTGCATACGTTTTGCGTCATAGAGAGGCAGCTGTGCATTTATGCGTCATAGGAAGGGAGCTATGCATAAATTGTTCGTCAAAAAGAGGGGGTTGATCATATGGTTAACGCTGTGGAGAGGGAGCTGTTCATATGTTGTGCGTCATAGCGAGAGAGATGTGCATATGTTGTGCGTCGCAGAAAAGGCGCTGTGCATATGTCGTGCTTTATAGAGAGGGAGATGTGCATATTAATATGTTGTATGTCATAGAGAGCAAGCTATTAATATGTTGTGTATCATAGAGGACAAGTTATGCATATGTTGTGCGTCATAGAGAGGGAGATGTGCATATGTTTTGCGTCAAAGAGAGGGAGCTGTGCATATACTGTGCTTGTCACCTGACAAGAATTTTGACAACTCCTACATTTTTCAACAAATATGTTTTGTAGTACCATTTTTAAACCACAGGTTACTGTGTGTGTGTGTGTGTTAATGTTAATATAAGTTGTGTCCGATTTTCAGTTTGAATGTGCAAAAAAAAGTTAAGTTAATACTCGTGAAAAGATTAATGAATGAACTTAGTCCAGAGCATTAATTTATTCTTTATAAGGCATTTTTCCTCGCACGGCTTTTCTTCGCCATTTCGACTGGTAGAAGGACAAAGACCATTATCAGTTTGTGTGACGTCCAGAAATTTCGAAAGCTTTCGAAACAGAGAATTGGAAATAAACATTATCAAGTTAAGCCCTCAAAATATCTATATATCCCTCGGCTTTGTTTGTTAACCAGATGTGAACTCTGTACTATAGATCTTTTTGTTGGATATAAAAACAAACTCCAAACAAGAGAACAATACCATTTGTAACATTTGGTAAATTTCGGCCATTTATATTAGTTGCAGAACGGATACAAGAGTGTTTTATTTAAGATTTTTGTTACAGCAACTGGCCAATCTCAACATTTTCCGACGAGTTCCTATCTTCTTGTGTCTCCTAGCCTTAATAATAAGATTCCTCTATAGGATCACCATGTCGATACTTACTCTAATCCGAAAGAAATTCGGCGGAACGACTATTTCAAAGGTAGAAATATTTTAGTATTAATATCGCCAGATTATACCCTCATTATTATGAAATAAAATGTACAATACAGAGACAATTTAAATTAGATTTAAACCTTAAATAATATTATTGATATATTTAAATCTATATTCATGTGTTTTATTTTTCAATATTGAAGGCTTTAAACGCCAATAAATTGAATGACAAATGATAACTACTTATCATTTATTGATTTAATTCTACACGCGAATCATCATTATTCAAAATAGTATTTATATATCGAATAAAATATTTAAATGTTATAAATATATATATATATATATATATATATATACAGTGCATAAATTTGATTTTCGATTTCCACATTTTTGGCCGTTTCCAGTTTTATCACATAACATTGTTTACCAATTCACTAGTACATTTTACAAGATTACTATCTACAGTGTATTATATTGTGATCATGTGGTTGTATACATCCCGCTATATTATAGACGTGACTTCTGTAACAGTGATCATGTGAGCGTATATATTACGTTTTACCATTGTCGTGACGACTGTAACAGTGAACATGTAATTTTATAAATCACACTGTACTATTGTCTAACGTCTTCATTTCTTCAAAGAGAAAGGTTTATGCTGTTGGTTCTATAACACTGTTGCTTTTTTTTTTTGCTTAACGCAATAAACTGTCAAAATAATATTTGTCGTGCAATTATTTAATGTTCTTCAATGTTCTTCAACCCTTAATTTATAGCATTTTTATATCCTTTATAAATTTCGTGCAGGAATACTATCGGGCACTTGCTACCACCCACAACTTCCGGTATGTTAAGCGACTCTTGACCCCATCACGAAACGTCCGAATACAGACATGTGATGCAATAGAGACCCCGGGACGTCTAGCACGCATTAAGTACGCAATAGTCTTCTGTGTCTCATATATGTGTGTGTGTGTGTTCATGCGCGTGTTTATTCGTCAGCGAGCATTGTGTCACCATTGACATGTTGCCGTTACGTATTAATACCTTTTACTTTCAAAGTACATACCTGTATATAAATCAGTTACCTTGATGACACTATATCATAGAGGCCTGAAATAGTTTCTCTTCTCAATAGATGTGCATGTGCGTATATAAACATCCATAATCCAAAATTATATTTCTCTTGCAGGTCCTTTATTTCCACGAGAATGTATAAGAACGACCCTACCTTCCAGTACTCTCCGATGATCATCTGTATCTCCACCCTGGCCATCATCTGTGCCTACCAGGTATCTGTCTAAACCAACCACTAGTAATAATATGTGCCTACCATGTACCTGTCTAAACCTACTCCCTAGTGAGCATCTTCAGTGTCAAATTATATCCAAGTTTACCCCCCTGTACCCTTGTACCCTGATTTGTCAGGATTTTACTTGGCATATCCAGAAGCTATCAGACATTACTGGCGGTATTTATATTTGAGTGAGTGCTAGACACTACCCCCCCCCCCCCCCCCCTAAAAACGGCCCTTTTCAGGACAGTGATGTAGAAAGGATAACTAATACAACTGCCACATGCTTTATATTGTGTTTAACAACAAACATGTGTCATCAAATAAACACACTGACCAAACACAACAATTTTTAATCTAGTGTACAAATGTTACATTTTAGTTTCGCTTCTTAGCTTGTCGGTTACACTGCGTACTGCTTGTTGATGGATTAACCTCAGGACACACGATGCATGTATTGACGCTTCTCTTGTGTGTCTTGTGTTTCACGGTAGTATTCTCCGACTCCAAGACAGACTCTTGCAGCTCAACATCACTGTCCATCTGTGGCACTGTCTCGATTACGTCCATTTTCTGCATTTCAGTGTCCCCCTGTGTGTTTACTGTAGGTAAGTGTACAGTACTGTCCATGTTTTTCTTAGGCGGATGCAAAGTGGCCTTGTTCGTGACAGCTGTAACACATTGCAGGCTTCGAGCAATTAGAAACAACGGTAGCACACCCGTGTTTGAGGTGTCGAAGCTTTCTACGTACATGCCGATGCACAATGTCCTTTTCCTTACAGCGGTAGCATGTAACTTGTATTTGTTCAAAGAGAACATTAAGTCACTGACTGTACCTTTCCTTTTCTTTGACTTTGAGTGTTGATTTGATTTGGGTGAACATATACCAAGCTTTTGTGTCACTCAGCGTGCTTGCAGAGACTGTATGTGTCAATCAATAGAAAACCCTGACAGAAATGCGAGTTGTTGATGAGTCAAGAGAAAGAAATATTTCGTGGTAACAACACATTGTCAGAACTTTGTGCTTGGCTGTTTCAGCCCAGCCACAAAGGCACTACAGTGATTGCTCACAACTCACAAGGATACGATGCACAGTTAATTCTGAGACACTTACTGACACATAATACAATCAAACCAGAATTGGTAATCAATTGAAGCAAGATTCTAATGATGAAAGCCCATCAAGTGAGATTCATCGACTCACTGGGTTTTCTCAACATGCCTTTGTCCGATTTCCCCGACACGTTTGGATTGACTGAGACTGCAAAGGGATGGTTTCCATTTTAACACGAATGAATACCAAGACCACATTGGATACTATATCCGCATTTTACAGACCCAACAGCATGAAATCTGACAAGAGGGAAACGTTTCTGAAATGGTACAATGAAATAGTGGCACAAATGGCTGTGTTTCATTTTCAGTTAGAAATGCAAAAGTACTGCAAATCAGATGTGGATATCTTGAGACGCGATTGTGGAGAGATTAGGAAAGAATTGTTGGCCAGTGACCAAATTGATCCGTTCTAGAAGTTACCCCTCTAGCTCATGTTTGCAACAAAGCTTGGCGTAAAACTCGATGCCTCCTGAGACGTTGGCTGTGATCTCTGAAGAAGGGTATCCAAACAAGATCCGATACTCAATCAAAGGGATTCACTGGATAGAATCAACTGCTACCATTGAAAATACGTACATTCGCCATGCATTTAATGGAAGTGAAGTACAAAACGGACCCTATTGCATTGACGAATTCCATAAAGAGACAACGTATACGAATTCATTGGGTGTTGGACACACGGATGTCCGAAATGTTACCAAAGGAGAGACGCTGCGAACGTTTACACACTTCAGACTTAGGAGCAGTTGTACAATACCACAAATTTTCGTTTGAAGACTTGGCACAACAATGTTACCACACGGTTGCAATATGGGAATGTGACTTTGGTCAGAAATGCAAGACTAAATCAGAATACAGAGACACTGTGAACCACTTCTTTCCCTTCCAAGAACCTATTATACATACCTCGGGGTGCTTTGTTTGGTGGACGAACCAATGCCGTTAAATTGTACCGTAAATTGGATGCAAACACCAAGGAGGAAATCAAGTATGCTGACATTTGCTCTCTGTATCCAATCGTGAACAAGTACAAGCATACCACATGGGGCATCTTAAGTCAAGAGATTATTGTTACAAAGAACATTGGAAAGTATAAGGGATTCGTCAAATGTTGTGTATTGCCACCACAAGATCTATGGCTACCAGTCCTACCTATTCACTGTAACAAGAAAATGATCTTAACACTGTATCGTACTCTGTACAAACTCATGTTGATAGGCACCTGGACCCCTGTGGAAATAGCCAAAGCTCTTGAGGTGGTATACCAATTGGTAGATGTCTTCCACATCTTGTGCTAGGACACATGGAGTAAGGATGTGTATAAACAGTACATTTACAAATACTTGAAATTGAAACAAGAAGCAAGTGGTTACTCCAATTGGTTGAAAACAGAAGATGATGAAACACGCTTCAAACAGAATTACTTTCCAAATAAAGGGTACCTTGCTCGACAACGTGAAAAAAAACAAAGGAAAAAGAGCGTTTGCCAAAACCATGTTGAACTGCTTGTGGGGTAAGAATGCATAAAATAATGTTCAAACAAAGACCATGTACGTCACTAAGATAAAACGGTTCTATGACCTACTCCTCGACCGTCATGTCACCGTGCAGTTTGAGATTTTCGATCATGACAACTTTATGTTGGTGAATTACTTGGATGAAACAGACGCAACGCAGTCATATTCATCATCAAAACCAGTGGTAGCTGCCTACGTTACATCCTATGCTCGACATTAACTTTATACCCAGTCAGAAAACTTGGAGATCGGGTACCGTATTTTGACACAAACAGTTAAATGTACATCTACAACCCTGACAAGTACAATTTTCCAAATGAAGATTTGCAGTCAGTTGGGAAAGTGGACAGGCGAAGTACCACATTGACGCATTGTCAAATTGTGGCTTTGGGGAAAAAACTCAGAAATACAAAGTAAAAGGCATCACCTTGGATTACAATGCTAGTGAGAAAGTAAATTTTTAAGACTATGGTCGACTGTGTACAAGAGCGTGAACATAACGAAACAGTTCTCGACTATGAATCCCGAATCAAGAGATATAAAAATCGCAAAGTGTCCAGTGAGACAAAGACCAAGCCGTTCCGATCGGTGTATACAAAACGCGTGTTTGTGAACAAATATGACAGTGCCATACGGTTACCAACATTCATAACCAGCTGGCTTGTCATAACCTGAACCATATGAAACATAATTTCAACGGATATTCACGATGAACACTCTACCATTGGAAATGCAACAGATGATCTACAGACATCTAGTTTAAGCTAAAAGAAACCTTCACCATTTTGCAACGAGTTATGTTTATTACCATGACACAACGCATTTGAAACAAAATATTTCACCAGACGATGGAGGATCCCTCCTGTTTACATTGACACCATAAACCTGGACACGGTGGAGAAATTGAACCGTTTTGATTAGCGTATATATCTCAGAATTATGATTAACTACCGGAACGACACACCAGAGGATATACGTGCCATTTTGCTTACTCAAGATCCTATCACTTGTACACAAGTGTTTAACTTTTTTGACCCAATCTCAGTGAACAGTTGAACAGTTCTTTCAAGATCCCGATTTCGTCAACTTACAAAAGTTCGAGGTGGGAGGCAAATCCCTCTTGGACACATACAACATAAGATACTACATGGAGTATTTGTAAGATGAATAAGAAGCCAAATGGAAAACACTTCACTGCAGGAAAAATAACTCCAACTCGGAATCCATGGCGTAGAGGAGCTGTGCTGTTGGCTGTGCGTATACTTGGAATTTAGTCAGAACATTCATTAAGGCAATCCGAAGAACTGTTTGACTGAATAATCAAGGCTTTGAATACAATGGGATATACCATGATATTGCCTGAATGGATGATGTATAAAGAAGATTGGTCCATGATGAGTGTCAATTTTTACATTTTTGACTGATGTTGTTCAAGACATTTCTTTAATTGCTATAATGTATAAAATAAAATATTGTGAAGCTGTTATTTGTTCTTAACCATCATGAAAAGTAGTTCAAATTTTCAGCATCATAGTAACATTTTTTTTATCTCAGGGTCAAGTGGTTCAGGAAAATCTTAATTTGTAAAGAAACTTATTGAGTACAAAACAGATTTATTTCATGTGGTACAACAACACATAGTCTGGTGTTACAAAGAATGGCATAGTGCCCACGCACAGTTACATCCCTGGGGATGATGAAGAGCTAGTAGACGATACAACCTTACCACATCTCGTCATATTTGAGAACATGTTAGGAAAAAAAAAGATGCGGAGAAAATCAAATTATGGTTCACAAGAAAAGGACGCCACAGAAATTCCACCATCATTTACATCACACAAAACATGACTAGTCATACTATCAGCTTGAATGCACACTACATGGTACTTTTTCAAAACACAAGAGATAATGGTCAGATCAAAACACTTGCAAACCAAATACTACCCGATTTGGTGATGGCTTATTAAGATCATGGATATCTCATCATTGGCATTCATCCAAGAACACCTGACTTGAATTGTTTGAAAACAGATGTGTTCCACCGGTGGTTAAAAGGTGAAGATCAAGGGACCGATTGTTTACACTACATTATAAAATGACAGAAACATGACATCTATCATCATTAAGGATGCAGCTACCATTGAAAACACTCCCCGCATACAGTGATCAATGCTCTGGAATCGTTGAGTCGGGAAAAGAACCCGACGAAACAACAAGAGCTGGAGGAATCAGGATTGACAGAGATAGTAAAATGGTTCACCTTAAAGGAAAAAAGTAACTATGCCAAAACAGACGATGAATTTTATGGAACGCAACAAAGACATTTTGTGGCAGTTAGCTCATCAACATTTGGATCTAAACTCAAAACGAAAACTTGTCCTTAAACCTGGCAGTGAAGGTTTCCTTGGGGGCACCATCATTCGTACCCTGCTTCGATGGATTGCAATCAAAAGTGTCAACATCCAAAGCATCACCACTTTTGACCTGTTTCTCTCAACTGACCTCATCTACACCCCGTTCCAATAGAAGTTCGATGAGCTCTGGGTTGGCTACATCACAAGGATCAATAAAGGGATCTCCAAACACTACAGTTCGACGACAATTGTTCAATCTTTTCAAACCTTCAAGTGGGCGTTCATCATCATCATCATCATCATCACGATTTTCACCGATCCCAAGTCTCCATCCACCTTTACCTACCGCCGTAGCTGCGATTGAGATATTCAGGACCACTGAGGAGTGCTGGCAATATAGCTTTACAAGCCCTTGGACAGAGGTATAAATAAGAAACCATACTTCTCATCATCATTTGTCATCATGAAGCGCAAACAACCACTCGTTCACAAACATGGCAAAATGATGCTTGCTTTGACAGAAACATGGTCCAAAATTTGAAAGAAGATTATTCAAGAAGCACGTAAAGAATAGGTGAATTGTATTACTGAATGCTGTCACAACATTTTATAAGGAAATGCACCACTGTCAGATTGCGTTATAAGAGCCAACAGCTCCGACAGTTAGCCACCAAGTGAGTGTCAGTTCGAAAAAGAAATCATTCTCAACCAGTAAGGTGGTTTTCTACCACTGTTGGCACTTGCACCACTCTTTGCCGAAACGATTACGTGTATATAACTTACCGGTAAAATCAATCGGAAAATATGAAGAAGATGGCAATTAATCCTGTGCGGGTATTGAAAGAGATGGAAGAATGAACAACGACCTCGGTTACCCCCATCTCCTCAAGCGAGTCAGACTTCGCCATAAGAGAAAGAAATGAGTCAAGTTCTTGACGACAACCAATTGTCTGAATCAGAGAAAGCACAATAATTTTGAGAAGTATTACATCGGTTTCAAGTGTCACACAAAAAAGCACTCAAGCTCTTCAGGCCACACATTGCTGAGAAAACAGAGAGCACTGTCGGTAAGAAGAAAGAAGAAAAAACGATGGCATTGAAAGATCTAGACAGTGTTCCTACGACCATGAGGCGAAAAGCTACTCTCTTGTTAAACATGCTGAAAGGCCATCCTCACTTAAGATGGGATGAACACGGCCTATTAGAATATGATGGAAAACCTGTTGAAGGCTCAAACAGCATTGATCTGGTCAACGATGTACTCCGACAGCGGAAAGGGTCAAATGCACGAGGATGAGAACAATTGTTTAGAGGACGGAGAGAGGTCAACATCTCACAAGAAGTCGTAGGCAATAAACGTCGATGGAATTTTATACAGAAACCAGTTGATGATGACGAAGACGGTGAAGAGTAGGATGAATTTTATTATAGTTTTGCCTACGCATCTACACCAAAGACACAGATAACAATGTAAAGGGAAGAACCCGCGGAGATATTAGCCCATTCGTCATGGGACGCCTACTAAAGAAAGACACATTTGCTTCGTCACCTGAACTATGACACTGATAATCTTTCGAGTTTTTGAGGAATTCATGGACTCTACAATGCGGCGAAACAGCAGATGAAATCACTTTAGAGGATGTGCAAGACTGGCTGAGGAGTCAAAGAACATATGAATTGCATGCAACAATACACAAAATTTCGACGCCGACAGACTGTGGTAGGAGGTATCGATCATCAGTGGCAGTCTGATCTCGCAGACATGCAAAGTATGTACAAAGGGAATTACCATATCGCTACATGCTATATGTCATCGGTGTATTTTTCAGAATATGCTAGGGTAATACCAATCATTGAAAAATCTAGAAAGATGCTCATCCAAGCCTTTCAGTCTATTCTAAACAAGAGGCCCATGATGGCCCTAAATCGCTCACCTGAGATAAATAGGTTGACTTAAGGAACATTTGTACCAATTTATTTTAAAATCTGGCCAGTAGTTTTGAAGAAGATGATTTTTAAAGTTTTCATATTTTTTTCTTTTTGTTGCCATGGCAACCAGAGTTCTACATGGATCAAGTTTATTTTAGCAACTTTTGTGAAGGTTGACCCAAGGATCATCCCTGTCAAGTTTAATCAAATTCTGTCCAGTGGTTTCAGAGGAGATGTTATTTAAAGGTTTCTCTATATACATATAAGGCAAATAAGCCCCGCCCCTGCGGCCATGTTTTTTTACGGATCGGAAATTCTAGCAACTTGGTAGAGGTTGACCCAAGGAACATCTGTACCAATTTATTTTAAAATCTGGCCAGTAGTTTTGAAGAAGATGATTTTTAAAGTTTTCATTTTTTTCTTCTTTTTGTTGCCATGGCAACCAGAGTTCTACATGGATCAAGTTTATTTTAGCAACTTTTGTGAAGGTTGACCCAAGGATCATCCCTGCCAAGTTTAATCAAATTCTGTCCTGTGGTATCAGAGGAGATGTTATTTAAAGGTTTCTCTATATACATATAAGGCAAATAAGCCCCGCCCCTGGCGGCCATGTTTTTTTACGGATCGGAATAAGTTAAGCAACTTTGGTAGAGGTTGACCCAAGGAACATCTGTACCAATTTATTTTAAAATCTGGCCAGTAGTTTTGAAGAAGATGATTTTTAAAGTTTTCATTTTTTTTTCTTTTTGTTGCCATGGCAACCAGAGTTCTACATGGATCAAGTTTATTTTAGCAACTTTGTGAAGGTTGACCCAAGGATCATCCCTGTCAAGTTTAATCAAATTCTGTCCAGTGGTTTCAGAGGAGATGTTGTTTGAAGGTTTCTCTATATACATATAAGGCAAATAAGCCCCGCCCCTGGCGGCCATGTTTTTTTATGGATCGGAATAATTTTAGCAACTTTGGTAGAGGTTGACCCAAGGAACATCTGTACCAATTTATTTTGAAATCTGGCCAGTAGTTTTGAAGGAGATGATTTTTAAACTTTTCATTTTTTTTTTCTTTTTGTAGCCATGGCAACCAGAGTTCTTCATGGATCAAGTTTTGTAGAGCCTCACCCAAGGAACATTCCTGCCAAGTTTCATTAAATTCTGTCCAGCTGTTTCAGAGGAGATGTCGTTTAAAGCAAATTGTTGACGACGGACGACGCACGACGACGGACGCCGGACGAAGGGCGATCAAAAAAAACTCACCTTGAGCACTTTGTGCTCAGGTGAGCTAAAAAGGGTCGAAACCACTGTCTTTGCAAACAGACAAAGGTCAAAATTTTCAGAAGTTTCTAGACAAGCATAACATTCACGTCTCACGTCTGAAAAACCTGAGACTAAAGCGAGTGTTATTGAACGTTTTTATGTACGTTTAAATCAGGTGGAAATATTTTATTCATCACAAAACCCGTCACTATGTGAATGTACTGCAACTAACGGTACACGGCTACAATCAACTTTTCATCGAAACATTGGACGTTCCCCTGCATCTGTGTCTATAGTAAATGACATTGTACGGTAGCCATCAAAAGAGAAATAAGAAATCATATGATTTGAAAGTGAATGATGCGCATCAATAAAACAAAGTGAATACTAATATGCATTCCTGCAGGTATCTTTGTGACACCTAAACATCTCATCGACGAAATGGACAACTGTCAAGGCCATTAAGCAAGCTCTCGCCGGATCCTTCTGCAAGGATAAATTCAACACACGAAAGACGATGAAATGTTTGAAATGGAATCAGTTCTTGATCGGCGTACAAGGCGTGTATGCTACAAAACCATTCAAAAAGTGAAAGTGAAGTGGCTAGGATATCCTTCAAAGTTTCACAGTTGGATTCCAAAATCGCATTTAGTATAAAGTGTAAACCTCATGAATAGCATGTCTCAGTCCGATACCAGTAGTGTTCATGTAAACAACATTATACAGTCGGACCATCGATGTCGACAAAGCCATCGATGGCTAGGCTATCCTTCAAAGTTTTACAGTTGGATTCCAAAATCGCATTTAGTATAAAGTATGAACGTCATGCACAGCATGTCTCAGTCCGATACCAGCAGTGTTCAGTTAGACAACAGCATACCATAGGACACGAGAAAAAGTGAAGTACTTAACAACAGAACCACTTTCTTGATACAGATTGTGATCATATTCATCATCGTGGTCGTGTCATTAGTGATCCTGTGTCTCAACAGTCCATTCTATCGGGTACATTCTTCCAAAACCAAGTTTAAAATTAAACGATGAGCTCTTCCTACATCACTCTCATCAGTTATAGTTCGATCATGATGTACCGAAACAACAATGTTGTATTAGAACCAAGTTGACAAAAACAATCGATGTTGACAAACAAGATTGGGGAGTAGCTCTCGTGGAAATGATTGTTCCCACACAAGTGTAAACCATGGAAGAGGATGAAGGAAATTCTACGTCGTAACTAGAGATCCACAACTGACTTTAGCATTTTCTGAAGTGAGAAACGGCTATGAATTAGAAGGCAAAAAATGGGCAATACCACTATGCATTCCTGCAAGCATCGATGTGACACCTCAATATCTCATCAACGAAATGGACAAGGCCATTAAGCAAGCCACTAGAACAACACAAAGAAACTTAACATTTGGACTTGATTTTTCCGGCTTGTCGAAAGGTTTCAAATTCAGCGGTAGTGGTGAATAAATGAGCGGCTCGGAGCTTCATCCGACACTTCTTACGGAACTTGGAGGAGAGGGTAATAATGAACTGTTTCCGAACAAAGACATCCATAGTTTCAAGTATGGCGCGGACCTCTTCATGAGAATGAACCATCTGTTTGTGTACATGTATATTGATCTGGCGAAACATTCTTTGATAGGTGATGTCGAAGCACCCGTTTTACGCGTTGTGCCATTTGACACAAAGACAAAAGCAGGTGCATATCCACACATGCACTTTGAATTTCTGAATCTGCACTACGCACCTGTCAGCAAATCATATTTCGACGAGTTCAGTATTAATATAACCCGCGAGACAGGGAATTCATTTCATTTCACACACGGAAAGTCGATATTGAAGCTTCATTTTAAAAAAAAAGCAAGATTATTCCAGTTTATTGTGGTCAGCCTCGACAAGTCGGATATGGTTTGGAAGTGTATTTTTTATGAGCAAAGGCATGAGCCAAATGGTCCAAAATTGGGGCCACTTTTTTTTTCTTTGAGCTAAATTTTTGAGCCAGGATGAGCCAATAATTTAATGAGAATGCGACAAAATATGGGCATTTATAATGATTATATGTGCTACTAGTGGTATTATTGTTCAGAAATCTTTGGTTTATTTTATTTGTATGTGTGCATTTTGTGTTTTTTATATTTTTTTATTGTTTGTTTTACATACCCTTCTCTATCTTTCTCTCTCTCTCTCTTTCTCCCATTTTTCTATACCCATTTTGTAACACAGGGAAGCAGTAAAGTAACAAGACAGTAGTGCTGTTATATACCATCATTTATTTAATAGTTTTCACTATGTTTTGTAATTCAGAACATCTGATATAAACAGCAAAAACAAAGAATTCAAAATAATTTTAAATATTAACATTCTGTTATTTACATACATACATACATACTGTATTTCATTTTTTTTGGTAAGAGTCAGTGTTCAGTTCAGTGTTTCATTTCCCATGAAGTTACACTAAGATTCTACGAGTCTTCTGATTTGCCCATTTCTTAAATGACTGTTTAAAATCAAACTCCTCCAAAGCAGGCCCATCAATAGAAATCATTAGCAGACGTTCAAGTGACCTTACATTGAGGGAATTCCTAAGGCTAGTCTTAACCATCTTTAATTGTCCCTTTAATTATACTTACCGCATCTTTTGATTATCGCTTGCCGAACGAGACTGAATATCGTCAGACTAAACCGTAACAAACAATCCAATAAGTGTGCCTTTGTTCCGACAGCCAAATAAATAATCATCGTATCCTTAATCCGTCGTTACCTTTTCTTTAATTGCCGATAAACTACTAAATCATCAACACGTACGTGCCAACTGCCATAACTGTGAAATACACTGATACACAGGGTGAAGGACGCGCGTGCTAGACTGGTTATCGATTTTTCTCGGTCTAGCGATGCTCTGCGTGAGCGAAACCAATAACCAGTCTGACTGCTTAGGTAAATGACAAAAATAAAAACCATGCGACAAGACAAAGCGCCAAATTCAAAATTTTCGGGCCACTTTTAATAATCATGAGCCATTTGGCGCATTTGGTGCTCGACAGCGTGAGCCCTGGATCATTCACCAAGTCTAGCTAACTTGAATGCAGTGATATGTGCTAAAGATCAACTACCATAACGTAGACTAGAGAATGTGGAAGCTTACATTGTGAATACCCACAATTTCAACCTCGTGAACATTGGGTGGCTGTGTTTTTCAATGATAAATCGACTCACTACTTTGATTCGTATGGCCAAAAATCCCTCCATCGTGACATTCAACGCTTCTTGAAAAGACATGGTCCCTACACTTGCAATATCATGAGACTTTAGGGATACAACACGTTTGTGTGTGGAGCATATTGTTTGTTTGCATTGCATTTTCCTATTCGTGGATGTCATTTAACACGGGTGCTTAGAGCTAAATTCCAGACGGAAGATCAACATCACTTCAATTTGAACGATTCCAGCGTGGGATGTTGGTTTTACCAGAACTATGTAGAACTGTACAAACGTGCAAGTAGACAAGCGTGTAATTAGCACCAACAAACACACACAGCTAAACATCCACCAGAGTTTTGGGATGGTCGTGCGTGTTTTGAATTACTAATAGTTTGGACAAATTCGACTTGCATCAAAATTCATTATAATGTTCTTTTATGACAGACATGAACTTTGTTATTGATTTTGTTTGCATTTTTCATAGTGTTTGCATTGTTCATAGATTTCAATAAAATGCTAGAACAGATTCGATTTCTTGGTTGTTTTTAACACATCATATGTATTGACAATTGTGATATATTCCCTCTCGAATATGGTTGATGGTACTGAAAAGGGCAGATTTAGTTTTGATCCCTGAGTGAATCGGAGTCACCTTACCAACTCTGATTCGTCAGGAACGAACAATATTCCTAATAGGCTAACCGCACTGTCGGCCCATATTTTGCAAAAACACATGCAGGCCAATTATACACCTGGTAGGGTTCGCTACAGAACGGACACTTATGAAGGTGTGTGTAGCAGCTGATACACACAAGGTCATGACACCGGCAATGGTTGACGTGTTGAATCTCCTCCTCCTCCCTTCTAAGCACACACCACACTTTTCTAACCAGAGTCTCTGTTCAGACATCGTATTTCTTTCTTTTTTTGTTAAAAACACACAAAGTAGGTCAGTAGGTCAATCCACCTCAGGTCAATTTATTATGTTTTCCCTTCAAAATTATTTTATCAACAAAATATGATGCTTTAAAAAGTATCTTACAGCACATTTGATTGGTGTGTCAACGTTTGATACAAAATAGGTCAATCTACCTCAGGTCAAGGTTAAACCTCGTGTCATTTTCATTGGATGAAAATAACGTTTTCTGAATGGTACGCGTTAACACTCGATATAAAGTAGGTCAATCCGCCTCAATGCTATAAAAGCGTACCGCATCAAGCATCCTGTCATATTCTCGCTGCACAACCATGGAAGAAGCATCTGATTGAATGTATTCAACGTCTTAATCAAGATCGCGAGATGCTTGTCAACAAATGGATGGTGTTGACCGGACAACAACGCATTGAGTGAAGACACCAACACGTCCATATTGCACAATATCAACTACAATTATGGTGAAACAACAAAAACAAGATGAACATTATGCCCATATGCCCATGGAATATCAGAAGATGCGGAAACAACAAGATGAAAATGATGCCACCGAAATTAAAGTTGATGACAACTTTGTTACCGAAATAAAGGACGATGAGGTCAATACGATTCATTTTATATAGATGATCGATGTCTTCGAAACCAAACACGATGAGAACGATGTCAATGAAATCTAGAGAAATCGAGAATTAAGAATAAAAAACAAAAACGCCCCTTCCAGGGCATACCCAAATGTCTCGAAAGGACATTCTTTACAATTGTCCCATACTTATGATGATAAAACGATTTACATTCTTGATGCCAATTTTCTTTCCAGGTGCCATAAATCCGTCGGTGCCATAAAGTTTCGAACCAGGTGCCATATCTTTTTTTTAAATAGTGTGCCATAATGCCGCCCTTCACTACCATCATCTGTGCCTACCAGGTATCTGTCTAACTCCTACCAGGTATCTTTTCACGTATCTGTCTTAAACTTTTTATGGTTTTTTTTCTTTCTTTCTTTTTTCTCTTTTTTTATAATTATTTTTTGTCTGACTTAAACTTATTCATGATAATCTGTATCTTTACCTTGGCCATCATCTGTGCCTACCAGGCATCTGTCTAAATTCCTACCACGTATCTGTCTAAACTTCTACCACTTACCTGGCTAAACCCACTCCCTCGTGGTCATCTGTATCTCCAGTCTGGTCATCATCTGTGTCTATTGGGCATCTGTCTAAAACCATTTCGTCTTGATCATCTGTATCTTCACCCTGGCCACCATTTTTGCCTACAGGGTTCCGTCTAAACTCCTACGAGGTATCTGTCTAAACCCACTCCTTCGTGATCATTTGTATCTTCACCCTGGCCATCATCTAGGCCTACCAGGTATATGTCTAAACACCTAACAGTTGTCTGTCTATTTTCCTACCAGGTATCTGTCTAAACTAACTCTTTCGTTATATCTTTATTGTCACACTGGCCACCATCTGACCCGACAAAGTTTCTGTCTAAACCCACTCTTTCGTGATCTTCTTTACCGTCACCCTAACCGTCATCTGAACCTACAAGGTATCTGTCTAAACCCACTTCCATATCCATTATCCTTGTCCTGGGCGTTAAGTTGTGGAAATTATTTCCTTTCAGTGGCTAAAGAAACCCATGTTTTCAGGAAGTATTTAAGGAAAGTCCCTTTACGAGTCATAAGAAAATGGTAGGCAATATTTTCAATATTTCCATGTACTTTGTTCAAATTGTACCTACACTTACTTGGTAATAAACCTCTCCTTTCAGATCGGCATTTTGATAGTGATCTTCATCAACTTCCTACAGACAATTATCAATAGAATCCCTCCAGATAGTGGCGGTTTGATCATTGGTCTATTAGTGGACCTCAAGTTATTGTATCAAGTTCTTGAAGGTAATTTACGTTAAAGCATAACCAATTACTGAATAAAGAAAAGAGATACTTTTTATTCAGAATTTAAATGCTAAATATGATGGTTAGAATAAATGAAGGGATGAAGAAAAAGCATTGATCATCTATCAATATATCACACTTAGAAATTTAAAGACTTCGCTTATGACTGTCGCAGCGACGAGCTGGTAACCTGCAGTAAATACTGTACGCTAAATTTGTGACGTGTACAATGAAAATGTTCGAATTTCACGCGCAAGTCTCATGTTAGTTAATGTATACTGTGCTTTACTCCAACACCGCAGATATTTATGTTTAGATTGTAAAACTTTTAGAAATAAGTAAACACATTATACCACCTTATGTCTCACAGTACATAGTGATTAAAGCGACATACGGGTACTACTTATATGGTAAAACTGTTAAATATACTGTTACAATATTATTTTTTTTGCATTCTCTTATTTTCAGTGTGCCTCGCGATATCGTTCGTGTGTTCGTCCCTACTGACGCTGTTCATGATTACTCAAATCCTGTCCAGCTACCGAGACAGCATGAGGAGGATGTATAAAGGAGAGGCCAAATTTCTGCCTTTCACTAGAATGGACCGGAAACCACAAACCATCCTAGTTAGCTCCCTTTTCAGTAGTTTATCATAATAAAAGAAATAAGAAAATGCAACAATTATAGGAAATAATAACAAAAACTAGCTCCACCATAATATGGGGCCATTAAAATACATTGTCGTTTATATAACCGATACCATTGCTAGAGAACATTACCCATAATAAGAAGTCCATTTTCAATGTTATAGCGCAGACTTTTAAAAAGAAGTAAAATGAAATAAGATGGAAGAGAACGCTCAGTTTGATTTTCATACGGTTTACTTCTGTGTTAATGTCAGGCATTGTTTCAGGCCAGAAGTTTCGCTTACGCTGGGAACCAACTAGCATATATATTATCCGGTGAGAAAAATATTTCCCATTTACCTTAAAATTGTTAGGATTTTTATTCTATATTCAACGATGTAAAAGTAGGAAGTTGGCTTGATATTTATTCATTGTAACATGGATTTTTTTTAAATGGTGGCTATGCACAAGATGGACATGTTCTCCCATACCTGATAATATACGCATCTGTTTAAGGTTTTGATAGCAGGTGCTTGGCACATACCTAGCCACACATATCAATATGAAATACAGATTGCCATGGTTACAGAATCCATCTTGGAGCCGTTTGGGAAGCTGACATCACATAATAATTGTGCGGTTGTACCTATGACAAGACAACATGTAGCCAATGTATGGTCATGAAGTCGGTGTTAACCGTAATTATGTCCGTAGTATACCTTGAAACATACCATATTAAACAATGTTTTACTATGTCTCCAAGTGCTTTTCTTCCTTTTGAGGCTACGTGATTGTGTTCCTGGTATTGGTGTTGATCTCGATAATCCTGGCTTATACCGTGATCCTGCCAATCTTCAACGTGGTTGACCGACAGATGCTTGTCGTTGTCGTTAATCTGTTGTGAGTTGTATTTTTGTTTCGTATATTCTTTCAATTTATTTTTCTGCTACCTTATCATACGTCTCACTTACGTCTCCCTGGATTTCAATACCGTGGTTAAATTCACAAATCAGTGATATGTTATTTGACCCTGACATACCCCTGACCTTTATGCATGAGTACATGTATATAATTTTTTACACATCATGACTTCTTTGACTCCTTACAGTATGTCCTATTTATCGTCCAACGAAATGCTTGTATTTCGTTCAAATTGCATTAAATGAAACGTGAGGTTTTGATATGGTGAAAATATAATTGTATGGTACCTACGTGACTCAATCGCATTATGGGTGGAGATATAGATGCGGAGGCGACTGCTTTACGTCATGTTTTACTAGCTCTGTTTCAAGCGACTCTGAACCGTATTTAAAACATCGTGTTGAAATTGTCAATCCAACGGGAGGCGGTTCCATAATGCGGTGTCAAAAGCAAAACTGTATGGCTTACGTGACAAACTGTGAATATATTATCGTTTAAATTTTAAATTTTATTGATTTATCGCAGCGGTCCGCTTCGCGTTGCTTGAGAAATTCATAAAATTTAACATATACGCGATAACATACATACATAATTATCAGTGAGTAAACCGAATATTCTCGGTAGTTTGCTGCCATCCCCTTATTGATGTGCAAGTACATGTATGAGATATGCAAGTACATGTATGAGTAAAGTAAGTAACCCAACAAAGGAATTTAATTATCGTTAAAATCAATAGGTATCCTTTTATACAATAGTATCTCGTATGCATTGTTTTCGATTTACCCGAAATAGGAATATATTTTCAGTCTGCCATGGCTACGATATGTTTATAATTACTTTATTACGGTTTTATTTTCAGACCGGGATTTCTTTCCATTCCGATACTGTCAATCATTCTGACAATCTGCTCCAACTTCCTACTGCAGAGCAGAACAAAAAATGAAACAGAAAAGGTCCGGGTTTTAGCTATAGACAATAGGTTAGTAATGAAATTTCATTTTTAAATTAGACTGAACATAAGGTCTATCCATAATTAAGATTTTTTATTAAAATCATACTCTATTCCTTGATATATTATTTCCGAATTCCGACTGATTTGTTGACTACCATTATAATAAAAATGCTCATTTACATTAAAAGATGTAATATTTGTATCTTATTATACCCTGCAAACGAATGTTTGAGAGGGTATACTGAAATCACTCTGTCGATTAGTCGATCTGTCTGTCCCCAAAACGGATTTATGTCATAAGTGACATATCTGAACAAATTTGGGACATGTTTACCTTGTGTGAAGATTAAGCTTTGATGTGCATGAAGATGTACCAAGGTCAAGGTAACTGTTACTAAAAGTAGATTTTGTTACTGCTAGTGGAATTTTCTTCATAACTAAGGAATGAGATATTATAATTAAAGTTGATACATGTATATTTTGTGTAGAGAGATAGCTTCGATGCGCCTTATGGGTCTGATAGGTCAAGGTCACTGATTCTAAAAGAGATTGTCCCAAAACTGAATTTACTAACTTTTTACCAGGTTTGTGATATCGTATATAAGTTTGGAACATATATATATCTGTGTGAAGGTAAACTTGAATGCTTTGTTGAGCTGTTGCAGGTCAAATTCACCGTTACTAAAAATGGATTTCCATTTGTCAACATCAAACAGAGATTATATATTATAACCATGTCTTGGACATATTTATCTTTTGTATGAAAGGTAAATCATATTAAGGTTCATTTTTGACTGGTCTTTCAAAAGACTTATTCAGAACATTTCCCCATTTACTGAAACCCGTAATTATTGCTTTCAACATTTAAAACATACTCACACACTGTGACAAAGCAGGATGTGGGGGTATTGGTCACCCCTGTGACAGTTCTAGTTTCTGTGTCTCTATCATTTCATTTTGAGGGGCATTTATCTTTATGGAAAATCACTTAAATCAGCGATCACGGTGTGTCTCTACAATTTTGATACTAAGCCAGCTGTACACCTTCGTTTTGCTATTTCAGAAAGATCTACCACAACATGCAGTACTTCCTTTTCTTCTTCTATATCATACTTGGGCTACTCGGGAGCTTGGCAAAGATCATCAAAGGCGCTCTACTAGGCCTGTTGTTTCTTCCCAGGGCAGACAGGTGTGGGCTCCTCTCTGGGTTTGAGAATTTTGATGCAGGTTAGTTTATGGTGATGACTTTCATTTCCATTTTTTCAGCTCACCTGAGCAAAGCTCACAGGGTGGACTATTGTGATCCCGTGAGTGTCCGTCGTGCGGTGTGCGGCGTACGTCGTCAACAATTCAGTGTTTACACTTTATCACCTTAATTTCTTTTTAAAATTAAATTTAAAATTTCCAATTAATATGGCTGAGACGGTCAATTAGGTCAGGAGTTATGCCCCTTTTCATATTCAAAAAATGCCAGTTCTCTTTATCTACACTCTAGCAACTAGCAACTTCATCTTTTGAGCAATCATCTTCAAACTTTATGGCAAGGTTTATAACCATAATGTTTCGATTAGGTTCGAATATGGCTGAGATCGGTTGATAAGGACAGGATGTTAAGCCCATTTTAATATAAAAACATGCAAGATTTCACTTTGTTTACGCTCAAGCATCTTTGACTTTTTAGCAATCATCTTCAAACTTCATAATAATGTTAATGACCATTCTTCATCTTTTGAGCAATCATCTTCAAACTTTATGACAAAGTTTATGGCTGAGATCGGTCAATAAGGTCAGGAGTTATGCCCCTTTTAATACAAAAATGCAAGATTTCACTTTGTTTACACTCTAGCATCTTCATTTTTCGATCATCTGTAAACTTTAAACTTTAAGACAATGTTTATGACCATTATGTCTCGACTGAGGTCGAATATGGCTGAGATCAGTCAATTAAGTCAGGAGTTATGTCCCTTTTAATATTAAAAAAAAGCCAGATTTCACTTTGTTTACACTCTAGCATCTTCATCTTTTGAGCAATCATCTTCCAACTTTATGGCAATGTTTATGACCATAATGTCTTGACGGAGTTCGAATATGGCTAAGATCAGTTAATTAGGTCAGGAGTTTAGCCCCTTTTAATAAAAAGAAAATGCCAGATTTCACTTTGTTTACACTCTATCATCTTCATTTTTCTAGCAATAATCTTCAAACTTTATGACAATGTTTATGACCATAATGTCTTGATGGAGTTCGAATATGGCTGAGATCGGTCAATTAGGTCAGGAGTTATGCCCCTTTTAACATTCAAAGAATGCCAGATGTCACTTTGTTTACACTCTATCATCTTTATTTCTTAAGCAATCATCTTTCTCAAGTGAGCGATTAAGGGCCATCTTGGCCCTCTTGTCTTTAGTAAATACACCTTTCCAGTTTTAGAAGTGACACTTTAAAGCCTGCCTTTCCCATTCATGGCCTGACCAACTGCTCTGCAAACAGTATCTCAACAAAAAAGCTTCTCCTTTTTCCCTAACCCTAATCAGATCAACTACTGACTACCTATTATCCCAGAGTAGCTAAGTCAGTTTGAATACAATTGCAAAGGGCTATCAGTAGTGTCACACATATATGATTTAGTAAATATAGATATATTTTCTGTTCAGAGTTTTTCAGTGATTTGGAGACCATGTCTAGTATAGATAGACAGATAGAGTGCTGCCACACTGCAATATCACGCTGTAGACATGTGGCATTATACCACACCCAATCACATCATTATACCTTGCCAACTATTCCTGGATATATTCCTATTCCTATATAGTGTGTGTGTGTGTGTGAGCTACCAGGACTGTTTTTAACAACTTTGTTATGTCGCAATACAAGAACAAACACATGACCTCCAGCACCCAAGGCGGGCACTCCAACCAGTCAGTTAACTGGGACGGTATATATTTCTGAACGTATAAAAGTTTCATTATTTTGTAGGGCACATCAATTACATCAGCTTCTTGCATGTGGAGGAATGCCATCGTCATCCTGTTCTGCTTGTGTTCTGTGAATTGCTGACTGAAATTAACCGGAAGTCGAATAGCTGCATAAACATTTCATTACACAACTACGGAAGTTCATCTGACAAAACAATCCACTGCACT
>CM037783.1:51090793-51140793 GCA_021229015.1 Solen grandis | reverse complement strand
GATCTCGAGGGTATAAAAATTCCTCTCAAAATGAAATGATAGAGAGCAAGAAACTAGAACTGTTACAGAGGTGACTAATACCCACGCATCCTGCTTTAAATTTTGAAAGCAATAATTATGGCTTCCAGTAAATGGAGAAATTTTCTGAACAAGTCTTTTGAAAGACCAGTCAATATGATTTACCTTTCACACAAAAATAAATATATCCAAGACATGGTTATAATATATAATCCTATCTGACGTTATTGACAGTAATGGAAATCCATTTTAGTAACAGTGACTTTGGCATGCAACAGCTCTACAAAACTTTCAAAGTTTTACCTTCACACAAGGTATATATGTTTCTTTTTACTCTGGTAATATAGTTCTAGGATAAGAAAATCATTATAGAATAATTTAGTTACATTACCTAATGATGGACGTCTATTGCTTGTAAGGTATGATTTATAAATACTATAAGTTAGATGACTAAGTATTATGTTAATATCTTTATACTCTCTGTAAATAGTTTTATAACTAGTAATAAGGTTTTTTTACGCATTTTAGCGAATGATTGTATTATCTATGATAACATTATTTATTATGTGGTAAACTGAAGGCCAGTGTATTTGTGTTTTGCATAAAGATTCCAATATTTTTGTAAATATGGTTTATCTATCTTTTCTTCAAAACAAATTTATGTGTATTTCTTTATTTGTCATATCTGTCAGAGAATCTAAGAGGACCGTATCAGTTTTTACTCATGTTTGTTTGGAATCGCACATATTAATGCAATATTTTAGGTATGGCTTGTTTTATTTTAAATAGTTCAGAGAGGTAATTGACTTTGTTTTTCAAGTTGTTCAAAAATCTTATTCTCGTCACTTACGACAAAAGTCCTTCTTTGGGACAGACAGACAGACCGAGTAATCGACAGAGTGATTCCAGTATACCCACTCAAACATTCGTTTGCGGGGTAAAATGAAATACAGATATTACATCACTTAATGTAAATAGGGATTTTTAAAATAATGGTTACTTTGAAAGCATTATTTTTCGTTGACATCAAATTTCGTGGAATCTGTAAAAAAGTCAATTTCGTCGGTACATATATTCGTGGATTCATGCTCTAGAACACATTAGGACTATCAAATATACAGTTTTCGTGAGGATGGATATTCGTAAAAGTCATTTACGAAATCAACGAAAATTAGTCCCCCCCCCCTCGCCGAAAATTAATGATTCTACAATATTATATCAATGAATAAGGTATGATTTTCTAAAGAAATCTTAACTATAGATTGACCTGACAGTCTAATTTAAAAATGAAACTACACTACTAACCTATTGTCTATAGCTAAAACCCGGACCTTTTCTGTTTCATTTTTCGTCCTGCTCTGCAGGAGGAAGTTTGAGCAGATTGTCAGAATGATTGTTAGTATCGGAATGGAGAGCAATCCTGGTCTGAAAATAAAACCATAATAAATTTATTATTAACATATCGTAGCCATGACACCAACTGAATATAATATGTTCCTATGGATTTGCTGCCACTTTGTGATAAATTACTTTTTTCGGGCAAATCGAAAACAATGCATATGAGATACTATTTTAAAACAAGATACCAATTAAATTTAACGAATATTTAAACCCTTTGTTGGTTACTTACTTTCCTTATACATGTACTTGCATATCAACTAGGTGATTGCAGCAAACTCCCGAGAATAGTATTGGATTATGTATGTTTTAGTAATCGCGTATATTTTAAATTTTGTGGAATTTATCGCAAGGAAAGTGAAGAGGTGCGCTGCGATCAATCCATAAAATTCAAAATATAAACGGTAACATATTTACAATTTGTCACGTACGCCATACAGCTTTGTCTTTGACACCGCATTATGGAACCGCCTCCCGTTTGATTGACAATTCTACACGATGTTTTAAATACGATTCAGAGTCAGTGTCGCTTGAAACAGTTTGAGCTAGTAAGACATGACGTAAAGCAGTCGCCTCCGCAACTAACTCCACCCATAATGCGATTGAGTCACGTAGGTACCATACAATTAAATTTTCACCATATCAAGACCTAACGGTTCATTTAATGCAATTTGAAAGAAATATAGGCATTTCTTTGGACAATAAGTAGGACAAACTGTATGGAGTCAAAGAAGCCATATTGTAATATACATGTACTCATGCATAAAGGTCAGAGGTATGTCAGGGTTAAATAGCATATCTCTGATTTGTGGTGAATTTAACCACGATATTGAAGTCCAGAGAGACATAAATGAAACATAGGATTATATAGCAGAAAAATAAATCGGAAACAGGTACGAAAAAAAATACAACTCACAACAGATTAACGACAACGACAAGCATCTGTCGGTCAACCACGTTGAAGATTGGCAGGACCACGGTATAAGCCAGGATCATCGAGACCAACACCAATACCAGGAATACAATTATGTAGCCTCAAAAGGAAGAAAAGCACTTGGAGACACAGTAAAACACAACATGTTACCAATGTATACTACGGACATAATTACGGTTAACACCAAACTACATGACCATATACTGGCTACATGTTGTCTTGTCATAGACACAACCGCACTATCATCATGTGATTTTAGCTTTTCGAACGGCCCATGATAGAATCTGGAACCGTGGCCATCCGTAGTTCACATTGATATGTGTGGCTGGGGCTTAAGGTATGCGCCAAGCACCTGCTATCAAAACCTCTATATTATCAGGTATGTGAGAACATGTCCATCTCGTGTATAGCCACCATTTCAAAAAATAAAGCAAATCCATGTTACAATGAATATCAAGCAACTTTTACAAACTCACTTAAAATATGGTTGAATATAGAATATTTTTTCTTTGCAATTTTGAGGTAAATGCGAAAATGTTTTTCTCACCGGTTAATATATAGGCTACTTGGTTCCCAGCGTAAGCGAAACTTCTGGCCTGAAACCGTTGCTTGTACGATATTAATGCGTTCAATAATAAGAGTACATTTACCGACATCAATAAAGAAGTAAACTGTTTGAAGATTAAACGGAACGCCCTTTTTCTATTTTATTTCATTTTACTGCTTTTTAAAAGTCTGCGCTAGCACATCTTAGGTATGGGTAATGTTTTTCTAGCAATGGTATCAGTTATATAAACAATACTGTATTTTAATGGTTCCATTTCGTGTTGAGCCTAGTCTTAAATTGTTGCATTTTCTTATCTAATTTAGAATAAGTGAACAAACTACTAAAAAGGGAACTAACTAGGATGGTTTGTGGTTTTCGGTCCTTTCTGGTGAAAGGCAGAAATTTGGCCTCTCCTTTATACATCCTCCTCATGCTGTCTCGGTAGCTGGACAGGATTTGAGTGATCATGAACAGCGTCAGTAGGGACGAACACACGAACGATATCGCGAGGCACACTGAAAATAAGAGAATGCATAATAAATATATTGTACACCCTGCAATATCATTTTAATTTTTTACCATACAAATAGTACCCGTATGTCGTTTTAATCACTACTGTGAGATATAAGGTGGCATAGTGTGTTTACTCAAAGGTTTATAATCTAAACATAAATATTTGCGGTGTTGGGGTAAAATACAATGTATATTAATAACAATAACGCGTGAAATTAACACATTTTCATTATACTTCACAATCTTGGCATACAGTATTTACTGCATATTATCAGCTCGTCGCTGCGACAGTCATAAGCGAAACCTTTAAATCTTTAAGTGTGATATATTGATAGATGATCAATGCATTTCCTTCAACCCTTCATTTTTTTCTAACCATCAGATTTATCAAGGCATGTAAGGATTCAAATGATGAATAAAAAATATCCCTCTTCTTTATTAGTAATAGGTAATGATTTAACGTGAGTAACCTTCAAAAACGTGAAACAATAGCTTGAGGTCCACTAATCGACCAATGATCGAACCGCCACCATCTGGAGGGATTTTCTTGATTACTGTCCGTAGGTGGTAGATGATGATCACTATAAAAATGCCGAACTGAAAAGAGATATTTATTACCAAGTTAATGTAGGTACAATTTGAACAAAGTACATGAAAATATTGCCTACCATTTTCTTCTGAATCGTAAAAGGACTTCTCCTTAAATACTCCCTGAAAAAAAAGATGGGTTACTACAGCCTATGAAAGGAATTAAGTTCCACAACTTAACGTCCAGGACGTATTCATATGGACGCTGGTTAAGATAGATACCTGGTGGGCACAGATAATGGCCAACGTGGCGCTGTAGATGATCAGGAGGGAGTGGGTTAAGACATATACCTGGTAGGTTCAGATGATAGCCAGGGTGAATATACAGAGAATCACGAGTGGGTTTAGACAGATATCTGGTAGGTTCTGATGATGGCCTGTGTGACGATAAAGATGATCACGAATAGTAGAGGGTAGGAGAGTTTAGATGACACGAAGGAGAAGGTTTAGACAGATACCTGGAAGGAATTAGACAGTTTAGACAGATACCTGGTAGAGACGGATAATTGCCAGGGCAGAGATACAGATGACAACAAGGGTGTGGATTTAGACAGATACCTTGTAGACGCAGAGGTGAAGATACACATGCCTACGAGGGGATGGGTTTAAAAAATTCTGGTAAGCACAGATGATGCCCAGTGTGAAGATAGAGATGACCACGAGGGAGTGGGTTTAGGCAGTTTAGGTAGACACAGACGATTGTAAGGGTTAAAATACAGATGCTCACTAAGGAGTAGGTTTAGACAGGTACATGGTAGGCACATATTATTACTAGTGGTTGGTTTAGACAGATACCTGGTAGGCACAGATAATGGCCAGGGTGAAGATACAGATGATCATCGGAGAGTACTGGAAAGTAGGGTCGTTCTGATACATTCTCGTGGAAATGAAGGACCTGCAAGAGAAACATAATTTTGGATTATGGATGATTATATACATGCACATATAATGAGAAGAGAAACGATTTCCGGCCTCTGTGTTAAAGTGTCATCAAGGTAACTGATTTATATGCAATATGTATATAGAATGTAGATGGTATTTATTAATACGTAACGGTAACACGTGAATGGTAATACAATGTACACTCATAAATAAACACGCGCATTAAAACATTATCAGACACAGATGACTTTTGCATACTTAATGCGTGCTAGACGTCCCAGAGTCTCTATTGCTTCACATGTCATTATCCGGACATTTCGTGATGGTGTCAAGAGTTGCTTAACATACCGGAAGTTGTGGGTGGTAGCAAGTGCTCGATGGTTTTCCTGCACGAAATTTATACAGGAGATAAAATGGCTATACAATAAGTGTTGAATTACATTAACAAATTACACGAAAAAAGTATTTTGGCATTTTATTGCATTAAGATGTAAAAAAGCAACAGTGTTATATAACCAAAAGCAAAAAGCCTTTTTCTTTAAAAAATCAAGACGTCGTGATAATGATATGGCGTGATAAATAAAATCACATTATCACCGTTACAGTAAAGTCAATAATAATAAAGCGTGATGTATACAATCACATGATCACCATTATAATACACTGTCTGTAGATAGTAATCATGTTAAATGTACTAGTGCCTTGGTAAACAATATTTTGTGATAAAACTGGAAACGACCCAAAAATGTGGAACTCAGACGTATGCACCGAATATAATAATGAACAATATAAAATATACACTTATTCAATTCGACTTGTTTTTTCATTTTATTTTGAATTTTGATGATTGGAATATAGAATTAAATTAATAAATGATAAGTAGTTATCTTTCTTCAATTATTTTAGGTTTAAATTCAATTCAGTTTGCCCCTGTATTGTACAGTTTATTTCATAATAATAAGGTTATAATCTGGCGATGTTAGTAATAAAATATTTCTACCTTTAAAATAGTCGTTCCGCCGAATTTGTTTCGGATTAGAGTAAGTATCGACATGGTGATCCTATACAGGAATCTTATTATTAAGGCTAGGAGACACAAGAGGATAGGAACTCGTTGGAAAATGTTGAGATTGGGCAGTTGCTGTAACAAAAACCTTACAGATAATACTCTTGTATCTATTCTGCAACTAACATAAATGACAGAAATTGACCAGATGTTACAAACAGTATTGTTCTCTTGTTTGGAGTTTTTATATCACACAAAAAGGTCTGTGATACAGAGTATCACATCGGGCCAACAAACAAAGCCGACGGGCATGTAGCTATTTTGAGGGTATAGCTTGAAAATGTATACTTCCAATTTTTCTTTTCGAAATTTCTGGACGTCACACAAATTGTTTATGGTCTTCGTCCTTCTACTAGTCGAAATGGTGAAGAAAAAAATGCGAGGAAAAATTGTTCTATAAAGAATAAGTTGATTCATTTTTTTTTTTAAAACTAAAATCGGACACAACAATTAACAACAATTAACATTTTTCAAATAAACACACACACACACACACACACACAATCCCGTACTATAAACGAAACAAAAAAAAAATGTTTATAAATATTCTATTTCTAAAATGTAATTTTAAATATACAATAAATATTGTAGTATATATGCTTAAACAATAAACAAGCAGTCGAAGTTTTAAAGCTATAGATAAGTGGACTACTATTTGTAAAAACAGTACAATTCTGCTATAAGGACCATTAAGCTAAATTGAGAGGTTAATGGGCAGAATAGTAAAATAGCTGTTTAATGTAAGATTAAAGCAAAACGAAAAAACGAAAATCAGTAACCTGTGTTTAAACTGCTATATGATCTGTGGTTTAAAAATGATACTACAAAACGTATTTGTTGAAACATTTAGGAGCTGTAAATAAGTTTGTCGGGTGACAAGCACAGAATGTGCACATCTCCCTCTCTTTGACGTACAACATATGCACATCTCACTCTCTATGACACACAATATATGCACAGCTCGCTCTCTATGACGCACAATATATGCACAGCTCCCCCTTTTGGACGTACAACAAAACAATGCTCACTTACTCTCTATGACATACAGCATATGTACATCTTCCTCTCAATGACGCACAATGCATATCTATCTTTCTATGACGCAAAACAAAATTTGGCACATCTTTCTGACTACGACGCACAACATATGCAAATCTCACTCTCTATGACGCTTAACATATGCACAGCGCCTTTTCTATGACGCACAACATATGCATATCTCTCTCACTACAAATATCCAACCCCTCTTTTTGACAATCATATGTACAGCCGCCTCTCTCTGACGCACAACATTTTTGCATCTCCTGTTTATGACGCACAATATGTGAATTGTTCCGTCGCTAAAATATACATTCCAGTCTATGAGCAAAGTATATGATCTCTCTCCTTGACCAACCACATATGCACAGATCACGGTTGCCGAGTGGTTAGAGCGTCCGCCTCGGGAGCGGGAGGTCTTGGGTTCGTTCCACGGCCGCGACATACCAAAGTCGTAAAAAGATCCCTTGCTTGGGGCTCAGCTTATAAGTGTAGTTTCAGGACTGGTTGACCCGGTGTTAGGATAATGTAACTGGATATGGTATCATGTCACATGTCTACGGTATGATACTGCAGTGTGGCAGCACAATAACTAACTCAAGTAGACATTGAAAAACAATGACTGAAAAGCTGTCGGTGGGACGTTATATCCAAAAAAAAAACAACACCTACAAATAAACCAACCACATATCAAAGCTCTGTCGCTATAACGCATATCATAAAAATAGCTCCCTCTCTATGACGCACAACATATGCTAATTTTCCTCTCTACGACAGACAGCATATGCACATCTTCATCGCTATGTCGCACAACATATGCACAACTCCCCCGCTTTGACGTACAATATATGCACAGTTACTCTCTATGGCACAAGATTGCACAACTCCCTGCATATGCACACCTGCACTTTCTTTGACGCACAACATATGCACATCTCCTTCTTTTTTAATCATATGACATGAACAGCCTGTTCTCTATACTGCACAACATATGCACAGCTCCATTAATATGACGCACAACATATGTACAGCTCCGTCGCTATTGCGTACAACATATGTATAGTTCCCGCGCTTTCCACACAACATAGACGAAATAGCCCCCTTGCTTAAACACACAACCTTCCTCGAGAGTAGTTTCAAAGAGTTCTCTTTCAACTAAGATATAGATAACTAGGTGTATAACGAGACACTATCTCGTAATTGCATACCTCGCTAATAAGATATTGTTTTTTTTTTTTTTTTTCATGATTTGGCTTTCGTAGAATTTTGCTGAAGTTTATTTGGGTTTAATTTAAAATTTGAGAGTTTATCTTCATGAAAATATTTATGAATTCATTAATGTTTTGTCTATTCCCCTAGAAAAGAAACCACGCAAAGAAAGAAGAACTTATCAATTCAGAAACCTCACAAATCTGAATTGAGAAGTTCTTCAACACACACAGTTACACTTGCCAGTCGTTGTCCCAACCGAGCAGTATATGAACTAACAAAAGATGCAAAAAAGAACAAATACAACCTTGTATTTTATCTGCAATGGAACGGACACATTTGGGAGGAAGGTAATTTTCCAACATTATGGCGTCCGTTTATTTAATGTGAGAATGGAAATTTGCTCATCTAACACTAAAATGGGTCAGACATAATAAAATGAAATACAAACAACAATAGGAGACGGGGACGAGAAAGAATTAACTGAGATACCAAATTTTCGTCGTCTGGACATTTAATAACCACGATCATGTTGAAAACGAACCTGCAATAGAAAAATGCATTGGTGTTAAATGAGACCGTGACCAAAATGATATCAAAGATATAACAAACATGGGTGATGGAACAAAGACAACACAATTTGCTTATTCTGAGATAGATAGGTAGGATCTTGTTTCTTTTTACGTTGAATAGGAAAAATGTTACAACGACTTGTACTAAGTTTTCTCTGGTCATGTGTTTCACTAGTACTTTGATATTTGGAGGGTCATTATCGAGAATTTTGTCAGTTGTTTAATGAGATACATAGATGATATAAATAAGTTAAATGTGTTGATGTGTGCTGATATAATAACGTAATGGTATATAAAGTACAGTCAATGGGTGGTTTCACAACCAGATGTTACCAAAGAACGATGGTAATTGAATGTTAGATTCTTAAAAAAGTGACATAACAATACACTAAAAGTTATAAAAATTACATAAATCAGACCAGTGATAAAAGAGTTACTGATTACATACGTAAAACACTCACATACAAGGTAGTTAAATGATTTAAAATATGAATCTGCAGGTTTAGGATATTTTTCATTTCCATATAATATTCAACTTTTGTTCGTTTGTTTGTTGGATTTCATGTCCCACTGACAGTATTTCAGTCATTTGGAGACTATGTCTACTTAAGGCATATAGTTCTACCACACTGCAATATCAATACGCCGTAGACATGTGGCATGATTCCAAATCCAGTCACAGTATATTGACACCAAGCCAGCCAGTCTTTAAACTACCCTGTGTGTGCCCTGAACTCCAAGCAAGGGGCTTTTAACGACTTTGGTATGTCGCGGTTGGAAATCAAAACCAACAACCTTCCGCTTCCGAGAAGGACGCTCGAACACACACCCCCCGGGGGGTGGGGGGACGGTTGAGTTCTATTGTAGCAATATACAATATATAAGGTCCCTGTAAACGGTTTGAAGATGAAGTTGCATGGTTTAAGATACATACCACATACTCGAGTAGACGAGGCCGAAGCACGAACCGAGAAGAACCCACTTGGTAAAGAGACTGGCGAATAGGGGGTAGTATAATAATCCTATGAACAGCACGAATATCATGACCACCAAAACTACAAATACAAAAGATATCGTATCAATCCTAAAAATATATGCAATATCGAATCGACATTATACCGTGTTGACAAATATCGTAATGACACTGTTATTATGAATAAAAAATATTTATAAATTATACGTTTAAGAGCTGATCATAGACCAACATTCGTTTGTCTGGATAAGTGTCTAAAAGACTGTCTTGTATATTTGCTTTGTTAGATCGTCTTTGACAGACGATTCCAACTCAAACTAAAAGAATTAAAACCGCTTACTCTAGGGAACCTGCGACAATATTACACTATGATAATACAAGACTTGTTTTGGCGCTCTGGCAAACAGAGGAGACCCAGATAAGACAGCCACTGGAATGATCAGTGATCAGGGTTTGTTGATCATTGTATGATTAACAAAAACTCATCCTCAAGATGATCACTCTTATGAAAACATTTTTTTGTGTTAATTTCTGTAAAATAGATATATATGAAACAATTCAAACTAAATGATTATATTGTAGTATACGTTAATGTTAATACCTATCACTTTTTTCCTCTCTTTTTTCTTCGAAATAGTTAGTCAAAACAACTACCATTCAAAAATAGTCATGGAAAACTTTTATTGTGTATCACTGACATTATATAATGCTATGTATATGTTTTTGTGTTGATGATGTACGTTGTACAAGTCTGAAAATAAAAGATGTTCTGTTCTGTTCTCTTCTGGTCTTCTCCGTTTGCTCATAGAATACCATAGCTAAGAGTCTTCACAGTTTGCATGGCAAAGTATCTCCAGAGTTTTATATGCCAGTTGAATTGAAGTAAATTGATATTCATCATGTCAGAACTTAAAACAGTTATCAATATAATGTAATTTAGTGCTCACTCTTCGCCCACGATGGCATATTCTCCAAAGGCGAACCAAAAAAGATCATAGAGCAAAAGGACGCCATACTGCCAAACGCCGCAGCAACACTGATTCGGTCTTCACAGTGATCCAGAAGATTGGTGGGACTAGGGATGTAAACATTGATTGGCTCAAATGTATTTTGTTTAAGGTAATCAATCCATTAAATATTATAATCATGGTTCTTCAAATGCTTAAAAATACTTCAGTTAAGATGCAAACATCCATTGACTTTGAGTTAAAGGGTCTTTTGCTCAAATCTATAAAGGCTTGTATTTAATATAAAATTCGCACGATCACATGATGTACCATGGTCGCAATTTATCATGTAAATGAGGTGAAAAACAAAGTTACATATGCTTATGCTATTTGGGCTTAGAATACATGTATAGGGAACACCGTCGCTTCGACAGTATTTCAGTCATATAGCGACGTCCAGCTAATTACAGGTGGAGGAAGACCCCGAATACACGGAGGCATCCGGGTAGAACCACCGACCGCAAGCCAGCTCGAAGGCTTCCTCACATGAAAATCCGAATGACGCTGCCGGGATTCGAACCCACGCGGTGAGGGGCTTAGTGAGTATTAAAGTCAGTGACTTTACCCTCTCGGCCACGGAGGCCCCACTTTCTTCATTTATATCACCCTACGCTTAAACATTTACTATGTAATAAAATAATGTATGATTGTTGAATGTATTCGGTTTATTACTGTGTGCAGTTTATACATTATGTAAATGAAATGGAAAATCTGATGTCAAGTGGACTAATAATTTAGGGAGCAATTGTTTTCTTTCTTAACGACTTATCGCCCAACGCCTGGCCAATTATTTAGTCATTAATATAAATACATCATTTTGATGTGTTATTTTTGTCATGAAATTATGTATAACTGTTTTAGTAGTAAATTACGTCCCTTTAATTTCGATTATATATTCATTTAATTACAACCTTTATTGTTTTCTTGTAATTACCTCCCCTTATTAATCTCTTGTAAATCATTGTTAATTATTACAATTCTTGTTTTTATTCAGGGTTTGGATACATATGTTTTATTATTAGTAAATAAGTACATATATCTGATTGGTTATCAGTGTGGAATGCAATTGGTCGATAATTGTAAACCCTTTTTAATGTTATATATGTTCTGAATAAAAACTGAAAATTGCATACGGGGTCATTAAATTTTGGGGTTTGCTTACCAAACAGTCACATATCAGCAGACGAACCCTCATTATACTTGGTAAAACAAACGGGGTCATTGAATTTGATCGACAGAGTTGTCATACCTGTTTTGGGATACGCTTATATTTATCACAGTAAATATTAAACTGTCCTTAGAGCACTGCGTTTAAAGGTTTCACTCGGTGGATATATAATATTGACTGAAAAGCGACGGTCCTTCAATATCCACTTTTTAACAGAGCATTACGTTGAAGTAGTGAAACTCATTTTCATGTCAAAAATGACGTGATAGCTGAGATAGCATAGGTTTTGACTTGCTTATTTAGAGCTCATTTAAGGTTTCATAACTAGGTCTGCGACTAGGTGTCTTGAGATATAATAGTTGAGACTCAGGGACAGTTTCATTTGTTTGGCTTATGGTATATTGGGTGAGGTACAGACCAGTCGCATCGCTAGCTTGGGATCATAGTAGTTAGGACTTGCTTGGTGTTTTGGTCCCAAAGCTGAGAAGTTCATTTTTAGTTTCATTGTATCATCTTATATATGAAATCACTGGCTATTATATAGCCCGGGTTAAATTAGATTTACTAAAGGTATTTCTTGTATGTTTCAAGCTTTAAATTCCAGCACAAGACAGTGTCCCTTATTGCACAACCGTTTAACACATTGTTAAAAATATGGTCCTAGCATTAGAACAAACGTCTGACAATTTTGTTTTTATGCAAAATATTATGAATAATAGGAATATCAAAGACTTTACGGACACTTATAATGCTCCGTAAAGCGAGGCATTCGGGTAGCATGTTATGCAAAATGTATTTTTGTTACCAATAATCTTCTCAAAGAGTTGCTTTCTATTATCAGAGGTATAATGCACATCCTGTACATCCTTTTAGCATTTATTTAGCAAAATCAGGGTCATAAGGATCCATAATTTTCAACCTATTTCTGTATTCAAGATGCAAAATGTACAGTTCTATTAGTCCTATAACATTATTCAATAGACGATATTCACCAGTGAACATCAGCTTAACTAAAACCGCCCAAGAATTCTTAAATTAGAAAAAAAGTCAACCAGCTACAGACTTCGTTGTTAAGGGAGCAAGTATAGTAAAGGACCATGAGATAATCATATGTGTAAAACAAGAATCTGAATATCAGTTATTTTTGACATTTTCTATATAGAGAATTAATGTAATCTAACCGACCATCTAGGGGCCTCATTTTCCAAGGGATAACCTTTATTTTAGCAATTATTCCACATGTGTATGAGTGATCATTTGTGCCAAATAAAATCAAATTCTGACCAATGGTTTCATAAAAGAAGAAATTTGGTACAGGGCTATGAGGTGGCCATTTGTGTCAAATGAGATTTTAATTCTGAGAATTGGCTTCATAGAAGGAAATTTTGACATTTTCTATATTAAGATTTTTAGGAAACTAGCCGACCTTCAAAGGGCCTCATTTTTTAATGGAACAACTTTATTTTAACATTTATGCCTCAGGTCTATTGGGTGACTATTTGTGCCAAATGACATTAAATTCTGACATCTGATTTCTTAGAAGACTTTTGACATTTTCTCTATTGAATATACATGTATAAGGAAACTAGCCGACCCACTAGAGATTTCATTTTTCAAGGGATCAACTTTCATTTAGCAATTATGGTTCAGGGCCATGAGGTGACCATTTTTAACAAATGAAATCAAATTCTGACCATTGGATTCATAGATTAATACCGAAATCTTGTAAACTAGCCTACCTACTTAAAAGAAGAGTTTTGACAATATCTATATAGAGTATATAAGGAAATTAGCCGATCCCTTTGGGGCCTTATTTTTTCGGCAAGGGATGAACTTTATCCTAGCAATTATCTTAGACAGCCGTGATGTGATAATTTGTGCCAAATCAAATTAATGTCTGACCATTGGCTTAATAGAAAAAGGCATTTTGGCATGATCTATATAGAATATATAAGGAAAATAGCCGGCACCCTATGGGCCTCTTTCTTCAAGGGATCAACATTATTTTAGCAATTATGGTACAGGATTATGAGGTGACCATCTGTGCTCAATGAAATTATGACGTCTGACCATTGGCTTCATGTATTTATTTTGTTTTATATAGAGTATAACAGAAAACTCTTCTGAATATTTGCTTCGCAGATGAATATTGAAATTTTCTTTAGAACCTAGTCGACAACTTTGGGGTCTCATTTTTCAAGGGATTAACTTTATTCTAACAATTGTGGTACAGGACTATGAAGTGACCATTTGGCTCAGTGAAATTAACATCTGACCATTGGCCTCATAAAAAGAAGAATCTGACATTTTTATATAGAGTATGAACGGAAACTAGCCAATTCCCTTTTCTGAATATTTGCTTCGCAGAAGAATATTGAAATTTCTAAAGGAAGTCAACACCCAAGGTGTCTCATTTTTCAAGGGATCAACTTTATTTGAGCAATTATAGTACAGGGCGATAAGATTACCATATTTCATATTTGCCAAATGAAATTAACTTCATTGAAGAAGTTTGACATTTTTCCTATATAGAGTATGTAAGGAAACTAGCCGAACCCCTTTAGGCCTCATTTTTTAAGGGATCAGCTTTTTAGCCGTTATGGTAAATGCTAAAAATATTTGAATTTGGCGCCATTTTCCAACTTTGGAGGTCACGTGACATTTTTCAAACGCTTATATCTCGTGAACGAATAAAGATAACCCTATAAAAGTATACATTTTTGACATTGTGGAGACGAGACCTTTTCAATGATGTATATATCGGGCAGGAAATGTTAAATCTTAATTAAGGTTTAAAAATCGCTGTTACGTCATAACTCGGTAACGGTTGAAAATCGAATCGAGAACATAGGGTTTATTTTGAAGTATTTTGATAAACATCAATTATATAAACATTTGAAAATTGAATAATAAACGTTGCAGAAAGGAAAAACTGATTTAAAGCTTTTTGTTTCAACCAGATAATACCAACATTACGAATTTAAAGCTTATACAATCCCAACATTTTGATGTATTACATTCAAGTATGCATTTGAACAAACGAATATTTCGATACTAAATCATTTATAACAGCATAAGGTTCTCTACAACTCGTATAATTTGACAATATTTAATCCTTACCGAGTAAAGTAAGGATTAACGTAAACATTGCAGCTCCCTTTGTGGGGGCTATCTTAATCCGATTTCAAGTCAACAAATTGATTTAAAATGTTACTGGAGCCCTTACAAGGATTCGAAGTAATGTATAAACTTTGCCCATTCTTGTTAATCTTTTAAACTGAAATAATACATGGTTTTGTTTCGCCAGTTCAGTCCATATTGACGTATAAAAAGCAAAAAATTTTGAGTCTTTTTACCAACGTCAAGATGACTTTTAAGGACATACTAAGAAATGTTCAAAGAGTGTATTTTTATATTGTTATTGGACTTAAGATATATCGGAGTTTTTTGAGGACAAATGGTTTGGAAGTTGATTTTTCATCAAAGCAATAAGTGTTCAGTCTCTTATAGTCTTTTCAGTTTATTATTATTATTATTATTATTGGGAATATCTAAATTATTTCCATTAAATTCTATTATGTCATTTAATTATATGCACAAGAAAGGCTGAGAAAAAAACTGGAATACTTATTAAATAGCTGTTTTGAAAAAAATGTTTACTTTATACGTTAATGTGAAACAACAGAACTGGGCCTCGTTTTGAATACGTTATTCGATTGGTAATAAAATGCCGAGATTTGATTGGTCAAGGACTCGTTCCTGATTGGTTGAAAAGGGAGGTTTCTGATTGGTTGAATTTTCAATCCGCTTAATTCAATAGACGCACTAAAAATTAAAATAGTGCCGGGCCAGTAATCGTGAACAAAAGCCATTGTTCACACATCCGCTCCTAAATCAACAAAAGCCAGACAGAGGGCGACTTTAAAGGGATAAACTTTTGACACGTGAATAGACCATTGTTCGTATTTCCGTCCCTAAATCAATACCGCTATTGTTCCATTGCTAAAAATAGATTGTCTATTGTTAACGCAGGTGGTATGGGCCTTGGAAACGAGTGCAAAAGTTGTTCTCGAGTCATTTAAAGGCAGTACGTTGAGGAGTCAACATCATAAAGGTAGATTGAGTATTTTTATTATAAATATAGTATTATTTATATAGTAGACATATTATCAGATATATATTATTTCATAGTAGTCACCATTATTAATGTTGAATCATATTATTATTATAATTGATGTTCTAGCTATTTAATTATTTATATATTTATTATTAATATTATAGAATATCTTTTAGGATATTGTCTGAGATCGAATGGAAGTGACATTAAATTTCCGCGAGTAGATCTTAGATCAAGTATACAAGTCACCTCTGTATACTAAAAATGACCGCCACGCATGCGCACACATAAGAAATAAAATGGCCACCCGTTACTTTTGTATATATAATATGATGTACATATTTATTTTTAAATCCTGTTGTCTACCGATGTAGTCATTCTAAATATAGACCAATGATGTCATTTTAAAATTAGAACAATAATGTCATGCTAAATATAGAAACCAATATGGCCGCCACACATGCGCGAAAAACCCTGATGAGGTCACTCCTGCGCATGCGCAGTCTTGACCCTAAAGAGGCGCCCTTACTATTACCCACGATTTTTCAATTCAAATTTCGTCATTTTCAGATGAGATGTATTTTAAGCAAATTGTTGACGACGGAAAACGACGGACAGAGGTTGACCCCAATAGCCCATTTTTAAAAGAATTAAGCACAATGCCGCATTTTTACCAAATGTCTATTTGACACCAGATGCATCGATTACAATGTTTATAAACGGGATAGCCCACAACAAACAAAGAAAGGAAGAAAGAAAGAAATACTTACAAAATAATACCAGGTCTGTTTCCAGAACATTTGCATTTTTCCCTATCATTTCGTCTTTCGAGGAACGAAAACAGCACGATATAAAGTATCTGTAAACACAGTGCAGATGGTAATAAAATATGTGTCATGTTGTGGGTGGGATGTGTTTTGGTCACTGAGCTATACATTGAAACCCCCTCGTATATCCGTAACTGGGCTGACACCGAATTAGAACAAATCAAGTAGGGAGTCTGAATCACCGGTGTAACGTTTTCAAATTCCCACCTCGGGAACAAAGAAACGTTTTCAGATTCCCTCCCAAGATTTAAACCCCCCCCCCCACTCCCCGCCGGGAACATAAAAACGTTTTCAACTGACCCCTTCCCTTTACATATGGAAAACGTAAAACTTAAATACTTATAAGATAAACAAATATAATATTATCATTGATATTTATATGTATTGGTATTCACTTTCCTAAATTGAATTTATATGAGGTAAAGATAAGGCTAGTGGAGCTACCCTACCGCGGGAACATGAAAATGTTTTCAAATGACCCTGCCCCGTTTTTATGTTTCTTCGTTTGGAAAGTTTATATCTTATTTTATAACTTATACTTAAATGTGTCGTTAGCACATTAATGTATCTTTTATTATTTGATGTTCCTAAGATGAATTTATATGATGTTAAGTATAGAATTGAAAACCGTTTCAAATTCACCCGGGGTAACATGTACATGTTGGACATTTAAAAATAGGATGGTGGGGGTCTCAATACGTTATCAGATGCCCCACACGGGAATATAAAACGTTTTCAAAATCCCGGATGGGAGGATTTGAAAACGTTTAATGTTCCCGGGGCGGGAAAGCTTGAATCGGGGTCCACTTGAAATCATTAGCTTTCAAACTATCCCCAATTCATGTCTGCCCCCCCCCCCCCACCCGTCGGAAATCTAATAAACGATTTAATGTATACCGGCAGGAATTGGAAAATGTTTTTATATTCCCGAGTAGGGCATTTGAACATAGGAAGAGGAGTCTGGAAACGTTTTCATTATGGCGTACCCGGGAATTTGAAAACGTTTTCATGTTTTAGGGGAAAACCTGAAATTGAAACTCAACTCAAATACTAAGAAAGTAAACAGATTCATTAATAATACATATCATACTTGCTAACAACACATTAAAGTAGAGTTATAAAGTGAATATAAAAACTTCCTCGACGAGGAAATATAAAGTATTTGCAAACGTTTAAAGTTCCGGCCGTGGGGGTGACTTAAATTCGGGGGGGGGGGGGGAAGCATCACTAGCCTTACTTTCCTCATACATAAGTTCAATTAAATTAAGGAAAAGTTGATATTCTAGATGTATCAATAATACATACATATGTATTATATTTGTTAAAGGCCGGCTATATTTCATAATGATACATTTTTATAAAAAAGAAAATATGAAAGTAACATTAACATGTTGCAGACCTGCACAGATGGTACATAATGTATTATCTGCTGCAAAAAGTATAAACATTTTCCACGACGCCAAAATGGAGGTAGGTCATTTGAAAACGTTGAGAGGAACCTGAAAAAAAATGTGGAGTGGTTGGTGGATGGGGCTTAAAAACGTTACACTTGTTTACACAGTCAGATATCATTATCAACAGCAGCAAATTAATCATCATCATAGTCATCAACATCGTCATTCATCAGAAACATGAGGAATGATAAGAAGGAAATACAAAAGAGGATTTGGTTGCCCAAGAAAGAAAAGAAAACGAACATTTATGTACTGTAAAATCATTTATTTTCGTTGACATTAAATTTCGTGGAATTTGTGATTAAATCAGTTTCGTTGGTACATATATATGTGGAACCATGTTGTAGGCAACATGAGGTCTTTGAAATAAACATACCTCATGGGGATAAATATTCGTGGATAAATTCATCCGCGAATTCAACGAAAATTAGTCCTCAACGACAATTAATGATTCTACAGCATGAGACGATACCGTTGGCCAGTATAGCAGATTGTCCATATGTTCCCTGTTGGAGTACTTACAGATATGCCAAAACTTGTGGAGATGGTATTTGAGAGGAATTCAGTCAGCGAATCCGCACATGTAGCTGTTGACTCGTTTGTTCTGTTATAATATAACAGGTACACATAGACAAAGTGTTCGCTAATGTCTTTAAAAATATTCGGAGCAATAAAACAGCTGCAGCAACAATAACAACTGCAAATATTTTGTATATCTTGTTAATAAAACTGTTACATGTAAAATACGCAATAAGTATTTTTGTAATCAAATATACACGTAGCGAACTATTAGTTTCCGGGTGATTAAAGACCACAAGTCCGTGTTTTCATCAACGAAACCAAACAAGACTTCATCCAGAGGCACACACCGCACTTCTCACTCTAATCAGAGTGTTTATACAGGACCCCATCGTCGAATACCCCCGTCTAACTTATTCAGTTTCATCACATGAAATCATGAAGATGATATATCGATCGGTCGTGGGTATTCGACGATGGCAGTTGCCTTGCTCCGAATAGCATGTTTAACAAGAAAGACATGTGGCATATGAAAAACATGAACAGTATGATAAAGCATGGAAAACAAGGTATGACTCTTTAGAAGGACATCTATGAGAAGTCCCCACGCTAATATGAAAATAACAATAATTCGACATCCGGAGGAGCCAAATATACATGTAATATATTAACAAAAATCAGTCAAATTATAAGAGCGTGCACTGTTTCCCCGTATGTATACAGTATTACAGTAAACTCCTGCTGAAAGAACCGTTGAATAAAAAGGTTAATAGGCAGATGATTGCTAACTACAGGATATAAGCAATATGAAAGGTTCCCGTATGTATTCTTATGCCGTCATTACAAATGTGATTCAAATATTAAATTGTCCGTTTAGGAGAGGTTTTACTGTGCAACATGCTCAGTTAATCGTGTCAACATAATATAGCTCGCGCACAATAAACTTGTAAATGCGACTACTAATTGTAAAAATAGTAAAGCCGCACTAACAGAGCCATTATTAAATGGCTGCTAAATGCAGGTCATAAGCAAATTGGTTGGTGAATATATCTATGGATATGTTTATGGTTTAAGTGACAAAGCAATAACAGACACAAATACAGACCCATGCACTTACACATTTGATTTGTCACACTTAATAAGTATCGCTTTGCTTTAAACACGTTACTTTCATAAAACTGTCTATTCACATTGGGTCGTTTCGACCAATCTTCACACTCAGTGGGGACCGTATTGACAGGTGACCCTTCTAGAAGTTATATGCCATTGGGGTGGGTTTACTTTCGGGTCTTAACTTCAAAGTTATGAGATACAAATTATGCAGCTGTAGTTAACATATATTTTATTCCTTACAGCGAAATATCTCAACCCGATTGATATTTAATCTAAACTGTTATTAATATCCAAACAGAGAAACATTTTTCAGAACGTATTTACCTGTTAAACGAATTGACATCGTTCTATATATATTATATCGCTTACCAGTATACAGTACCATACACAAGATCCACCTTATGGAGACAGGTTAACTATGTCAATAAGACAAGACACTTTAGAAAACAAATAATGCACTTATTAAGTAACTTAAACGGAAGGTATAAACAAGAATACCAAAGTTGTAGAAATGAACAGTTACAATAAAGTTTTTAAAGCCACATTAACGACGGCAAAGACATAGTCTACCTTTTCCGGGACAGGTTAAAAAGATCTGTTTAAAACATACATGGGGACACCTGGGAAGTTTTTTTTTGTTGTTAAAATTCAACGGTGCGCGTATCTTATGTGCATTGAAACACGCTTGCTATTATATTCCTTGTTCGTTTTTCGAAAATGTTTACTTACGAGTCAACTGGGCGGCTTTCATGTGTAATAAGGCAGATAAATCAAATCATTATCTGTTAACCAACAATCGTGTGGGAAGATATGCACTTGAATCTTTCCCATTTTAAGGTAGAATATGTATGCAGATAAAGTTAAATTCAAAACAGATGATTATAAACATGAGATTTAAAAGACAGTGGAATAGAAGGTTCTCAGTATTGATAGCCAATTAATGTATATGTGTCCCAAAGAATTCAGACACCTCATTGCCATAAGGTTAGAGTTACGGATTTGGCTTCAATTTGATCAACAATACTGAGCGCTAATTAATGAGATAACTTTCCACCATTATTAAAATATTCAAGTATTTGGCTAAATTGACATACATCATTACCATAATCACTAATAATATTCATTATGGGTATTTTATAATTTTTAATTTTTACTAAGTATTCAAGTAGTACTAAGCACTAAGTATTACTTAGCACTAAGTAGTTAGCTATTGCAGAGCATTAAGCATTTAAGTATTACCTAGCACTAAGCATTTAAGTATTACAGAGCATTAAGTATTTAAGTATTACTTAGCGCTAGGTATGGTAGGTGACATTTGAGCATGGACGCACCCGTATGTAGGCCTCAAAATGTGTCGTCTGCTCTGCTAAGTATAAACAGCATAGTAAGCATGCATAGCTCGAAGGTTAGAGTAGATTCACTTGGTGCCTCGTGAATATTCATGTCTAAATGTAGTACTTAATGCACATTAATATAGATCTACTAAACTTTGAGTTGTACATAAATAGATTTTTCTTTACCGTACAGACAAGCCTCGCTATTGTATCCATGGCAATAGAGGAGACCTTGATCAGCAAGCTCTTGGTTTTGCGTCAAAACGAGCTTATATGAGGTAAAAAAAACACATCTTTCTAGATGTCTAGCTTTAAGTGAAGACATTGAATCACATACTTTAATGGCAAGCATAATAATTAAAAAAATAGCAATAAGAGAAAGTACTCACGGTACTGAGATATTCGTATCATTCATGGTAATTGGAGGTGTGATCTGGACTGCAACTTTTCCTAAAAACGTTCACTAGCCCAGTGTAGGGGTGTATCCGAGTTTATCTCATGAGTGTGTGATCTTTACATGTCTAACAAAAAGATATTCCGGCTTTGTTTTGCGTTTTCCGTCGCTTCGACAGTATGTCTGTCATACAGCGCTATCTAGCTTATATCACGTGGGGTAAGTATTAGAAGTATATTGGGAGAAACCCATTCGGATATTTTCGGATAATTCCGTAACCTTCATCGCCGATATATTGTGTGATATCGCCCGTTTTTATCAGTACAAATTAATACGGTATATGTTAAAAAGTCCAGACTAATGACAATAATAATTGATGGATGGTAAAAAAGGCTGTTTAAAAACTTTTTAACGAGAAAAAAGTATAATGTACTTTAATTACTGGCAGATATTAATTGGGATGGATTTTTGCTTTTTCAACCATGGACAATCGATAGTTTTTGGCGTTGCAATTCTTTTTGAAAGAAAAACGAAAAAAATAGACAAGACGTATTCAGATGATGCTGGAAGTTGTAATAGATTAAACCTTGATCTTCACAACAGGAACTTCAGTATAACTAATGTATATACAATTGTCATATGAATAATTCCTTAGTGAAAAATTATTCATACATTATATGCGGGGATTTTCAATAAGTTTTAGACCCAGACTTAGGCTTAACTTTATGGATTATAACATTAAAGCATGGAAGATATTGCTTAGTTTTATGAATGCCAAATGTCTGGGTGATCCCCAAAGAGGACTGAATCAAGAGTAAAAGTATAAACTTTATTAATTTTACAATGATTATGAAAAATGTTTTCACAACTTATATTTATCACTCCCGGTGGCTCTGGTGGCGGCGTATGTGGTCATTATTGAGGGAGGAAAACCCACATGTTGGACAGGCGACCACTATACCATCTCACGTGCGTGACCAGAAAACGAACCCGGGACGCATTGGTGAGAAGCGAAGCGCGTTACCACTACGCTATCCAGGCACCCAAATCAAGAGTAAGACATATAAATGAAAACGCACAAACAACAAACCAAAGCATGAACAATGTCAAATCAGCCTTCATCGAGAAAGAGAAAAAGGAGGGTAAATTACAAGAAACCAACAAGATCAGAATAACCTTCAATTTGGCCAAACCTCCTTCATCAATTAAAACAAAATCAGATAACTATGATACGGAGCCGGTTCTCTTAAGTCTTCTTAGGTGCAACAAATGTCAGGGATTTGGTCACCCTACCAAGTATTGCCAAGCTGATCTTAAATGCCCGCACTGTGCTGGTCCACATAGCCATGCCGACTGTGGCAACAAGCAAGATAAGAAGTGTGCCAACTGTGGTGGAGCACATAGTGCTGCCTACGGAGGGTGCCCAGCTTATCGGTCGTACAGCGGAAGGGTGGCCAAGAGAAACCAGGAGCTACAAGGAAGCCTGGCCAAACCTGCCCCCACCGAGAAGCAAGGTAAGACAGGAGGACTGACTGACCAAACAGTCAAGAATCTTGTACAAAAACTGTCTAACAAGAAACTAACAGAAAAACAAGTAGAGGACATTATCAGGGAGACAGTGGAGGGGGAAGCTCAAACCCCTGAGCCCACCAACACTGGAAACCAAAACATCCCAAGGCATAAACCTAAGCAAAACACTGGGCGACCAAACCGCCCAGTACGCAGACCCAACCGAAGCGGCTACTGGAATAACTTCCATGGCCGCAGAGGACCAGTAGGATTTCAGGGAAGAAGGGAAAGTCTGGGCCCCTGCCCGCCCTTCCCCTTCTACTATTAAGTGTAGGAACCAGTTTTTCCCCATTAAATAGGCATTTCACTTAACATTAATAATGGACACCACAGACATAATTAACAACTCTGACTTTGGTGTCCTGTCTTGGAATGCCGGCGGAATTATTAGGGAAGATTCCGATAAGATAGGGGAACTTCAGAATTATATTCTAGGTGCGCAGATAAAGCCCAAAGCCGTGTGTATCCAGGAGACCCATTGGACTGAAGATACCAGGCCAATGAAGCTCTCAGGGTACAAGTTAGCAGCACAAGCTGTGCGGAAAGGTCATAGGGGTGGTGGTGTAGCAATTTATATACAAAACCACCTCAAAGGCACAGCTATGAAAGGACCGAACACGGAGCGGGCCCAATGCGTCATCGTGAATATAAGAGAACAAAACAGTAGTCATAGAATAATTAATTATTACAGCCCCGATAGCAAAAGTAATAACAATAGCAATTTGATGAAGATCTTTAAATATAACAACAAAAACACCATTATGGTGGGGGACTTTAATTTGAAACATCCACTTTGGAACCCGCCGGGGACTTAAGACAGGATACCGAGTCAATTAACCTTTTACATCAACTAGATGCTAATTCAATGCAAGTGCTGAACAAAGGTCAAATTACTAGAATAGGTCATGCACAACAAAAAGATTCCACTCTCGACTTAGGTATAGTGTCAGCACAGATTGGTACTAAGTCACACTTGACAGTACTAAGCGATTCTTTGGGGAGTGACCACCTCCCCATACTGATTAATATAACAAGGCCCAATCGTAACTCAGGTAATAATAATGATCAACCCAGGTGGCTACTGCACAAAGCAGACTGGGAAGCCTACTACAGGAACTCATACACTGAATTCACGTATGAGGACCCAGATAACGTAGAGGATAAAAGTAAAAAATTCATAGAACAGATTAACAAATTAGCAACATTAACAATCCCAACTAATAAACTCAAAAAATCTAGAAACAAAAAGGTGCCATGGTGGAATGCCCAATGCGATGAAGCTGTCAGAAAGAGAGAAAATGCACGAAAGAAATACAATCATAAGAAAACCCCTGAAAATTATGTTATCTATTCAAATTTGAGGAAAGCAACTAAGAAAATTATTCAGGAAAGTAAGAAAGAGAGCTGGAAATCTTTCATATCCAGTATTTCACATGGAACGACAGGAAAAGAAGTCTGGGATAAGGTCAATAGGATAAAAGGTCACGAAAGTAGGAAAATACCAGACTTACAAATCAAAGATGAAATAATAAGCTCAGATAAAGATAAAGCTAACATCTTCAATAAACACTTTCAATCTGTCAGCTCAAACGCGAGGCTCCCCACTAAATTCATAGAGAACAAGGGAAGGGTTGAGAGGGAGATTGACAAAATCTTGGCCAAAGATACCACGAAGGTCAATGATCAATCTTACAATCGACCCTTCACAATGATTAACATGAACATGGCACTCAATCAATGCAAGAACTCTGCCCCTGGGGAGGACGGAATATCATATCTAATGATTAAAAAACTAGGAAAGCTAGCAAAGTCAAAACTGCTAGACATATTTAATCACTCATGGGAAACAGGAAAGATCCCTAGTAGCTGGAAAGTGGCTAATATAGTACCCATACCCAAACCCGGTAAGGACCCTCACGATCCAGCGTCTTATAGACCCATATCCCTAACATCCACCCTAACTAAGTTAATGCAGAGGATGATTAAGCCAAGGCTTGTCAACTTCTGTGAAAGCAATAATTTAATATCCCCCGAACAGTCAGGCTGTAGACCCGACCATTCCTGCGAAGACCACCTAGTTAGATTAGAGGCAGCATGTAGGAGAGCTCAATATAGGAGGAAGGTGCTATTAGCAGTCTTCCTAGACCTGAGCAATGCATTTGACAAACATTGGAATAAAGGCTGTCTGTTAAACCTGCATTCCATTGGAATTAAGGGAAATATGCTAAGATGGATAGGAAACTTCCTCGAGGGCAGAAAAATCAAAGTTAAAATTAGGAATGACTTATCAGCAGAATTAGAAACAGAGAACGGATGCCCACAGGGATCTGTTCTCTCTCCAATAATATTCTCCCTGATAATGAACACTTTAAAGAAATACATTGATAGGGTAAATAATAAACACAAAAAAGATAAGGTAGAATTGTCCCAATTCGTCGATGATGGCGCTGTATGGTATGAAGCAAGAACTCCTGAGCTAGCACAGAGACACATGCAAAAAGTACTTAACTCAATTGAAGATTGGTCACAGAACTGGGGTTTCACAATCAACTCAGTAAAAACACAGGTATTACTTGTCTCAAAAAATCCAAGTCTAATCCAATGCAAAATGTCCCTAAGTTAAAACTGCATGGGAAAAGTCTAGAATACCTGACATCAGCAAAATTCCTAGGAATTCACTTCGACCAAGGCCTAACGTGGCACAAACATATAACAGAATTAGTAACTAGATGTGAAAAAGACTTAAACTTAATGAGATGTGTCTCTGGGCAAAACTGGGGAGCAGACAAAATCACTTTGATAATGTTATATAAAACGTTGATTCTAAGTAAAATCAACTATGGCAGTATAGTGTATGCATCAGCCTGTAAAACTTATCTGCAGAAACTACAACTCATTCAAAACAGGGCACTCAAAATAGCCCTAGGAGCCCACAAATCTACAGAAACTATGTCATTACATGTTGAGGCAGCAGTTAAACCTCTACATTTAATGAGAGAAATGAATCAGTTAAAATACTGGACTAGGTCAACCAGACTAGGAGAAAGACTGCCAGTTAACAATGAAATTCACAATTCAAACTTCATTAAAAATAGAATCAACAAAAAAGGATTTAAAAAGACTAAACCACCTTATGCTGAAACCATACGGGGCACGGTTGAGGAATACGGGCTGACTAACGTTCCTATGACTAAACCTAGTTATAGGGATGTTAACATAATCTCAAACATTGAGACAGACCTCAGTTTAACCAATAAAATCTGTAAAGCCCATGGAATCACAGAAAATGATAAAAAATTTATTCAGAAATATATTGAAGAAAATTATTCAGATTCTATAGAGATCTACACGGATGGCAGTAAGGATGGACATGAGAAAGTAGCGGGTGCGGGAATAGCAGTTAGAAACAAACATTTATCAATTAAAAATATCAATTTCAAAATTGATCACAGAGTGTCTATCTACACCTGCGAACTTATGGCCATCCTTAATGCTTATAAGTGGATTAAACAAAACAAACCGAAAAAAGTTACAATACTTACAGACAGCCTAAGTTCGTTAACATCAATTCAAAAAGGCTACTCTAAAGATAGACAAGAAATAATTAATGAAATTTATTTAATACATCAAGAACTAAAATCCAGGGCTTAGCAGAGGTTAAACTGGTCTGGATTCCTAGCCATGTGGGGATACAGGGAAATGATCAAGCAGACGAAAATGCAAAACAAGGCTCCAAAAATGGTTACCCGCTTAATATAGAACTTAATAAAAATGAGATATATTCACTCATTAAACAGAAAGGGCAAGAAAAATTCCAAAAACTCTGGGAAGAAAGTCACGACTCTATGAAAATGTTCGTTCCTAAGATTAAAAATAAGTGCTATAACTACAGTAGTGTTAGGAGAGAAGATGTAGCACTAAACAGGTTAAAACTAGGAATGTCTGGGATAAGAACACAAAATTTCTCAGAGGAAACCAAATGTCGTTTCTGCCCTGAAACAGAAACAGTGGGTCATATTTTCTTTGACACCACTAAGAAATGTCACCAACTCACAGAATTCAGAGAAGGCTTAAAAAATAGACTGTACAAAGAGGGAATAACAAGTCTGACTATCAAATCCTAGTGTACCCGGATGGCAAAGATTCAGAAATCATTACTAGGAATGTATTGACGTTTCTGAGGGAAACGGGATACATTAATAAAATTTAAATAAAGTAAACTAGAAATAAAACAATGAGGTAGTGGTGAAGGGGGAAGTAACAGGACTAAAAATAGGGCAGTCTCCATTGTGCTGTTTGGAGGGGACAATTCAGAGACCTTAAGTCTCGTTGGGCGTACTTATACCCATCCCCTCTGGACATCACAGTGGGGACCTAAAATAGCAAAACAGCAAAATAAGGTATAACCAAATCACCCCATAACCTAAATCTATATATAATTTGAATAACCAATAACCAAACAAGATAGGGAAAGAGATAAAAACATACATTCAAAATAGGGCAGTCCCCATTGTGCTGTTTGGAGGGGACAATTCAGAGACCTTAAGTCTCGTTGGGCGTACATATACCCATCCCCTCCGGGCATCACAGTGGGGACCTAAAATAGCAAAATAGCAAAACAATGTATAAATCAAATTATCTCTAATTAGTAGAGAGTAAAAATAAGCACAAAAAAAAATTAGTACTACCACAAGGTGAGGATGGGAAGGGTGGGATATTCATAATAAGTAGGTGACAAGTGACACCAGGTCAAAGAATAGTCACAAGTCACAAAAAGGGTGGGAATTAAAAGAAATGCGCGACAAATTAAAAGACAATTTTAATAAAGAAAGCATATTAAAGGAAATTACGGAGTGATGTAGAGGGCAAAACAGAACAGTCTGTATGCCCAAAACACCAATCCGTAAACATGAGCAAGAAACGCGCGGAAAATTTAAGATATTACCACGGACACGAAGTAACATAAAGTCGGCAATTTTCAATAATTTAAAAAATATTTGTAAAACTCTTATAAGTAATAATATGCCGACAAAACTCTAAATTAGAGTTTAAATTTAGACACTTTGGCTGAACCATTTATAAGGAACTCTTCCTTACTAGCATATTTGCTATCAAAAAAGGGAAATTCCCCTTTTCTTTTTCTTCAATGTCGTTCTTTTTCTTTTCTCTCCTCAGAGACTGGAAACAGAGGTAGAAGGGTGTACATAGACCTGATTAAGGCCAATTCTTTTCTAACTATTACAATTGTCTATCCTCTGACTATAATATAAACCTACCAAAAAAGCAGCACTCTCTTGCTGCTGGAGGTTACTCTGGTCCGACAAAGAAACAAAAAGTCTACCCCTATGAGCCCTTTTGGACCACAAAATATAAATGTACACCCGGATATCTCTAAAAGCAATTTATTTGGCAAACTATTTTCAAGGACTTAATCCTTGCTAGCTTAAATTAAAGCTATCAAAATTCTAAATTAGAACTTATTTCCAACCTTTTTTTTGGACCTTTTTGGCATTTTTAAAAATATCATTATATAATTCTTCGCATAATGCCGAGCCGCCTATGGCTTAAGGCTGTGAGTCTTTAAACACACAAAAAAAAACAAAAAAAAAAAAAAAAAACAACAAACCAGTGGTAATACACTCATTTTGCGCATGCGTGAAGTGAATGGACGCGGAATTTGAATTGGCTGTAAAGATGGAATGTTTAAAAATCCGTGTTAAAGTGATCGGAATAGACTGGATTACTGCAAGAAAATACATGTAAGTTGTATATAGTTATGATCTAACACAGAAAATGAGTGAAACGCCGTCTAATTCAGAGAAAAGACCGAGAGATTCTCCGGGTCTCACAAGCCCATTGTGTAAACAAACAAAGATGGCTGAACAGATGACTTTTCTGACTCTTCTATGTGTGGCCGTATGGACAAAATGATGGAGATGTTAGGAGCATTAAAGAAAGGCCAAGAGAGTCTCCAAAAGATCTTTGATAGTAAAATCGAAAGGCTTAGAAATGATATCTTGTCAACGATCGACGACAATATAAAGGCTGTTAAAGTTGATATAGATCTTCAATTTGCTTCCCTTGACAAACGAATTGGCGACCTAGAAATTGAGATGAACTCACTTAAGAAACAGAGTGGCTTACATCAGGACAAAAAACGGTACATAATTGTGATCTCACCATCATCGCCACTAATTTGCCAATGAGCCCCGGTAAACAACCGTTAGATGACGCTAAAGATTTGATCTCCGCCCTGGGCAATGGTCTATCGAGCAATGTGACCATTACTGATGCTAGCCGATGTATTGACAGAAATACAGGTAAACCACCGCTATTGAAAATTGCCTTTGACAATGTGAATAAAAAAATCGAGGTGCTTCGATCAAAGAAGGAATTAATGTCTCAGACTGGTTTCAAAAATGTGTATTTATACGGAAGTAAAACACACACCGAGCGCATCCTCGAACTGAATGCAAAAACCCTGTTATCTGAACTGCCGAATGGTAATCAGTTTCGAGTGACAGGTAACGGACGTATCGTAATGAAGACGCCGCCACAAGATGGACGGAGCAGGGGAGCACGTGCATTCAGTGGTGCAGGTGACGCATAAGCCAACGCCCAGTTAATCGAACATTCTATATCCGTATCCCATTTAAACGTCGCTGGATGGACTGAATCGAATCACGAAATTAGATCCAAACTTATTACCCATACTAACTCTGATATTATCTGTGTAAATGAAACCCATTTAAAAGGTACTCAAACAATTACTGTAGAAGGTTATCATTTTTATGCACATAACAGATCTCTTACCCATGTTAACGCACCTAAAGGATCGGGCGGTGTTGGTATTTTTGTTAAAAGCTGTTTGTTTGATTATTTTAATGTTGATATAGTTGACCAAGCATATGAGGGAATTCTTGGGCTTTCGCTCACTTCCAAATTGACAGGATATACGTTCGTAGTTTTCTCTGTTTATTTGCCTCCGGAAACCTCTCCCTGGGGTCGAAATGCTACCGATTTTTATGCACATCTATTAGGACAGGTTTACCTTTTGTCTGACAATGATGCTCTTTTTATTTGCGGTGATACAAACTCGAAGATCGGGGATTTGGCCGACACAATCTCGGATGTTGACAATTTACCGTTAAGGCAATGCCTTGACAAGACTGTGAATCAACATGTGCATACATTTATTGAATTCCTACTTGACTCAAAAATGTGTATTTTAAACGGTCGTTTCAGTAAAGAGAAAGATAATTTCACGTCCGTCTCAAGTAGAGGGAAGTCCGTGGTAGATTTTGTGTGCGTCCCACATGACTGTTTCAGTGCATGTAATAATTTCGAAGTTATCTCCCCTGCATCGATAGTTAATCGATTAGATATTCAATCGCTGATAGGGGATCGGAGTAAATTACCTGATCATTATATTTTAAGCTTTGAATTTAATTACAACACTGTAATGCCATGTGAAACCAAGTCAAGTCAAGTCAAGTATATTTTATTGGCATAAACAAATACATGTCCATCGCCAAATAACAAAATATCAAAAGAACATGCAGATATGCGTGAAAAGCATGCAAAAAAGAAAACAATGGCATTTCTATATATATCACATCTAAATATATTAACTGTATAGAATATACTATTTAATTTAAAAAAATTATTATATTCATATATGTATAATATGATAAGTATATATATAAAAATATAAAATATGCATTAAACATTCAATGAATATCTCTTTTGAAAAGCACAATACAAATATATAGCTAAATTAACGATTTTCTTCTTTGATGATGTTTCCATTAAAGCCTTAAACTTGTTAATATTAGGCCATGTTCTATAATAACGAGGTATATATTTATTTCTTAAAAAAAAGGACATATTAATAAAAAAATATTCATTTTCAATAAAACCCATGTTACATTTATTACATATCCTAGAATCTCTTTGTTGATTTCTATATCTGCCTTCTTCAATAGCAAGTTTATGAGCTGAACATCTAAATCGTGCCAATGCAAATTTTTATTATTTATGTAATTTAAGTACTTCTCTTGAAAATTGTCTTAAACAATTTATAAATTAAACTAATATCATTATGCCATACCCATGCGTATCCTAAATCAGACAATAAAGATCTAACATTATTTGACCATGCATTAATATATGCACCATTAATATTTGTTAAATACATTAGTTTGTACATTAGTGAATTCGGTTTATTATTAATCCTGTCCCAGTATTTGATTATTCTAATTTTTCTTATTACAGATAAAGGGAATCTCGCAAACTCTCCATATACTGCTGTGTTACAAGTTCTGATATGAACACCTAATATTTGTTTTAAAAATTTAAGATGAATATTCTCAATATCTACTGCAGTATGGAATCCCCAAACTTCTGAAGAATAATTTAAAATAGGAGATACAAGAGCATCAAATAGTTTAGTTTTTTCTGAAAGGTTTAATGTAATTTTATCAAATATGGAATTTAATGAGAACAATGACTTTAATGCTTGATTTGCGAGGGCCTTTTGAGCCTGATAAAAACTGCCGTTAGAACTGAGGGTGATACCTAGATATGTAAAATTATGAACAACTATCAGTTTAGTATGATTATAGAACATATCAAAGTCTTCTTTACTTCTGCCTTTTTTAAAAGCCATACATACAGTTTTATCAGTATTGACTGTAATTCCCCATTCTTGACAATATCTATGTATCTACAAACCAGCCTGAGAATAAGAAAATAAAACAGTGTCATCCGCAAATAAAAGGAGATATATTTGTAACTCGTCTATACTAAAATATTCCAATGAGTCTGTATGTAAATAATCATGTATATCATTAACAAAAAAAATGAATAATATCGGGCTCAGGGGCTCCCCCTGTTTTAAGCCCATATAGCTATCAAAGGAATCCGTTAAAGAACCATTTACCTTTACACTAACCAATTCTGATAATGTTAATGACAATATACGCCCCCAATTCAATGAAAAGATATTTAAACTAAAGAGAATTCCCGACGACTTCTTGACCTCTGAACTTGCCAGATCAGCATTTCTGGGATTGATCAGAAATATTGAATTATGTAGAGAAAATCAAGAAAATATAGACAATATTTATGAGGAATTTTGTAATATTTTAACAAAACAAAGGAATGACCATATACCATCGCTAGATTGCTCAAAGAAGACGCGTAAACGCTATAAAACATTTAAACCATATTGGGATGAAGAGATTGAGGAGTTATGGCAGTCAGTACGTACATTGGAGCACAGATACGTTAAGTTTCACGGTGACAGACGTACGCGTTTGCGGCTCCATAATGATTACAAAACTGCTAAAAACATGTTCGATAAGCAGCTACGGCGAGCGGAAAGAAAGTATAAACAATCTTTGTCAGTTGACATTGAGAGAACAAGTACAGACGACCCTAGGGCATTCTGGGCTCATTTAAGAAAATTAGGTCCGAAGCGTAAGTCCTCAATTCCCTTCGAAGTATATGATGACCATGGAAATTTGATAACAGATTATGACATGGTGTTTAATAAATGGTCAAGTGACTTTGAGGATTTGTATAATTGTCCTGATAGTGGTGAAAATTTTGACACTCATTTCTATGATCAAATAATGCGAGAGAAGTGTTTCCTAGAGGATCAGATGTTAGACCCCCTATTTGAAGAAAATCAGTTATTGAATACACCTATGTCACACATATAGAAATCGATAAAGTCATAAAAGGGGCTAAAAATGGAAAGAGCGTAGGGATAGATCGAATACCTTACGAAGTCCTGAAATTTCCCATTGTTATTGAAGTTTTGTTTTCCTTGTTTAGTCTTTACTTTGAGCCTGGCTTTATACCTAGCATTTGGCGAAAAGCAATGATTTCTCCTACTAGTATCACAAAAGACACAACCAAAGATAAACGCGTGCCTCTAAATTATAGAGGTATAAGTTTGTTATCGGTCGTAAGTAAATTGTACTCAGCAATGCTGAATAACAGGTTAAAAGGCTATTTAGAAGAGCAAGAATTACTATGTGATGAACAAAACGGTTTTCGGTCAAAGCGGTCATGTGAGGACCATGTTTACAGTGCCTGTACTGTTATAAGAAACAGACTTTCAAATAAACAAGATACATTTGGGACATTCATTGACATAAAGAAGGCATTTGATTATGTCGACAGAGATATTCTTTTGTATAAATTGCTGTCAAACAAGATCAATGGTAAATTCTACAACTCCATTAAAAGCCATTTTAAGCGATACATCAGCATGTGTTAAATTTAACGGTATGTTACCAGACTGGTTCCCAACTCTATCCGGCTTGAGGCAGGGAGACAGTGGCTCACCGACAATTTTTGCCTACTTCATTAATGACCTTGCTGATGGTTTAAAATGATAAGAAAAAGGCGTTCATATTAATAATGATATGATATGTTGTTTACTGTATGCTGATGACATTCTATTGTTGTCAGAAAATGAACAAAACATGCAAGATATGTTGAATTATGTGAGTAACTGGTGTCGAAAATGAAGACTTACTGTTAACAATACTAAGTCGAAAATAATTCATTTTAGAAATAAAGGTAAAAAACAAAGCAGTTTCGATTTTAAGCTAGGGGGGACTGATTTGTCATATGCCTCTATGTATAAATATCTAGGCGTTAACCTACAGGAAAATTTAGATTTTACATTTACGGCGGATATGTTGTCTAAATCAGGCGGTCGAGCGTTAGGTGCAATTATATCCAAATTTCAACTAATAAAGATGTGGGTTATAAAACATTTAATTATTAGTGTATATGAAATTCATTCTGAAATAAGAAATATCTTGCTACATACACATATGCTAAACCATTATGATAACAAATTACTCGTGAATTTAAAGGATTGTGAAGATGCATTGTTTGCTCTGTATAAATCAAAATGGTTGGTCGATGTAAATTACGAACTTGGTTTAAAAATTGGAAAAATTTTTTTTTAAAAACAAGTTAGATGCTTTAAATTTTAGACTTTAAGACTGGAAACGGGACGATATGTAGGACTTAGTATAAATGATAGATTATGTACTCTGTGTTCTGCAAATGTTGTAGAAGATGAGATTCATTTTTTACTGAATTGTTCAAAATATACTGATTTGAGAGAAAAATTACTTAAAAAATGCATTGAAACAAATTCAAACTTTGATCAATTAACTGATTTAAATAAACTCATTTATGCGGTAAAAAATCATTATGTATATGTATCAAAGTTTTTAGTGGACGCTATGAATAGGCGAAGACTTATACAAAGGTTAACCCTTTCCCTCATAGAGGACACCATGAAAAGACCTATGCGAACAACATAAAACCAGATCAGCCTGCGAGTAACTCGCAGGCTGATCAGGTTTTATGCTGTTCGCTGCTCCTCAGTGGTCTGGAAATGAGGATTTTGTAATTAAATTTGGTAAGGTTTAACTGTGGTTTTCTGGTTGAGTGCGTCAAAATGAGTATATATGAGGGAAAGGGTTAATATATTATACAAAAATTTATACAAAGGATTTTTGATTTGATATATTATTGACAGCAAGTTTATTTATTATCCAAACTTATGCATGCTGTCTAAAACTATTTTTTTAATTGTTATTCTTGTAATTTATTTCCATGTTTTCAGTTTAAAGTGACTTATAGGCCCAACGTGGCCGGGTGTTGTAAATTGTGTGTATTTATTGTATATATATGTAATGATAACACAATGTCACTATAATAAAATTTACTTACTTACTTACTTTACACTCGCCTGCCGATCCGAAAGTTGTGGATTCAAACCCAACTAGATTTGCATACTGCAAATGCAACGGTTTTCGTGATGATCAACAGTTTCAAACCTGATCAGCCAAGTTAAAATACCAGAAAAACAACAAAATGCAAAATTCTTTATATATCTTAGTGTTTTTCTTCATTGGTGAATTCAGCTGTGATCAAGACTTAAAGGCATCTCGAAAGGAATGTGATGTCCCAATGAGCCAGGCCCCCATCTGCTGTGATCAGACCTGCTAATTGCTGGTCATCACTGCAGGGAGTCTTTAGCCAATAAAGTACCTATATGCTACGGTAAAACCTCTGATGGGTTGATGCATAACTAAATTACCTGCTACAATGGAAGTGAGATAGTAGGCTAGTTTTACACAAAGCAATAAACATTTAATGAATGATAGTGATAATATGTGGGTTGTTTAGTTTATGATCCCTTACATAATTATTCTTTATTACATTTATTACTTGGAGTCAATTTTGTAACTGCATGATTATAGGATCATACGTTTATGCATTTATTTCGGAATTTAAGTTTTGATATTGAAAATATAGAGATACGCATTTTGTAGTTAATTAAAATGAGCTTGAAGGATATAATTCTGACAATTAATGATCTTTTTGTTTTGTATTGGCTTTTGCTATAAACGTTTTGTTACATTTTATTCAACAGAATTTCTCTTATTGAATAAACAAGTAATAAAATTTGTGTTGATTTCTGACAACTAAACATGTGTGAGGGAAGAAATGAGAGAATGAAAGTAATAAGTGATACATAACTTATTTAAAAACTAATGTCCCTTTTTATGATATGTTTACAACTAAAATAAAATAAGAAAGAAAGAAAGAAAGAACAAAATAAATGAAAAATAAAAGAAAGAAAGAAAGAAAAAAAAATAAAGTTGACAAAATAAATCAATAGAGAAAGAAAGAAAAAAAAAGAAGATTTATATTTGCTCAAATTAAAAAAGAATAATAGAGAACTTTTAGGATTATTTCTGGTATTTGGTATGTTCACAAATTTTTACAAACTGTGAATGACTATATACAACCCCATGTAGCAACATACGCACTCTTGAACAATACCTGTGACAGACTGTGGCAGCCTGCCTAATCAAAAACCGGATGCCCACACAACGGCGGGTGGGTGAATAAATGGGTGGGTGGGGATCACTTATATAAGGGTTTTGAAATGCATTAAGCATCCACGTCCGCCCAGAGCCGAGCAGGCAGACGGACCCTAATTAAACAACGTTATCAGTCATAAGCATCCACATATTGGCAATGAGCCAATATGATCTAAGTGTGACACATTGAACGATTTGATTAATGGTGATCATCATTGTGTGCCCAAAAATGTCTTCCAAACTGTCCCATTTTTTATACTAAACAGTTAAAAATCAGATGGGACAGTTGGGAATCCTGCTTATCATTATGAGAACAATAGTTCTCAGTAGTATAAATGATTTACAATTTATTTGTTATCAAAAATTTTGGTAACGTAACAAGTCATTTGGTGAAACCTATTTCAGCTTTCACTCTATACCTCAAATTTCAGTAATGCACTAGTAGGAACTTTTGTTATGCTAAAACTGTTTAAAAGGTGGATGTTTATACATGTACTTAGTTGTTTTGCTATCTAATTCAATAGTGGATGTGTTGGATATCCAATTAATAGTGAGGGTGTGGGAGGAATAATAATACGTGTAAAATATAGACACAATTCATCCTCTGATAGTTGACCTGTTACATTGCAAGCTACACAGCCCAGCTAGTAGAGCCTGCATCTATTTATAGAACATAGGTAACCAGTGATGCTCATTCTGTCAAATTTTCTCTGTTTTTATTCTGGGTCATGTATTTAAATTCTCTTTAAATTCATCAATTCTTGACAGATTTTCAAAATTCTTTTTTTGTTGACGAGGTAAGACATTCTTTTTTCCAATGATGACAAAATATATAACACATTTAAACTTTAAAGGCTTTAAAGTCAATTCAAAGTATGACCAAACTTCAAACTGCCACCAAACAACCAAATCAACCCCGATCTGAAAAAAAAATCTTCAAAAAGTACTCTTTAGAGGCTTTTGATTTTATCCATATTCTTTCGATAAAATATTTTTAGATTTTGAGATATTTAAGGTCAAAGAAAAAACCAATAATCGCAATATGACCTTGATCTTTGCATTTTTTTAAATTTTGAAACTGTAAAGTCCCTTGAAACAAAAAGAATACAATCTGTGAAAATTTCATAAAGATTGATTCAAAAATAATGGCAGAATCATCAAAAACCTAAAAAATGCCTATTCTCGAAAATTTGTTTCCTCCATATTTTAGTGCACTTTGGCCGCTTATTGAAAGCCATTTTATGCATTTTCTGAAATCGCCAACCCATATATTTTGTGCGCAAAGATCTTCGGAATCAATTTCAAAAAACATTGAGCGTATCTAATCTCTAACAAAAACAGGCATGTTTTTCGTGGACACACCCTAATTTGCCAGATTTTTTTCAAAGATTCAAACATTCAACCTCTTCTAGCTCAAATGTTTCAAAAATATGGATATTGCCACTCATCATATTTAATGGGGCAGTTGACAGATAACAGAATGCAAAAAACTGCATACAAATAAAATTCAAATGAGAGAAATTTATGTTTTGATGCTAAACGCCACCTACGGCAAAACTTAGTACTAAAATGAAAAACAAACTTAATGGTGCACAACTTCAGATACATGTGAGTATGCATGGAAATTTTCATATTTGTAGCATTTCTAATCATGCCGCAACAGCGGTCACAAAAAAGTGCAAAGAATAATAATAATGGAAACAAATTAAAAAAAGAAAAAAAAAAGAGAGAGAAAAAGAAACACAAGAAGAACAGTAGGTTTTCGCGGCTGCGTTGCAGTCCACGGAAACCTAATTAGACAAAGATATTTTAATGACATTTCCAGGCGCAAAGTGCTAGTCCAACTCAGGGACCGCCGAGAAAGATTAGTATAATGTAACTCTTTGGGTTTTCCTGATAAGGAATCAAATCACGGTTACTTTTAGGTTTTTCTATTTTACCTTAGTTTTATTCAGGATGGAAAAGGAAACACATCCTGTAACATAAAATAATGAAGTAATGCTTATCTTCACCATTACATCAAACTTAAATAAGCATTATCTAGTTACTCGGATCATATATTCTATTTTGTAGGCTCTACTTATTTTATAACTACTTGTATAATTAACATGATATATAGTATATTATTTTGATAAACATGTATTGAAAAACAAAACCACAATGAGACATCGTGACATATTACACACAATATGATATTATACATTGCAAGCATCACAAAACACTATTTTACAATACATTACAATACAATTACAACATTTTCAGCAATACAAGGTGATTTTGACTTGGGAATTAAAATGTTTTTTTTTTTTTAATTTCGATGTTATTGTATACAGATGATATGGTGCTGTTTTCAGATTCTGACGATAAGTGACTATGTTGAACAGGTTACATGTGGTGTTAACGCCGACGATTGGTGAATAATATAGAAAAATCAAAATGCATGCATTTTAGAAATAGTAGAACAGAGCAAGCATAAATGATCACGTATTCCACGTTTGTGATGGTACCCTTGAAACAGTGGATCGATACAAGTCGATCTAAGTGTTACATTTTATGATAGGAAATATTTTAAGTTCAACTACGACGCATTATCTGAGGATGCTGGACGGGCACTGGGTTCCATTATAGGTAAGCACAACATGAAACACAATATAAAAGATTTTGGGTTCGGTTTCTATACTTATTTTCTCATGTTTTTATTCCTATATTCGGTTTGTTGGTAATATGCGTTACCAGATACAAAGGACAATGAGGTGTTTTCTGGGCGTGCACAGATTTACACCAACATCAGAACTTTACGATGAGACGGGCTGGTTGCCAAGCAGATACTGAAGATAGGGTTGTCATGATGCTTCGCTACTGGAATAGACTTTTAAAATGATTGAAACAAGTCCCTAGTCGTCGCCAAGAGAAAAAAAAGGAATTTCCCTTTTTAAATTTTGATAGCTAATATGCGCGAGCACGTATTAAATTACTTGGGAAGATTAGCTAAAATGCCTTAAATGTAATTCTAGTTTAGAACTATGTATACCGGCCTTTGTATTTATTTGCATTTAATTTGAATAACATTTACATTTAAAGGAAATTGGCCGATTAGTATTCGCGGTATTTGTGGTATATCGCGAGTGGTATTTACTTTTTCCTTTTGCGTATGCGCGCGATGTTAACCGGATTTAAGGGGATGTTTATTTTCTTTTCATTTTCTTCTTTCTATCTCCTTTTTTAGCTATTTAAAGACCCACAACGAATTAGCCAATGGTCGCTAGGCATTATGTGAGGTCTTAAAAATAAGACTAACCCCCCAAAAAGTACGGTTTCCAGAAGAGTAACCGGTGAAGTGAAATGAAACTCATCATGGACAAGCCGGCTGTGCTGATGTATTTTATAACAGATTTTCTGGAGAGCGCAGCTCGTGTCGGGCCGAAGGCTCGGCTCGCGAAGAGCCGGTAACGCGTAGTTGTAAGTTTTGTTCAAAATACTAACGCTCAGTCACCATCTTGAATTTTTACTGCTGGAGAAATCGGAAAAAATTAACCCAAGAGTTATCGTTATTGGAAATTTAAGCGATGCAGCATGTAAAAGAACGACAACTCCTGGTATGCCCTAGTGGTGTTCTGGGTAATTTGTGTTAATCGTCTGCAGGATAGATGGGGGAACGTTATCTGTTAAGTAATTATTGGTAAAAATGAACAATGTCATCAATACGCCCACTGAACACATAATTAGCTGGACTCCATTTTTTTTTCAATTCTTACGTAATTTTCAAAAAATTAAGGATTTAACAAATATATTTTGTTTGTTTGTTGTCTCTGTCTCTGTTTAAAAACGAGCCTCTATCCATCTGGCTTTCTGTCGTTCATACAGTACGTTCATCTAAGTACTCGTACTTCCAAATTCATTTTATATAGAAAAAATAACTCTTTGATAAAACATGAAATTTCATATGTAAAATGCAGTGTCTTGTAGCAAGCACAGGATTATTATCGCCAGCCCAAAGCGGCGATATTATATCGAGCAAGAAAGCAACTTTTTACTCCCGCACCGCTGACGTAATAGAATAAAACAGTTTCCTTCTCAGTCGTTCGCAGAACACTAAACAAATCAGATTATACCGTGAACAAACTCTGGGGAAACTGCTTTGAACGCTTGGAAGTCTGGACTGGTTAATAAGCTACCGGAAGTACATGTTGCTGGTAGTCGCATATAATTGAGCAGATTCGATAGGAGTACGCCCCTTTGTTCCTTGCATTCCCTATTTCACTTCTCAGTTTTGTGCAGCTTATAATTCTCATCGACAAGGAATAGTTTCAAGTACATTCTTCAAGAAAATTATGCATAAATTCTGTTCGAAACAAGACTACAGCTAGATGCATAAAAGGGAAATATCAAACTTATGTCGCTTATACCCATGCTGTAAGTGATCAACACCTGATTAATGTATGTAAAGCAGTTATAGATTTAAATTCCTATTTCACATGAATGGGGATATATTTCAAACATCAGCTCAACCTCTCCTTCAGCTCCAGGTACTTCGACGTATAATTTCCCTTTACGTCACAGTGTAACTTTCTGTTCACTTGGCTAACGGCGAATTTTAGCATTTCTTGAAATGCATATACTTGTTGGTTTATCATTGGCTCTAGTAGATAACACTTCCTATTTCTTCTAATAATGCTACTGGGCTACTTTACACCAGACCCTTAATATTTGTGTACACATAACGCTCACCAATTTGAAGTTAATTCATGGTCTCTTATATGAGCCAAGACCCTCATTAAATAATATTTTAGGACGAAGTGGTAACATGATCTGCAAAATGTTGCTTGAATAAGAACGGTCACTTTTATGCCAATTACGTAGTGGAATACTACCTCTTGGCAGTATTGTGGTGAAGCTATGTAGCGTGGACTTCCTGTTTTAGTGTGATCGGTATAGCATTACAAGATCTGTTATACTAGGATATATTTTAACTAGGATATATTTTAACTAAATAAATGAAGCAAGTTGTTAATAGACGTCTATGTGCATAGTATCTAAATTACTATAAGATCATGGAAAAAAAAGTTGCAAGGTTCATTAAACAAGTTTATAATATGATGATAAGTGTTCTATTTACGTAGTTAAAATAAAATACTCTAAAAGTTGAGCCATCATTTCATACGTGTATAATTGGTTTCAGATAATATGAGTAGACTGTAAAAATAGCACATGTATAATGACCTAGATGTATATGTACTTTTAACACTCTCTGTTTAGGTGATGTATTGGCCCACTTGGCCGGGTGCCGATCATTTTTGTATGTATTAATTGTCATTGAAACTGTATATGATAAGATTTATGTTGATATGCACATGCCACAATAATAACTTACTTTCTCACCAGCAGGTCATGAAAATCACCAATTATGCATGAATACTCTTCTGGTCCTAAACTCACCGTTCACTCTCGTGTGTAATCTATTTGCTGTCAGGCAGATATTAAAAAAATCTTACAAATTAGGATTATAATGACAATTACAATGATGCTATAATTTAGGAAAAGATTATTTAATTTAAAATATATAATTATTAATTTGTTATAACTTTCTATTTTAAAAGTAAGGTACTGCCATTCTGAGATCCATTGTCCAACTAACTAACTATATTTTCAAAGTACACACACACACACACACACACACACATATTTAAAGTTCACTACTGTAACTACCAATCCATGCTAATGCCACCATATTGATCTACTAGGGTAATTTAACCGTAGATCAGTTTTATTTGCGATTATAATTTCTGTACTGTATTTCTGTCTGTACTGTTAAACTGTTAAATAAGAAAATTGAGATTTAGTACACGTGTTAATGGCGAATATGGCTGATCAGTCATGAGACGAATTATGTCATACATTCTGTGAACATTACAAAACTTGTGTCATGCATACTGTGAACACTAGAGGACTTGTGTCATACGTACTGTGAACATTACAAGACTTGTGTCATACGTACTGTGAACATTACAAGACTTGTGTCATACATACTTTGCATAACATGACTTGTGTCATACATTCTGTGAACATTACAAGACTTGTGTCATACATTCTGTGAACACTACAAGACTTGTGTCATACATATTGTGTACACTGCAAGACTTATGTCTTATATACTGTGAACACTACAAGACTTGTGTCATACATATTTTGAACATTACAAGACTTGTGTCTTTTATACCGTGAACACTACAACACTTGTGTCATACATATTGTAAACACTGCACTGCAATACCTGTGTTTTATATACTGTGAACACTTCAAGACATGTGTCATAAATAATGTGAACACTGCAAGAATTGTTTCTTATATACTGTGAACACTTCAAATTAAGACTGGTCTTTATACCGTGAATAATTGTGAACACTCAGACTTGTCTTATATACTGTGAACACTTCAAGACATGTGTCATATATTTTCTGAACATTATAAGACTCGTGTCTTATATACCACTGTGGATCTAATCACTGCAATTTTAGGATCATAGCATATCAGAACATAAGGTCGGTTATTTACCTGAACCATTTATCTCATGAAATTTAGGAATATCAATTGACTAAACGAAACACACTATTTTTCTTTGTCTCGTAGAATCAGAGTTCTACGAGCGAACATAGGATCTGTCTGATCTGGGTTTACTGTCTGGTAATGTGTTAAAATAGGAGGTTGCGGGTAAATGTATAACATGAGATAAAATACAACCTTCATTGGGCATAACTTACATAAACAGGTGTATATCTTACATATATAGCCATATGCAGATGAAGCCAGTTAAAAAACCCAGGAGACACTCTCGTAAACACAAATCGTCGGACACTCATAGTCAGTGTGTTCCGTGACACTCCATGTATTGATGTATGGAGAGACGATGGTTAACACAACACATACCGTATACATTTATCAACTGAAAATGAAAAAAATACCGTCTCTCTCTCTCTTTACATAAGGCATAAAAATATAGCATATAGCAACCACCATTTCAAAAGATTGCTGTAATATGTACGGTAATTTAAATTTATATCTTATCGCTATTTTTTATATGATCACGCAATTTCATTGTTTCAATCTAAAAGTAGGATAAAACAGTATTGATTACTTATTTAAAACGAGTATCACAAAAAATGAAATAAAAATAACATAAAGCGTTTCAGTTAGACATCAAATGAAGATATAAAGGAAAGGGGATATGTATAAAACATTGATTATAAGATTATCTAAGTAACATTTGCTTAACAATTAAAAAATTAAAAAAAACTATGATAAATTTGATAAAGATCATGATATTTAGAAGGATTTGTTAGTATGGAAAATCGCCCAAAGTGTCTTTGAAAACCTTAGTTAAAATAGTTAAATGACAATCATTGTGATATAGTTTAATTTTCTAGGAACACAATATGATCCCGTTTTCGCGCAATCTTCTAATCAGATTTCCCACCTACTGTTCTATGCTGTCAACCGAAACAAAGAAAGCCATCCACCAGGTCAGGCGTTAAATCACGTGACAAATTTTGCCGTTGGGGATAACGGAACTATTTGATGTGCCTAAAATCCTGATGGTTTCGGCGTCACGTCATACCCGAGATCTTATCGTCACTTCTAGACCAGATCAGAGTGGACATATAGTTGCATGATGATAGGACTGTGTGACCCTCGATGACTTCTACAAATATCACAACAAACGTATGTAATAGTAACAAAGAGAGACGCACTTTATTCCGCGAGAGGCCGTTTTCACGTGTTTTGTGTTGATCGTGAATAAAATATAAACAATGTCGGAGTTGAGTGAGTGGGAGGACATATTATATAGTACAGGACCTCTGTTTTACAATGAAAGCACCTCGGATAACTCGACCGTACCGTGAGTATTTCGTTTGACCATATATAATTTTCATCGGGTTCTCTTTGTAATATGTAGACGCTACATGTATATACAACTTCCGGTTAGGTATAATAGCTTTATGAACATACTTATATCGTAAAGGGAAAAAACAGAATAAAGAACAAAAACAATGGTAGGTTAAGATCATTTTTTTTATAATAAGATTTTTTTTTCAACAGAATTTCACACTTATTTCTCTATATCTAATCTTTATAACCAATAATTCACACATTTGCTTCATCAAGAACATGCATAAGCAATGGAATTTCCCACCTAACAGTCCATGTAACGTAAGCTGCCGTTCTCGTGGAGGTTCCATTATTTTAGTGTAGAAATTACAGTTTATTTTCTTTTATGTGATTGCTTTAACTTTTTTAATGGAATGAAAGTCAGGATACAAGTAAGGATATAAAAACGTAACAATAATTATCAACAATTATAAATAGCGTTTATTGATTGGATATCTTTAACTCTCGCGCATCAAGAAATTCTCTCTTCATTTTGCCATTGGTATGTACAGTTAACTATTGTTGAAAATCATTACAAACTGACAACACGTTGATTGAAACTCGACTAAGTTGGTAATCAAAGGCATGTTGAAAGCCGTGTAATACACATACATACTCTGTTTACTACAGTTGAGTCTATATTTGGCAAAACCGTGGGTGTCCCGTCGCAACAGGCAAAAAATAGACACTTAAATAAACAGTGGTTCGATAGGGCATGTCATTTGGATAAACACGACTTTAAACATAAACGTAATGCAGGCCCGGATCCAGAAATTTTCTGCTGGGGGGGGGGGGGGGGGCAAAATCCGAATGTGATATGAGTGGTAGGGGGGTTCGGGGGCATGCTCCCCCGGAAAAAAGTTTTTAGTGTGATGGAGATGCATTCTGAAGGGTATCTGGGGATAATAATGAAGTTTTTTTTGTTGTTGTTGTTGTTTTTAAATCCGATATATTTGAAACTTGAAGGCCTAGGTCCCACTGGAAAAAAAATCGGTGATGTGGAAATTAACATTTTTTTTCTACTGATGGCTCCCGATGTTTGAGCCAAAAAAAGACTGAGCAGTCCGTTGAAAAATGACAATTATTAGGCTTCGGGATTGGTCCGTTGAACATTCACTGTTGTTTCGGCTATGACACAATAGCCTTGAGTCCCGATGTTCGGAAAAGCTTCGGGGGACCTCCTCCGATGATCGGCGAAGGTGCCCCGGAGTTTCACTGAGTTTGTAACATCATCGGGGGAATATCCCCGTAGATTAGGGGATCTTGCGAACCATCCCACGTGTCTCGGGGAAGATTATTGAGAGTATGAAAATTTGATGGTGGAATTAAGCGACAAAGTCAAGAAAAGACTTTTGGGGGGTTTAATGGGATGCCCTAAGCAGGCAATGCTTCAATGGCCTTTTTGACCGTCTCAGTCTAAGACTGGCCAAAACAGAAACTAATTTCTGGGTGCGCTTTTCAACCCTTGCCATTTTATTTTTTTTAAATTTTTTTTTTAAGATCGGGAATGTGTCACAGAAAGGCCGCCTAATATCCCCGAATGCCCCCCCCCCCTGATACTTCGGCAAGACATCACAGACGCATCGGGGATTCATCGGAAGAAAAAATATCGCGGAATCTCCGTGAATGCTGACCGGAGCTTTTCTGCGGATATTTCCGGCTTGTTTTCCCGATAAAACATCGAGAAATTTCAATGAATTCTTTTTGCAGTACACCCGAGGCCTCCCGATGACTCCACATGGCTCGCGACACTATTTCCATCGGGAGTGCGTATGCATCCCATCCCCGAAGCAAAAAGAAAAAAAGCCAAGTGGGACCGAGCCTTAAGCATTGAGCGATATAATGTTATCTTTTACCGTCGCAAAGTGATGATAACTGCTGTGCAATCGTATAAATTTGATCACAATTGCATTTACTTACAGGCCCCGATCAAAAATAAATAAAATAAAAATAACAGGGGGGGGGGGGGGGGGGGGGGCACTGATATTACTGAAAGGGCATTACTTCTTCCGGGTAAGAAATACGGGCTTTTCTTGTATTTTCATTCACAAACTGGCATAAAATATTTAATAAGGGTTTCCTGAACCCCCACAAAAAGTGACTTATGATCATTAGTTTTTGACTCAACAGTGTAAAAGACAGTTTTGTCAAAGACTGAGAAAAAAAATCAATTTTCACGTTAAACATAATCATTTTTTTCAAAATTGTGGAAGGGAATAGGTTCGACCTTAATGATACTGGCTGTCAAATTGTCGATCTGGAAGCAGTCTTCACACAGAAATTCTCAGAAAAAAAATCAGGCGCACGTTATAGGGTAGGTGTGGGCCCCTTTTGTGTGTCATTTTTTGTTGTTGTACATTTTTAATTTTAGTTGAAACATTTTGGTTTTTCTAAATGTTTAAACAGTGACAAAACAAACAATAGATGTTGATATTTAATATAAAATCTTTAATATCCGTTTTATTTAAATGTGTATAATAGAAATAAAACTGACGAAAATAAAACTAACTTCATTCGAGCCAGAACAAAATATAATAGAACAAAAAAGAAGGCATTAAATAGGTATCGAAAACAAGAAGGCGAAAGAATAAATAATTTAGCTAATAAAAACCCTCGTATGTTTTGGAAATCCATTAATATGATATCTCGTAAACCTGACATTAAGGCAGATTCACTAACAATTGATGAGCTGTTTAGTCATTTTAAAGAAATGTTCGGACAATCGATAAACACAGATTATTAAGAAATTCAAAACATTAACCAAAATGAAGATATAAATTTTAATCAAGTGCTTGACATAGAAATATCGGAAAAAGACATAGAAGATGCTGTCTTGTCTCAAAACAATAATAAAAGTCCCGGTATTTATCAGTTACCTGCTGAAATATTCAAATCGTCCATAGATATATTGTTGCCATTTTTAAAGCGTTTGTATAATCATGTATTTTTCAGTCACATATACCCAGAATCCTGGAGCACTGGTATTATCTCTCCGGTATTTAAAAAAGGTGATGTTAATGACGCTAAGAATTACCGAGGGATAACTCTGTTTAATATAATAGCCAAAATATATTCTCAGATACTACTGAACAGGCTAACTAAATGGTCAAATGAAAACGAAAAACTAATGAAAAATCAGGTTGGTTTCCAAAAGAACAAATCTATATCTGATTGTATTTTCATATTACAATCAATTATTTCAAAAGTCATAAGTGAAAAAGAAAAACTTTACTGTGTCTTTATCGATTACCAGCAATTTTTCGATAGAATTGATCATGAATATTTATGGCATAAATTATTAAAAGAAAACGTCAGCTGTCAATTTGTAAATGCCCTTAAAGCAATGTATAACGGTGTTAAATCTTGTGTCCGTTATAAATCAAAGATGTCATTGTTTTTTTAATCATATACAGGGGTAAAACAGGGGGATCCTAGTTCTCCGCTGTTAGCGATGTTTTTTGTAAATGATTTGATTAGTAATATTAATTCAAACCTACCTGGAGTTATTTCCCTTGAAGATGTAAAACTATTCTTACTACTATACACCGATGACATGGTTTTATTTGCCAAATCACCGGAAACGCTACGCTACATGCTAAAAGATGTTGAAAATTACTGTAACATGTGGGGTCTAAGGATAAATGTAGAAAAAACAAAAGCTATGATTTTTGAAACTGGAAGGACATCACATATTGATCTACACATATACGGCACCCAGGTGGAAATTGTAAATTCTTTTAATACCTTGGTATGGATTTGTTTAAAAATGGTAATTTTCATAGGTCTCAGAAACGATTTTCACAGTACGCGAGATATTCATTAAGCAGATTATATCAAATACTCCAAAATGTTGAATTACCTGTTAAACAACAAATCAAATTATTTGATATTTTAGTGGGTTCCAAATTAAATTTCTGTTCAGAAATATGGGGCATGCATCCAGCTACTGATATTGAAATGGTACATGTCAAATTTCTTCGTTACATTCTCGGTGTAAAAAACATCTACAAATTTATCCGCTTTATATGGGGAACTCGGTCGAGTGCCATTATCTGTTTATAGAAAAATAAATATGATTAAATATTGGAAAAAAATAATAACTTTAGATGAAAATAGCTTAGTTAAAAAAATGTATTATAAATTAAAAGAAGATGATTATAATGGTAAGACATATAGAAATAAAAATTGGGTTACCCAGGTAAAAAGTATTTTAAATGAACATGGATTTGGTAATTTATGGCTAAGCCAAAGTATTGATAATTTTACATTAGAAGTAATAAAAAAGAGGATTATCGATATTTTCCATCAGGACTGGTATTCTCAGATAAATAGTTCTTCACGGCTTAATACATATTCATTATTCAAACATACACTTGAAATAGAAAATTACTTAGACCTTATTCATGATAAAAAACTTCGATATGCACTAACAAGGTTTAGAACATCGTCTCATAATTTAAAAATAGAAACAGGGAGACATACTAATATGGAAACCAACGAAAGAATATGTCCTATCTGTAACCTTAACCAAATAGAAACAGAATATCATTTTCTTCTGGTATGTCCTAAATATATAGAACTTAGACGCTCTTTTCTTCAACCATATTTTTGTCATTGGCCAACAATAAATAAATTTAAATTATTGTTAAGTTTAAAATTAGCAAAAACGGTTAATCGTCTTGCAAAATACATATATTCTGCTAATAAGTTAAGACAAAGTTACCTTTAGATAAGTTATACATACTTTTGTCTATTATTATCATGGCATATGTGAAAACATGTTTATCTTTACCCTTACCCACAGTGTAACTTTACCTTTTTTCCATTACCATTGTTATTTAAATATGTATTATTCTCAACTGTTATTTCTTCATGTTTCGATCTTTGAAATGTATTGCAAATGTTGCTTGCGTGTGAGGTGTGGTGTGATGTGTAGAGTCTGAAATCCATTTTGCTCATGTTAAAAAGTGTAAACTTGTGTACATTTCTCCATTCAATTACTAATATTTGCTATAAGCATTTTTGTAATGTCTTTATGCAATAAAAGTATCGTATCGTAATAAACAAATCAAACTGATCACCTCATTAATTGATACCACTTATCGATATCATGGTTTGACAAAAGTATGTTTTTTTTATCCGTGTTAAAACAAACAAAAACTGACTACCACACCTATTTCAATCCCTAACAACGGTTATCTGTCTAATTAAAGGCATATTGTTCACACGTCTACTGGAGGGGCTTCCCATTTTTTACTCTCTCAAACAATGTAATCCTCCACTAAGAAATGCGGCACATGTAAACAAATGTTCAGCTGTGATCACCCGTGTAAAGACCGTGTCAAATTGCAAATTAACAACGGCATACACAATAAACAGGTAGTGTACCAGCAGGGGACTAGATTAACGCCTTTAGCGAAAATCGGCAATGATCAAAAGCCGTACGTAAGGCTGCCGCTATAACGAAAAGTGATTACACAATGAAACGGAGATTCGTCTGCCGAAAATTGCTGCCGGTACCGGAAGCCGAATTTGCCGTTGTAAAGGGAGAAAAAAAAAAAAAATTGACTTTTATTGCCGGATCCCAATTTCCGCCCAAAATTGGAGAAATTGCCGAGCAGATAACGGAGATGGGTTGTATGCTTCGTTACTGTAATAGACTTTTAAAATAGCTGAAACAATACCCCAGTCATCGCCAAGAGAAAAGAAGAAAGAAAAAAAATAAGAAAAGAAAAAATAAAGGAATAACCCTTTTTGAATTTTAATAGCTAAAGTGTGCTAGCAAGAAGAAAATTCCGTGAGAAGGTTAGCTAAAGTGCCTAAAGGGTAGTTCTAATTCAGAACTATGCAAACCGGCCTTTGTATTTATTTACTTGCATTTAAATTACATTTACATTTAAAGGAAATCGCC